>CM051698.1:3055731-3191326 GCA_028022725.1 Lycodopsis pacificus
CAATAAAAACAAACGAACTTACATTTTACAAAAACATGTAACTGATTAATTTATTCCACACTTATTTTAACACAAAGACATTTCAAATGCAGTTATTTAGTGTTTCTTTGCAATATAGTTTAAGTCATGAACGTTTTTTTAATGATTTTTGATGAAATTCTTTTCTTGAACAGATCATCAAGGTCAACATGCGCAATCTGGACTATAAAAACGTGTTCATTTCGCTCTGCATTGTACACCTCTTCACTCTCAGTGGAGGGCGCCCCCTAAGGTAACCCTCCCCTCCTTCGCCTCTATTCATCAATTAAGATCACCTTCACTGCTGTTAATTAAACGTCATGCTCCTGTGTACAGGAAACGGACGGTAAGTGAGGTCCAGCTCATGCACGACCTCGGGGAGCTCAAGCAGGTGCAGGAGCGTCGGCAGTGGCTGCAGATGAGGCTCCAGCTCCAGGGCGCCCACACCGGGCCGACATGGGGGAGCATCGGGGAGGCCGGCCGAACGAGGAGGAGACTGCGCCCCAAAGAGCTGCCTGACCTGAGCGACATGACACCAGAGGACATCCAGTTGGCTTTGACCTTATTGGAAAATCTCCTCAAGTCAAAGCAGTCCTGATTTTGGTTGCTTTTATTTCATCTTCCACGTTCGCAGCAACATTTCCAACATCCTCTCACGGCATTTTAGGCCACTTTCTCTTTTTTGTCCATTTCATTTATTTTTGTTTGAAACTAGTTGTCTGAATGGGTCCGGCTTTTATTAGGATGTACTTTTATTTTATTTATTTTACATTATCTATATTATTTACTTGCTTTTTATTTATCAAATTGTTATTTATGAAACTGCTGAAGGCAAGTTTCCCCGTTGTGTATATGCACTTTTATTTAACAGGTGGTGGTGTAAACCACTCGTAAAGCGACTTACTTCATCAAACTGAAGGCGATAAAGAGTTGGACCAACAATGTTTTGTATATTTTTTATTTTATTATATGTATGTTTTAGGCGTGTGTAAAATGAAAATACAAAAAAAAAGATTTAAATTGCTTTTAATAATGTTGTTTGAATTGGTTATTTGTACATTCAGAAATGTAGGCTGGCTGTTCTCTACAGTTATACTAAAATAGATTATTCTGTATGTCCTGTTTATGGTGTGCACGCGGGGAGGGTTGTCCCTTAGAATGTGCGATAGTCTCGCGATATGATTCACGCGAACTCCGCTTTCCCAAATCAAAACAAGGGGTCCACAGCCCGGTGTAGCGGTAACTAACGCCAGCGCGTGAAGCTGGGTGGCTTCCAGGAATACGGGTCTGTTGTCCTACACGTGTTGAGGCGGTCGCACAGCGGACTCTCGCAGCTCCTGGACTAAACATCACTCAGCATGTAACGCGAGGAGGTAAAGAAGAGTTGTTCCAAAGTGGTATTCATGGAGCCGGTCCCGGGCTCGCTAACGTTAGCGGTAACGTTCTGGTTCTGGTTCTGGCGGACCAGAAAGTCTCAAATCCTCTGAGCCACGTTAACGTTGTTGTTTGTTGAGTGACGTATTGCTTTATACAACATTAAACATACAAATCACATTAAACGCAAGAACGGCATTGAGTTGTATTCGATATTCAGAATATCGCCATTGAGAATTGATGTACGAGACAGAAAAAGTGTGTCCGGTTATTTATTTTATCTGTTCAACGTTACTACTGAGATATGTAACGTGAGGGCTACACGGTAACGTTAGTCGAGGTTAGTGCTGCTGGACTGTAACCTGGCTCCAGACAATATGAGCAGAGTTTGTCTAGCACGAGGAACAATCGAGAAACAGAAACTCCTCGCGCTGGCGTTACATGTCTGAATCTCTGTCTCGTGTTTCTCTTCATGTAGCTCAGCGAACATGAACGAATGCTGGGCTTTATGAAGTTACCGTAACACCATGCCGAGAACAAGCTCTTTGAACACGAGTCTACTTGTAACGTTGTCTGCACATGCATTCATTTGACAAAGCACTGTATAAATGAGACGTGTGCAGTTCTTTGAGGTCCATTTCCATGCCGTGACCATCATTTCCATATTGTTTGAGTCGCTCAAACAGCACAGCCCTCCGGTTGTCAGTGGATGGACTGGTGTTGTCGTACAGACAGATGTTCCGATGCTTAATCCCACACTGTGCATCATCTGTTATTGTCTAAGATATAAGTATGGTAGAGCTGGAGGTGACCTGTTGATGGCGCCATCTGGATCGTCTCATGTAGAGGGAGTTAAGTGACCTGGCAAAAGAGACCAAAAAACCTGAATTAACAAGTGAGGTTATGGTATTTGTCCAGATTTGTTACTGTACTTGAAATAATTCGGAAAGCAGTGTTATTTGGGAATGATGACAATGTGCCTCTTACGTCCAAGCCTGGAAGAGTTTCATGTAGTATTTAGTGTAAAAGTGTCGGCTACATGGATCCAAAAGGGTGAAATATGCTCCGAATCAACCAAAGTGATGAATGATACATTTAGTCTTCTCAAGTTATTTTCCATATGTAGGACATTTGCAGAGTAGCAGTTAATGCAAATCTTAAATCTTGTTCTCCAACAATGCTAATTCAATGTGCATATAAGAAAATCATGCAAGTGAAACAATTACATAAAGTAGTGCAGAAGTTAAAATCTTATTGCAAAATGAATGAACTGAATGTAAATAAGGATTTAGTAAAGGTAATTATAAGTAATACATGTAAACAGGTTGTAAAAGTAAATAAACACGGAGTGAAAATGTCAAAGGGATGAACTCGAGTTCAAAAGTCTTCTGGCCTGTGGGATGAAGCTGTTCCTGGTGGTGCAGGACCGGATGCTGCTGACTGTCTGCCGGACAGCACTCTGTCTCTTCCTGTTGTCCACAATCAGCTCCTTTGCTTTGCTGATGTTGAGATGGAGGTTGTTCTCCTGGCACCAGCTGTCAGGACTCTCACCTCCTCTCTGGAGGTCGTCTCATCACCGTCATGAAGCAGACTTCATGATGTGTGTTGGAGCTGTGGGGGGCCATGCAGTCATAAGTGAACAGGAGAGGGCTGAGGGGCCCTGGTCTTGAGAGTCAGGCTGGAGGATGTGGTGGTGTCTAACCACACAGCCTGAGGTCTGCCCATCAGGAAGCTCAGGATCCAGTCACAGAAGGTGGTGTTTAGTCCCAGATCTCTGAGCTTGATGTAGTGAGCGGTAGAACATTTGTAATTTAATCCTTTTGAAGGACCTGCTCACATCTGCCCTGGATCTCATTCGTGGGCAGGGATCCTGGTCCTTTTGTACCTCCTCAACCAGGAAGCTGTTCTCACAGTGTTCAGTTCATCTGGGAGAGATGCAGACATTATCTCAGCATCTACTGCTATCATGACTCTTGATAATAACTAAAACACTTAACTGAGAGAGAGTTATGTAATAATATGACATGTGTTGATGGCATATTACATGTTGTACTTGCAGTATTGATGCTGAAGGATCAGAGGAGATATAGGTGGAACATTTGTGAAGTCAGTGATCTTACTTTAGTCTACTTTAATACACCTGTGATTACCTAGCCTTCTGTTAATCTGGATGTAAGACAAATGTCAAATAAATATTTGTATCTATTACATAACCAATGCTATATGTTGCGGTTACTCTACCTAATGCACTGTTTCCTTTTCCGAAACATTTAGTCAGACTGTGTGGAATATGAAGAGGTGTTTAGTAGTAGACTATAATATTTGATCATTTTTGTTTCGGTTATTGTTATTCTTTTTTTGTGAGACACCTCTCTAAAGAAATCCCCCTGTAGGATGTGTTTTGCTGTAATTAACGACCGACGTCAGTGAATTGCATCACCAGCGAACGGAGAACTCAGAAGTGGGAGTTTACAGGAGCACGTGAAGGCAGCATCGCTGTGATTCAGTGGAGCACGCGGCCATTCACAGTCCCAGGTCCCTCCGGTGAATCTCAACGACGAGCCGGTGCGCGGACACATTGGACGCTCTCGGTCGCAGCGGTGGATTTTTAGCAGCGAGTTAAAATCCCGGTTTGCGTGTGTGAAACGATGCTGGTGAAGTCGGAAAGTAATGAGCGAGGATGCTGAAGCTGCCGGAGAGCCCGCTTTGTTCTTCGGCTCGCGGGGCTTCTGTGCCGCGGTCATCCCGCAGCTCATCCCCTGCTGCTTTGTCTTCACTTGGCCCTCCGATACAGACCGGTAGGTGAACGCGAGCTTTTAGCTCCGTCATTGTGATGTTAGCGCCGATTATTATTCTAGTGCCCTAAAGAAACCCGCTGACCGTGTGGTCCTGGATGGGACTCGTCTGACTCTGGTACTCATTGGAGAATCGGCTTAATAGTGATCTCATGCTATTTATTAATGGCAACGATGTGAGAAAGCCCCACGCTATTCCTTAAGATGTAAACAAAGACAGGATGATCTTCATAGTGTAATATTTCATGTCCAGTGTTGAGCATCGTTTGAACGGGTGTCCACACAGACTGCAGCAGAGCGGCTCCTCTGCCCTTGCCCGTCAGTGTGTTGGTGTCAGAAGCCCCTAAATAATAGATGGGACCCTCACCCCTCGGGGCTCTCACTTCATGCTTTTAATAGACTGCCAGGACGCCTTGCATCTTTATCCGACTTAATGTGTCTTAGACGTGTTGGTGCACGTCACTTGTATCTCACACGTGCACCCGGAGCTTCTGTAAGCACCTCAGCAGAAAAAGATGGAAATTGTGATATGTGTGTGTGTGTGTGTGTGTGTGTGGGGGGGGGGGGGGGTCATTAACGGGAAATTGGACAATTGAAATATTACCCCCCTCTTGTTCTCTCTGGCTGTGTGAGATCGAGTCTGCTGTAAATGTGCAAGATGAGCTGCCTGCCCTGAGTGAAATGCTGCCTCCTCAGTTCCTTTGTTCCTCTGCCCTGCTGCTCTGTTTGGCTGGAAGACCCACTTCTGTGTTTATGATGACATTTCTGCCAGCCATTTAAATCCCATTGGAGATAAAAGATGGATGTATGCCCTTGTGAGGCCCTTGTGATTACTTCATTGTGTCAATGTTCTCTTCAGTAAAACGCAATACCTGTGGTATAATGAGAATCTTCTGAGTCGATCTCTGAAAAACCTTCAATGCTGTTGTTTCACGTTTTCACTGATGGGTGTGTGTGTGTGTGTGTGTGTGTGTGTGTGTGTGTGTACACATTTCTTCCTCTCCTCAGCTGCTATGGTGACCCTTGTCTTCAAGGACATTGCCAGTCTGCTGCTGTGCTGTGAAGCTGACATATTATAAATACTCTGCTCTCTGAAATGTTCAAAAGCTAAAGGTCAACCTGTTGTCTCTAAGTGACCAGTGGAAACACAAATCTAAAATAAATAGTTCCGGTACTGAGGGAGACCACTATAACCAGCTGCTCAACGAGAGGCAAGGTCCGCTGTGCAGCATCAATGTAATGTTACGTTCACTAGACGAGCCTGTTGTTTAGATGGTTATTAAAAGTGTCTGTCAACATTATGGAAAGAATGTCATTGGTTGAGTTTTGAAAGGTCAGGGGCAACCGAGGAGATGTTGTGCTATGTCTCAGTCTACCTGTCCAATCAGCCGCTCAGTCAGATCCAGATGTTCAGGCGTCTCTAGCAGCAGCCCACTGGGCATGGTGCATCTGAAACAAAACACTAAGGTTGATTCAATAATGAGCAGCTCACTGCAGGAACTGATGATATGCACTTGATGTATTTGGTGTAACATGCGATATAAAGCCTCCATGCCCATGTGCCTCGGTGAGCCGTCGGTCAGGGCTTCACTCTTTGATGATCTGCCTTCCCTGCTCTCTGGTTCATGGTGCGCTACAGTAGAGGGTCATCATCATATTTCATATGTCACAGCAGCTCTCTTCAGCATGGCACCTGGATGTGTTTCTGGCTTAGAAGCTCAACACTGTTGATCAGATAGCTAACACTGTCACAGACATTCATCAACACAACGACATAGAGTCATTTATCAGAATTCAACTGAATGATAATGTAATTGTAATGTAATAGAGATAATTGGAAAAGGTTTAGTGCCATTCTTTCCCCATCAATACCAAAGCCTTTAGTATCTGGTGGTACAGTAACAGTTTTTACTCTGTTAGTACTGTTAACATGTGATACATGCCCCTACTCATCGCTGATTCTCAGGGCTGCTTGTCTGGATTACATGAACCCCTCCAGGAAGCACCACCTGCTCTGAGGCGAGGTGCACTGGTTGTTACATCAGCCCTGAACCTCTGGAAAAGCAGCCTGCTGAGAGTTTTTGTCCTGAACCTAAGTGAGTTCTGCTTCCTCCATATAGCTTCACATGGATACAAACGTGTGTGTGTGTGTGTGTGTGTGTGTGTGTGTGTGTGTGTGTGTGTGTGTGTGTGTGTGTGTGTGTGTGTGTGTGTGTGTGTGTGTCCAGGCTGAGGTTGGTGGTTTGGTGCCGGCTCTGTCTCTGCAGCACTCGGCCCCTGTGAGGGTTCACATGAGTGGACTGCAGACTTTTCACAGGCTCTGCACTCTAAAAGCAAACCCTTTGCCCTGAGCCATTCTGCACAGCTCTGTGTGTGAGCGTGCTCTACACTTCACCGTCCAGTCCTCTATTGTATAATGACAATAATAAATCCTTGAATGCGTGTACCTAGAGAGGTTCTAATCTCGCTCATTGTTGCATGAACTCATGCATCAGTGCTTTGGTTTCTGTAGGATCAGCAGTGTCATCCCACTTGGACTGGAAGTTGTGACCCTATCAAACTCTTATGAAGTTTGGACTATTCATAATTATCTTCCATGTCCACCATAACATCAACATCAGCAACAGTAACTTCATAAAACAAATTGTGTCAAAATAGTCCCAGGGCTCCAGACTGTCTGCGACCCAAACATCAGCGTATACGACCCTCAAAGTCTCAAGAGTCACCTCGACTAGCGAGCGTGTGGACGGTCGAGAGGTCTGGTGGGACCAACGGGGAAACCTGTGAGTAGTGGAAACGTAAAATCATAAAATAATTAGTGTGGTCGTTGCGTACCTCTGGGTCTTCTTCTATCCTTAAAACACTGCACCAGATCTCTTTGCTGTAGAACAATTTGAACCAAGCATCGACCACAATATTCAGCATAAAGCAGTGCAACCTGACTAAGTTCATGTTCATAACAGTTCCTCTGTGTGCTGTCATCTCTCCATCAGTGAGCGCCAGTGGGGTTTGTCAGTACTGGACCAGCAGCAGCAGCTTGGCACCATGAGTCTGTACGGCGCCGGTGGCGGTGCTGCCGGTGGCGGTGCTGCCGGTGGCGGTGCTGCCGAAGGCGGTGCTGCCGGTGGCGGGGCCAGAGAAAGAGGAGGAGCCGAACATTACCGGGACCAACGGAGGCGCTCCAGCGACCGCTCACGTGACTCCTCCCACGAGAGAGGGGAGAGCCAGCTGACGCCCTGCATCAGGAATGTCACTTCTCCCACTCGCCAGCATGGTGAGGAGAAAAGAAAGAAGACATGTTATTGTCTAAATTACACAGCCCAGAGTCTGCCAACAGCTTCCATGTGTGTGTTTGACTTAATGTGTCCTCTTCTCTCCCACAGACCGCGAACGTGGCGATGGAGGCTCGTCCTCCAGGTCCTCCAGTCCTCGTCCTCCCAGGGTTTCTATCCCCTATTCTCACTTTGGTGGGGCCCTGATCGGGGGACACATTCCTCGGCCCCTGGGTCCTCCTGGAGCAGACCACCACTCGAAGATGCCGGGCCCCGGACCGTGCGATATGATCTATGTGTATGACCTCAGCGGTAAAGAGGGGCATCGCAGTGGGCTGAGGCTGGGAGAGAGAATCACGCTCATCGTGGACAATACCAGATTTGTGGTGGACCCTGCCATCTTCACAGCTCAACCAAACACCATGCTGGGCAGGTAATGTCTGAGACAATGATTTCACGAAACAATTACTTGGGATGACATAGAATGCATAAAAGTATGTGAAGAATAAAATGGTGAACCGTCTCCGATGAGTCTGAACGGTGAGTTTGCTTTTGCTCCGTCCACTAAGTTCTATTCCCAGAATCAAGGCGGTCTTGTATTCCTGTATTGAGGAAGAACAGCCTCCTCCTCCTCTTTCATCCTCTCCTCTCGTGTCCCGTAGCATTCCAGGTGGCTGGTTAAGCTTCACCCGGTGGCTCACACTCTATAATGCCATTCTGATGCTGCCAGTTGTCTCATCAATGGTGGAGAGCTTGTTTTAGTCCCACCGAGGCGACCAAACACACGGTACAATAAAACAGCACATGGTATTTGTTTACTGTTTAAGTAACAATTAGTTGATGCTTAACAAGTCACATAACACCTTTCTATGATGGCTAAACCATAAAGCAGTTGAGCTTATTTGACCAGGATTACATCCATTTCCATTGTTATTACGTTGGAAGTATGAAAGCCACAATGTTAATGTCTTCAACGTCTTTAATGTGCATAACATAAAACAAGCAGCAGCAATACAAATACATGACCAACCACCGTCCTTTGGATCTGTTCTACCACCTGTGACCACACCTGTCTGTTGTTTGTTTCAGGATGTTCGGTTCCGGGCGGGACAACAACTTTACGCGACCCAATGAGAAAGGGGAGTTTGAGGTGGCCGACGGCATCAGCTCCACCGTCTTCAGAGCCATTCTGGTGAGTTGAGTTGTTGATTGGAACAGCTCTATACACTCTCTATGGACACTGTCTGCTTTTTCTACATTTCTTCCCCATTCTATTTTACTTCTTCTTGTTCCCAGTGAGTTCAGAACCCTCCTGAGACTGCATCTAGTTCTCTCACCCATCTCGCTGCACAAGATGCATCTCACTAACGAGCACCTCTACTTCTCTGTTCTTGTTCCCTCTCGACCCCTCCGCCCCACTGCTCCATCAGTACTGCTTGTACTGACGGGGGAGGGGCTTTGCCTCGTGTGTTAATCACCGTCTGGGCTTTTGAGATCTGGGCCATAATTACCAAGAACACTTTACCAAGAATACATCATGTGCATTCTTCTGCCAGACCGTTTTTATTTTTTTCTCTTCAGTTATATCATTGGACTTCCAAGTTTGAAAATGAGATGTATTTCTTCTGTCCTGTTGGGAATCAGTCGTATATGATGATGAATATAGTCACCCCAGAACCATGTTAATAGAAAGAACACAAAGATTCCCAAAATAGCTTTTTATTCTCAGAAACGATGGAGAGAGGTAAGGTAGTGTGTCTGATGAGAGTATGTGCAAAGTCCAACGTGGACTAAAACACTTTTTTCCTCTCTGTCCCGGGTCCTACTTCAGACTGTCCCAGGCTCTGCTCATTACATTTCCCATTTCATTCAAAATTGTGCAGCCGATTGACAAATGAATCACGATCAACCATCTGATGTTTAAATACGATGACTGAGATACCACCGTGCTGGTTCACATGTGCATGTGATGAGTTCATAACAGTCACATTTAACCAGCTGTTCGTCTGGTGTGTGCTGCTCCTCTCTGCAGCCTCTCTGGGACGTTTCTCCTCACAAAGCTGCTTTACTTCTCATACACACTCTGTTTCAGCTTTGAACTAGCTGACACACTAGCGTTAACGCGTAGCTTACTAGCGACACACAGCAACATTAGCTGCTACTGCATTGGAACAGGTGCTAATATCAGTATCAGATGCTAATGAACTAATAACGCCCCAAAATCACAAATGTGCCTCAGAGGGCTTTACAATCTGTACACATACAACATCTTGTGACCCGGGACCCTCACATCGGAACAGGAACAACTCTCCAAAACCCTCAACAGGGAGAAAAAAAGGAAGAAACCTCGGGAGAGCAACAGAGGAGGATCCTCTATCAGGATGGACAGAAGTGTGATAGATGTCATGTGTACAGAATGAACAACATGACAGACGCAACACATTCAATGCATAGGACAGAATTATACTTTTAATGATGACAGTAATAGCACTAATAACACAATAATAATAGAAAAAGTATGACTTCTATCAATAACAGCAGCAGTGGATATAATATAATAATAATAATATTGAAACTAAAAACAGTTATAGTAATAGTAATGTGACTAATAATAATACTGATAGTAGCAGTGGGTGCCAGGCAGGACCAGGGTCCAGATACAACCACGATCCATGGAAACCTGTGTGGAGAGAAAGCACAAAGACTCCGAGGAAGAAGCAAAGTTAGTAATGTGAATAATGGGACAATAATTCATACAGAAAGAGGAGAGAGGAGCTCAGTGTATCCTAGGAAGTCCCCCGGCAGTCTAGGCTTATAGCAGCTTGTCTAGGGGCTGGTCCAAGGCAAACCTGAGCCGGCCCTAACTATGGACCTGAGCCGGCCCTAACTATGGACCTGAGCCGGCCCTAACTATGGACCTGAGCCGGCCCTAACTATAAACCTGAGCCGGCCCTAACTATAGACCTGAGCCGGCCCTAACTATAGACCTGAGCCGGCCCTGACTATAGACCTGAGCCGGCCCTAACTATGGACCTGAGCCGGCCCTAACTATAGACCTGAGCCGGCCCTGACTATGGACCTGAGCCGGCCCTAACTATGGACCTGAGCCGGCCCTAACTATGGACCTGAGCCGGCCCTAACTATGGACCTGAGCCGGCCCTAACTATGGACCTGAGCCGGCCCTAACTATGGACCTGAGCCGGCCCTAACTATGGACCTGAGCCGGCCCTAACTATGGACCTGAGCCGGCCCTAACTATGGACCTGAGCCGGCCCTAACTATGGACCTGAGCCGGCCCTAACTATGGACCTGAGCCGGCCCTAACTATGGACCTGAGCCCGTCCTAACTATGGACCTGAGCCCGTCCTAACTATGGACCTGAGCCCGTCCTAACTATGGACCTGAGCCCGTCCTGACTATGGACCTGAGCCGGCCCTGACTATGAACCTGAGCCGGCCCTGACTATAAACCTGAGCCGGCCCTGACTATAAACCTGAGCCGGCCCTGACTATAAACCTGAGCCGGCCCTGACTATAAACCTGAGCCGGCCCTGACTATAAACCTGAGCCGGCCCTGACTATAAACCTGAGCCGGCCCTGACTATAAACCTGAGCCGGCCCTGACTATGAACCTGAGCCGGCCCCGACTATATAAGATAAGATAAGATAAGATAATCCTTTATTAGTCCCTCAGTGGGGAAATTACAGGATTACAGCAGCATCGCTCACAAGTAATAAATGAAGATAAAAAAAATCAAGTAGTATAAATAGACTAAACAGTAGTTAAAAAATATGACAGTAAAGAAGAATACAAATATACCATATAAACCTTACTATTCACCATTCCTCAAACAAACAATACTCCTGAAAACATTATATGTTAACACGCCATTCATCCATCTGCTGCAGTCATGGAGAGTCTCACACAGAGACACAGACCAGAGGGGAAGTGGAGCAGGGAGGGAAAGTGACGTTGGCGTATGCTTTCATCCCCTCGTGTTTCTCTCTCTCTCTCTCTCTCTCTCTCTCTCTCTCTCTCTCTCTCTCTCTCTCTCTCTCTCTCTCTCTCTCTCTCTCTCTCTCTCTCTCTCTCTCTCTCTCTCTCTCTCTCTCTCTCTCTCTCTCTCTCTCTCCTGTGACGTCGCTGGTTGTTACTTTCATCACAGCTTACTCTCCATCCCTCCCTTTCCTCATCCATCTCTCTCTCGCTCTCTCTCTCTCTCTCGCCCGTCTGACCGAAGCAGCATCAATAATGGCGTCTTGTTTTCCCCCCATGCTTGTGTGTGTGCGTGAACACCCTCCGCTCTGCTCGTTCCTCCGTGTGTGTGTGCGCGCTGCTAAACATGGCAGGATTACTACACGTCGGGGATAATCCGCTGCCCTGACGGCGTCTCCATTCCCGAGCTGAGGGAGGCATGTGACTACCTCTGCATCTCCTTCAACGACAGCACCGTCAAGTGCAGAGACCTCAGTGAGTACACCAAACTCTGCGTGCACGTCGTCTAGCTGCCGGAGTTCCTGTGTGGAGCTGCACACTGACTGCTGCTTTGGTCACAGGTCGTGTTCACCGTCTGCTAACTACAGGAGGCACTATTGTTGCAGCTGCTAATGTAATGTAAACATTCCTATATGGAGACAGGCTCGTCTACCTGCTTGTTTACATCAGTGTGGTTTGCTTGAATCCCATTGAGTCATATTTGACGTACCTGTGACGCCATCGTGTTCCATGGAACGGTCACGTAGTGACCGGTCAGTGCTGTGAGTGTGTGTGGGAGCCTCTCTGTGAGTGTGGGAGGCTGCTGTGTGTGTGTTTGGCTCTAAGTAGGTCATGATTAGCTGTGAGATGTAATGCTTGTTATGCAGTCTCCTCTACCAACACAAAGGGCTTTTCCTTCTGTCGGTGTTGCTTTTCACTGAGTTTATATTGTTGATTTGAGTCTAGCTTAAATCAGTCTCTGTTCTGGATAGACCCACGTGAAGGCTGTGCATATAAACCATGTTTTCCCTTTGTATATTTGAAGTTATTATATTTGCATGTATTATGTGTAACAGGTCATATTTAGGTAATATCTGGTGCTGTACTGCCTGAGTCAGTGAAGAGGAAATGCATTGTTTACATCCATGTTTACTACAGTGTTCTTCTTCTTCGTCTTTTTTGGCACATTTGTCCCGTGTGAACCGGTGGAGTAGTGTTTGTATCACATGACCTGCTTGATCTGGCACATGCCTCACTGAGCGCGAACAAAACATACAAAGAATGCTGCTGCTAGTTGTCAGATCTCTACCTTGATCAAAAGGTTTAAGAAGCTCTACTGAACGTCTCTCTCTTTGTTTTTGCATTGATAAGTATTGAAGTATTTTCCACGTTACCATGACACAGTTACCTTGTGTCATAGTAACGTTCAGTCTGTTTGAGCTCCTGTGATGGTACCCTTCACAAACAGTCTAGTCTAGTGTACATTTTTAAGGTAGAGAAAGGTGAGCCTAGTCACAGCAGAAACTCAATGTGGGTGTTCTGTAACTGTAGTTCCATCTGAAACACTAGAATGGGTGCCGCACACGGTTCAGTCCTCCTCAGCTTTAATATATCATCTGGATAAAATCACCGTTCATTTAAACTCCTGCTAATAAGAACAGTAGGGATGGATTTTCTGTCTAAGAGTGCTGTTACAATATTGTCAGACTTAAATTGAACTTGGCTGTCCTCGTCCTACATCCCTGTCCTCGTTGTCCTACATCCTGTCCTACGTCCTGTCCTACATCCTGTCCTCGTTGTCCTACATCCTGTCCTCGTCCTACATCCTGTCCTCGTTGTCCTACATCCTGTCCTACATCCTGTCCTCGTCCTACATCCTGTCCTCGTTGTCCTACATCCTGTCCTACATCCTGTCCTCGTTGTCCTACATCCTGTCCTACGTCCTGTCCTCATCCTACGTCCTGTCCTACATCCTGTCCTCGTTGTCCTACATCCTGTCCTACATCCTCGTTGTCCTACATCCTGTCCTACGTCCTGTCCTATGTCCTGTCCTCGTTGTCCTACGTCCTGTCCTACATCCTGTCCTACGTCCTGTCCTACATCCTCGTTGTCCTACATCCTGTCCTACGTCCTGTCCTATGTCCTGTCCTCGTTGTCCTACATCCTGTCCTACATCCTGTCCTCGTTGTCCTACATCCTGTCCTTCCTCTCCTTCCTCTCCTCACCAACGTCCTCTCGGTTCCCCCTCAGGTGCCCTGATGCACGAGCTGTCTAACGACGGGGCCCGCCATCAGTTCGAGTGTTACCTGGAGGAGATGGTGCTGCCGCTGATGGTGGCCAGTGCTCAGAGCGGAGAGAGGGAGTGTCACGTGGTGGTGCTGACCGATGACGACGTGGTGGACTGGGATGAGGAGTACCCTCCACAGATGGGAGAGGAGTACTCTCAGAGTAAGATACTCCATCTCTTTACACTGCCTAATTCACCCTTAAAGCCCCAAACGTCAGTGCATAAGAGACACAGGTCTATTTGTTCAGAGGACAACAATACAACATATATATATATATGTATGTATGTGTATCTATCTATCTATATATATATATATATATATATATATGAACAACAAAGTCGTACAGGACAGAGACCTACCCGTCTGACGTATGCAACAGAGAACCTTGAAAAGCCTGAAGCCTTTACAACAGGACTGACCAAACCAAAGAGAACGTTTTGTTTTGTTTGGAGGGAACAGAGAGCAGTGGTGTATAAAGTACTCAAAAGCCATACTTGAGCAAAAGTAAAGATACCTTACTGGAAAACTACTCAAGTAAAAGTAAAAAGTCACCTTTTAGAATACTACTTGAGTAAAAGTCTTAAAGTATCTGATATTTATTGTACTTAAGTACAAAAGTACTTTTCTGATATTAAATGTACATCATAACCTGAACATTAAATGAACATCATAACCTGTTCATTGAAAGTAAAAGTACAAGTAAATGCTGTCAATAAAAAAGCAAAGGGTCAGAATTGTGAGAATGATGAAGTTTATTCTTTTAAGTGCTGTGGCACCATGACCAAGGACATGGAGCTGTGTTGAACATAACTGGGCTGGCTGTGATCCATCAGGAGCAACAATGTTCAACATAATATATTGTACATAAGTATACTTTTGCATCTACTATGAACTTATCATCATAATTCTCCGAAAAGCAATATGACACTATAGGAGTTGTAACAGTGCGTTTATAAGTCTGCTCATTCCGACTAGAGGATGTAGAGGACAAATGCATAATATTATGTTCAGCAAAACATATCCACTTGATGCATCAGGTCAGTGTTTAGAGAAAGGACGCCTGCCTTGTAAACTCCAATGGGCCTGATTTGAACACAATAGACAAAGGTTTTGCTCAAGCTGAATCTGCAATTGGGCGACTGCTACCATCATAACTCCATCTGATCATCCACAACATGACTCAAATATCAAAATTGATCTTAAATATGAGGTTTAAAATGTAGCATTCTGGTGTATTCTGAGAAGAAAATTAAGTGATGAGACATTTACTTTAAGCAAAAAACAAATATGTTATTCAGTCATTAATCAGTATTTCTGCTCTATTATTAACATTAACCTTTTATTTAGACAAAATCCATTGAGACCGAGGTCTCATTTTCAAACGTTTTGGTCAAATAAAAACGAAGATAGCAAGAGTAGCGAGAACCATCGCCTGTACAAAGAAAGTGATTCGTTTTCATTGAACCCTGTTACTGTATGGCTTAATATTAACTTCTACTCTTACTGTACATTTGTTAGAATTGTGACCTATCTTATATTTGCAATTAATAATATGCATTCAATCCAGTTCAATTATTTAAATGAACCCGCTGAAATGAAGATACAGGCACCTTAACCCTCTCTCATTACTTCAGGGTTCTTGGGAGCAACGTGGGACTGTTGGTACTGTTAGTCCACTGGCTGTGGTCATCACAGTGAACAGTGTGAACAGTGTGATGAGAGGACATGTGAGCCCTTGTTGCTGTACTTTATCTCCTTGGAGCAGAGGCTGCATTTAGCATACCCTGCCTTATCAACACTGTGACAGTAGGAAGCTGTACTCACGTCTGTTTAGACCTCCACCTTTATCCAGGCCCAGCTCCACCTTTATCCAGGCCCAGCTCCACCTGTATCCAGGCCCAGCTCCACCTTTATCCAGGCCCAGCTCCACCTTTATCCAGGCCTAGCTCCACTCACAGCTCAGCCCTGCGTCAAGGTGCGCTACAGACAGCCTCCTCTCCCTGAAGCTCTTTGGCCTCATCATCTCATCAGTATCTGGGCCTCATGTTTCGTTATCATAAAAGTTATTCTGATCACGAAGTCGCCTCATTCTACTTTGAGTTCAAACAAACAACCTGCAACCAGATGCGCCGGTGTTCCGGTTTAACGTTAACGAGTGACCGCGTGAACTAAACCGGAACACGGGGGGGGCTGCATGTTTCATCACGTTACGTTTTTTCCTTCTAAATCGCGATTATGAGGAACGTTAACAGGTAACGGAACACAACGTAACTTAAACTTTAACGGAGGGAAATGAAGACGCTGTACACATCTGAACGCTGATTGGCCGAGACTCGACACATCAAAGATGTTCTATTACGAAGATCACCACATCACATTTTCTCCTCGTCTCACTCCAATCGGAGAAACGCTGGCTGGCCAGTTGTCACATTTAGCATATAGCATCCTGGCATCACTGGGAATCAAAACACTGCGGCTTTGAGAGCACTTGTTTGCAATTGTGCATTAACGTGATTAACCAATGATTTAACTTGCTGCTAGCACCACTGATTCACCAAACCTGCTGCTTGCAGTCTGTGTTCCACCACAGTCCCCGACGCTGCTCTCATGATTCATTTTGTTTCTAAAGATAGATTTGATTTTGTAGCGAGTAACGAAGGTTTCAGGGGAAATGTAGTGAAGTAAAAGTATCGGTTTTCTTTGCAAAATGTAGTGAAGTAAAAGTAAAAAGTCACCAGAAATATAAGTAGTAAAGTAAAGTACAGATACCCAAAAAAAACTACTTAAGTACAGTAACAAAGTATTTCTACTTCGTTACTATACACCACTGATAGAGAGGACACCCTGGAACATGGAGATGTGTCCATTATGTAGTGGAGCAACTGGGGACACTTTAGAGGTTCAGAGGTCAAACAGAGCTTCTGTTCACACAATGATCCAAAGCATCATTTTCAGTTTCAAGGAATTTACTTTAAGGCTGCAACATAACAAAATGTAAAAAAGTGAAGGAGCCTTTTGGAGGTGACGTAAGTTCACTGAAGATGGTATCTTGATGAAGGCTGCCCACATTTAGGAAACACCACTGTATGTTCTTCACCAGTCGCTGAAAGTTCCTCGTGCACCATCTTCTCCGTTTGTAGGATGTACAGCGTCTCAGGACGTCACTGACCTTTTTATAACACCACGCCGTATGTAGGGCGACTCTAGACCTGGGGCTCAGAGCTCAGAGGGGACAAACTCTTTATGTGGGGGTCTATGTGGAGGATCCATGAGTTGACTTCCTCTTTTCCTCTCCAGTCATCTACAGCACCAAACTGTACCGCTTCTTCAAGTACATCGAGAACAGAGACGTGGCCAAGTCTGTGTTGAAGGACCGAGGACTGAAGAAGATCCGACTGGGAATAGAAGGTACGTTTCTTCTGTTATCTGGCAACACAGTCACACTGTCTCCTCCTGTAGTGAACACACCTTCTGTAGCTGTCTGTCTCCTCCTGTAGTGAACACACCTTCTGTAGCTGTCTGTCTCCTCCTGTAGTGAACACACCTTCTGTAGCTGTCTGTCTCCTCCTGTAGTGAACACACCTTCTGTAGCTGTCTGTCTCTTCCTGTAGTGAAGAGCTGTGGTGGTTCTCTCTGTCTGTTGTCTCCAGGGTACCCGACCTATAAAGAGAAGGTGAAGCGGCGTCCTGGAGGTCGTCCAGAGGTAATCTATAACTACGTCCAGCGTCCCTTCATCCGCATGTCCTGGGAGAAGGAGGAAGGGAAGAGCCGCCACGTGGACTTCCAGTGCGTCAAGTCCAAGTCCAGCACCAACCTGGCCGCGGCCGCCGCGGACATCCCCCAAGACCAGCTGGTGGTCATGCAGCCTCCGGGGCCGCAGGTGGACGAGCTGGACACTCTGCCGCAGCCGCCGGGCGCCAGCGACCACCAGGTGCTCGGACCGGGGCCAGAGAACACCGCGGACCCCCAGTTACCGCAAGGCTACGATGGTCCCAACCAGCAGGCCCGGGACGCTCTTCACGGTCTACCCCACAGCGGCACCTACACTCAGGCCACCTACCACTACGAGCCAGACCCAGACACCCCCTCACCCTCTGCATGAGGCTGCGGAGGTCACACCAACGGCATCAAGACCACGGCACTGACACTAAACTACGAGTGGAACCATGTCATGTGACTGTAGAAGGTACAGTTCCTCTGGAAGAGAGGCTCCGAAGCACAGGCACCTGATTGGCCTTCAACAGCCAATATGCACACAGCGTTGAAGGTGAAGCAACGCTGGCCACTCGATGCTTTCAGTGTGAAGGCAGACTGTGTCCCCCTCCCTCACCCCCGTCCTCCCGAATGGCAAACCACCACTCTGCCTTCTGTTGCACCTCTGCAGCCGGTCTCAGTCAGCACTCCCCGTGTTCTTTATTTATCTGACCAAAGGACGGTTCAGTTCCATTCTGTGATCGGCTGAAAAGACTATTTCATTCCTCTGTGTGTACTGATTTCAGTGCCTCTCTGTAGTCTGGCGTTACTTGGAGGCGAGTGAGTTAGCTGGGTCTGAAGGTGTGTGTGAGGCTTTTAGTTTCCCTTTGTCCTCTGAGTCCACGTCCTCGCTCTGCGTCCCGCTGACCGTCTCCCAGACTCTGCACAGGTTCCTCACCAGAGAGTCAGAGGACATGTTGGACACCATGTTTTCTAATAAATGCTGTTCACAACACCTGCCTCCTTATTTCAGTCCTTCTCTAGAGGTGTCCTCCGGTGTCACGTCTGTCTGCATCTAGATTTGTCTTCATATTTGATAGGATGGAGAACCTGCACTGGGTCCAGAGCAGACTGCTGGAGAGGAACGTTCTCACAACAACCAGGACACTGTATGATGACACACCAACATTTGAATAAGCATGGAGCAACTCAAGGTAAAAACAGCATGAGCCCACAACCTAATACAGTTGTGCATAATAGAATAATAAATGACATGAGAAGAAGAAAACAAAGTAGAATGATGAGTTCAGTGCATCGTGTTCTGAAAGCACCGCCTACTTTAGACTATTCTGGAATAATTACATACAATAAATGAATGGAACAATTATTTGACATGAAGGGTGCCTTTTGCTGAGCTTATATTTTCTCATATTGTAATAACTTTTATGTTCAAATCTTATTAGGTTATGTGCTTGTGGTTTTCTGATGTGAAGATTACATTCTGAGCTTTAATTACATTTCAATGAATAAGTTTCTACATATGAATCTAATAGTTCTAACTGAACAATATTGTTTTGAAGTTTAAACCTTTAAAGTAGCACCAGACACATGTATAATAGCTGAGTCAGATTAAATGTGTATTTAATCTTTATATAACCTTTTGGCACAAAAATCAAACCCATTAAAGCTCAGAGGACATGTGGAGAGTTCTTCACTGACCTTCACACAGCTGTGTTCAACAAAGAGGCTTTAGAAAGTCTCTCTCTCTCATATAAATACCACCGGGCTGCACTGATTGGCTGAGAGCAGATCAGA
The DNA here is from genome assembly GCA_028022725.1 of Lycodopsis pacificus. Taxonomy (NCBI): domain Eukaryota; kingdom Metazoa; phylum Chordata; class Actinopteri; order Perciformes; family Zoarcidae; genus Lycodopsis; species Lycodopsis pacificus. The sequence continues at coordinate 3,074,962 of CM051698.1, forward strand.
CTACGTGGATTACGTTTTTACAGGACTGACAAAAAAAGATATTAGCACCATATTTTGTCCATAATGACGGAAACAAATTTTATTTTAAAAATATTTCACTGCTGATACATACAATACACTCATATATATTTGCATAAAGTATACTCTTAACATGATAATATTTAAAGATTTGATACATTATTGATACAGTCAGGTGGGGAGGGGTATATCAACAAGGGGAACACTTTATTGTAGTGTGTAGCGTAAAACAATGAAACACTAGAACAGATACAGCTGCTGCCTGATTGGAAGAGGACAGGAGGGGGCGGAGCCTGGGCTCAGCAGGTATTTCATGGTCAACAGTCTTGTTACAACCCGCCCGTGTTCACAGGGACTGCTGCAGCTCTTGCACCATTTTGCATCCCCGATGGGAGAGAATCTCCTCTCATGTTCAGCCAGAGATTGAAAATGTAAGTAAGAAAGTACATCTGCCCAGTTTGTGTTTCAGTCACACCGTTTTTGTGAAACATAGATCCCCATCGGAGATCCCTTCATCATCCATCCATCCACCCACCCACATGGTGACGTGGTCGGCAGCAGTGAGCGCTGGAACAACGTTCTGGGTTCTTTGGCTTTCAGAACACCTGATGCTTAGCTCTGTGAATGTAACAATACACAAGAGGGATGGACAGAACTCATGAATCTAAATGAATGTCCAGCATATTTCAGGACTTATTTGATTTCAAAAATCCAACAGTCATATTTCAAGATCAAGAATATATATTAGTAGTTGTTACAGACACATCCACCTCTGATGAAAGTGAGCTGCGTGGGGAAGAGGATGTAAGACCCACACTGCATTCAGACCGCCCCATGAGCTCTGTCCCCTGTGACTTTCATCTGTACTCGTCCTGTCCACATGCTAGCCCTCTGCTGACAGCCCGGTCACATGTAGCCACAGCGCCTCAGAGTATCATCAAGTGCTGAACAGATCCATCACTGAATCCAACGCAGGGGTCTTGGTTCTTGAACAAGTTACAAGGGGTCACTTCCTGTTTACATCTGAAGCTCAGGTTCAACGTTCAAGAGAATCCAGAGTCAGCCCTCCTGTTGCTGGTACAGAGTGTAGTGAGTCCAACTGCATCATTAAGTGCTCCATAAGGGTACTGGTGTAGAGGGAGACTGTGACAGAATGTGAACTGTGCAGTCCATCCACCTGTCCTCCATTGTTGTGTGTTGTTGTTTTGAGGGTCAGTGGGGGTGCGGCCTCTCCCAGCATGCACTAGGTGAGAGACGCGGTAGAGCCTGGACAGGACGGACGCCAAAGCTGCATCTCAGTTCCATAACCACGTACACCACGTACTCCTTTATATGGTGTACGGAATTTGTTTTTACTAATTAAAGACATTCAACGTCAACTGAACTGCAGCTTCTGATGTTTGTTTTCCTTCCGTTGTGCACTGAGCATCTCCAGCACACAAAGATCAAGGGGTTCATACCAATGCTGAGCACCTGCTTACGCGCCGTATGTAGTCTGGACCACAGAGTCTGGGACGGGTGGGTGGAGCTCGGTGTAGTGGACGCAGTGGGGACTGCAGGGCAGGTGATGCAAACTGGTTCACAATAAATACATTTGTCTGAGAGACTGATTGCATTGTCAGAATCTGCCCCATATGAGTTATGATTATTTCCTCAGATTGAGAAGCTGTGAGGGTCCAGACACATCGAGCTTTAACTTTGCCAGCGTGTCTCTGTTTGGGTGTTGGATCTCGTCCCATCACCCCACTGGTTCATCATGATGAAGACCTCCACTGAGCCAGTCGTATAATAACTGGTGTGAGTTAAGGAAACAGCAGCTCGGTGGCTTTTTCCTTTAAATGGACTGAAATACACCTGCTGAATAAAGGACCTCTAAGAATCTTCAGAAGATAACTGCTGTGTCCATTTCCCATGCCGAAGATCAGCTGGCTTTTTTTGGGGGGGGTGGGGTGCACCGCAGCAGTGTCTGTACAGCATCAACCTACAGGGACACGCGAGCGTCCAGCTGGAGATGTTCAGCTGTTTGTGAACGTCTCAGGAGACAGAGTTCAGTCCAGCAGCAGACACGCTGCATCCTGGGACCTGTTGCAGAGACGCTCTCTCACTGTGGCAGTGTTAGGGACACCCAGTCTGCAGGAGACACTGCAAAAAAGGATCATCTTAATGCTTCATTTACATAAAATCCCAAAGAAAGTCAGGCTCACTTGTGCACCTACAGGGAATGATGAATGAGAAAGTAGGAGTGGAATCCAGCAGTGAGAGCCTGACGGGATGTAGTACTTTTGGGAAAACCTTCAGTGTCTACAGCCTTTTCTCTGACAATAGAATGAGCTAAGATGGATGTTTGTTGCAGTGTAGCTGTTCCAGAGGGCTGAACTCTGTCCATCTGGTGCTAATAGGTCCATCTCCCTCTGCGTCCTCACAAAGGCCAGGGCAGGTCGCTGAAGTCCACGGGGCCGCCCAGGCCGGCGTCCGCCTCCAGCAGGGACATGATGACGGCCATGGCCGCCTCGTCGTTGCTCGGGCTGCTGGAACCGGGATCGTCCATGATGTCGATACTCAGGTGGGAGTTGTCACCTGGAGGGAGGACGAGTGGTTGAGAAAGCACCAAAATAAACTTGGTAAGAGAGTATTTAGTGTGTGTTAATGTCCAACTCACTCATGATGGACTGGTTGGAGTAGGGGTAGCCTACAGAATCAGGTCCAGGAAGGATCCCTGTGCTCGGCAGCTCGGGTGTCCCTCCATTCTGAATCTGTAGATGTGAGACACACACAATCAGTTTCCTCTCAGAGCAGACAGTTACGCACACAGGCAGGATGTGTCCGTGTAAATGTTCATGCAGCATCACACCTTCCTACAGAGCTAGGCTACCTGTTACAGCTGCTACGCTAACCAGCCGCTGGCTGCTGCGTCATGTCCATGGTTCAAACCTGAGGGGACTGGATCTTCTCATGTAACTCTCAGAAAGAAAGCCAATAAGCTCATTTCACACACTGTCTAACTCTAACTCTAACTTCAGATCAACGGTTGGCTAAATCTCTGCTCATCAGGTCAAACATCGGATGACATCCGTGCTGAAACAACAAGCTGCAGATGTTGAGTGGAGGACGTCGCACCACATTAATCATGGAACATGGAGCTGAACCAATCAGCTGAAAGGGAAGTCCGATGAAATGCTTCTGAAGGGGTGCTCATGTGTTACCTTCTTGCCCCCTGGGGAGCAGGTGTCAGGTGGGGGTGTGCTGGTGATGTTCAGAGGGCTGGAGCCACAGCTGGAGGGGGAGGAGCCTCGGATCCTGACAGACAGTGGAGTCGGTGTGTGTCATTTGGGTAACAGGTTTTGAGACATGCGACATGTCTTTTACCAGCGTTAAGCGTGAGACTGTAGCCGTCTGAGTCTGCGTTAGTCAGGAGGACTGAGAACAGATCGGCAGAGTCAGCACTTCTGCTACTTATTCATTTTATCGTCTCCCGTTTTTCAAATGATATGAAATGTGAAATGTTTGCATTTGCCAAGTGTGTACATGAGCCTGTGCTGTGTGCCCCCGACATGCAGCGCTCTCCTCTGCACTCACCTCTGGATCTCCATCACTTCCTCTGCAATCATGCGTCCAATTTTGCCGGCTCCCGCTCTCGTGCCCCCGGGGATGCCAGGGACCGTCTGCAGCGCCCGCCTTCCTCCACCTACCAACCAACAGTTCATGGAGAAGGATGAGTGATGGACAGCGGGCGGAGGGACGGTGGATAAATGAGCATGTGTTACTTTTACCCTCTGAGGTGAGAACACTGTCCATGCTCTGTGGTGAGGCAGCAGACTGAGGGTAGTCTGACCCCTCCATCAGAGGACACCTGCAGAGACAAACACACGCCATCTTTCACCTACGCGTGCTCCATCATCTACTATGGGGGGACGGCTACTACGGGGGGACGGCGTCTGCTACGGGGGGACGGTGTTCTGGTCTACTTACGACACAACGGTGTTGGTGGACACGATGTACTCCACCTCTTTGGTCCAAGGGTTCATGAAGCTGAACCAGCGGCTCCTCAGCGTGATGAAGGAGCCGTCTTTGATCTTGAATTTGTAAGAGTTGGTGTTGATCTTCTCTCTCATCTGCAGCACTGTGGAAACACACACACACACACACACACACACACACTGAAGACTCCATCCGTGCTCTTCACTCAGCCACTGCACCATCAGCAGCCATGAGGCAGCTACCTTGTCTGTGGCACTCTGCCAGGTGGCCGATGTCGTCCTGGTGGAAATACTCGTAGAAGGAGGTTCCCAGCAGCTCCTGGGGCAGGTAGGCCAGGATGGCTGTGGCCCTGAAGGTGAGACGGGCAGACGGAGAAAGCTCCAGTGAACTGTGACAATATGTTATGTCAGCTACATTCTGACTTCCAGCATCAGACGGATCCAGATCGAATATAATTATAACATAACAAACCCTGACCATGCTGGCTGGACAAACATCCTCTTAACACTCGCTATGTTTAACCACTCTTAAGCTCCGCCTCTATACAATGTGAGCACGATGAGAGGGGCCAGCTGGCTGTCTGTATCAGCCCCCCCACTCATCCATCATTCAGCCTCTTTCTGCTCTCTAGAGGTTAGAAACACGTTTCAGTGTGAAGTGATCTACAGACTCTGATGACAACAGAGATGAAGTGAAGCTGTAAAATGTGCTGATGACACAAATAAACCACGAGTCTCCGTTTAGAGCTCCCCCTCACTCTCTGGCGTCTCACCTCTGGTCAACGAAGACAAATTTGCCGTCGATGGCGTGTCGGGAGACGTACTCCGTGGGCTTCACCCGGATGTCTGCCAGACTGGGCTGGGGGACGATGTGGGGGTGCAGGCGGCCGATGGCCACCAGGCAGCTCAGGTTGCAGCCCTCGTTGTCGGGCTCGTTGTCCTCGTCCAGGCCCATCTTGGTGGGGGGCCAGCTCTTCAGGTAACCTGTGCTGTGGATGGTGCAGAAGCTCTTACGGTCCGCTGTGATGAGGAGAGAACAGGAAACGGTTTCCAGCTCAGTGAAGGGAGAGTAAAGGCTGGCTGACCATGTGAAGCTGTTACCAAACCAGATGTAGAAACCCATAAGAGATTAAATGATGTCTTGAAGAGCTTTAATATATTGAGACTTCCATTTAGAATTATTAACAACCAAAGAAATAAAAACCTTCTTTGCAAACTGCACAAGTAAAAAACTAAGCAGTGGCCACGCCCACCTTCTGGTGAAACTACAAGACTAGTCATATGGAAAATCTTTGACACAAAGCTCGTCTGTGTTTCACATTTTCCATATGTTAAGATTCCGTAGCATCTCATTCCACACAAAATACTGTGCAAGATCATTCCTCCAGAACTCAGTGTCCAACAAGACTCCACGAAACAAGAGAATCACGACAGCTTCTATGTAAGAGCTCACAGGAGTAAAGAGAAGAAGAAGAAGAAGACGACGACAACGAGAACATCCTCCGTGAAGTCCAGCGCAGCAGGAAGCTCAGGACACTAACGTATCAGCCGCTCTCGCTCCCGTTGGTAAACCACCGATGCTTTGACCCTGTTTTGATGTCTGCCCTCCTGTTTTGACCTCCTGTTGAGTTTCTCCACATGTCGGCAGTGAGGGCTCCGAGTGGTGACCTGCATGTAGTAACATCACACCCAGCCTGTGCAGGTTTATGTCTTTATTTATCTTCTACAAATTAAACACAAGTACCTGAATATTGTATCAACATGAGCCTCTGAGGAGTTCGCTCATATTTGTCAGCATCAGGACCAGCTCGGGGTTCAGTGGACACGTGGAGAGCTGGAGCCGGGGATCGAACCGCCGGTCTTTGTGGTGAGAGGATGCCCGTGTACAAACATGTCTTTCTCTGCCTGTTGGTCGGTACTCATCACCACAGGGCCGTTTATGACAGTAGCGCTCATAACCAGGTGTGTCATGGCTCTCTGTGATCAGCTTCAGTGACGTGCAGCATGAGTCTGACGGCTCAGTGCAGATGTTTGCAGCAGGAAGATGAAATGGACTCAGTGAACCCGTTTGTGCCAGAATGAACCAAACTACTGGTGTTAAAGCTCCCTCACCTCCCACAATGTGCCAGCTATTACTCTTAATATGTGAGAGTTCTACTCCCATCATAGCAGCGACAGAGACCATTGCGTGCTGCTCCACATCTCTCTGGGACACTAGGCCTTGTGTGATACAGTTTGGTATGCACTTAAAGAGGCCCACTTCCTTGGTTGTGTAACGGAGAGGTTCTCCGATCACTGATGTGTGGTTCCTGGCTCTAATCGGGATGGAAGAGCAGCAGAGCAGGGCTTTGGTAACGAGGCAGCTGAGGTGGAGAAGAAGCTGCTGGGCACCCTGACACTTCAGGGTAAGAGGAGGAATGTGGGTGAATTGAATCCATGTTGGAAGAGGAAGTACCTTTTTTCTTGGAGCAGGTGGAGGGAAAGTCCTTGTCCTCTACTTTGACAGACGGCCTGTTGCACTTCATCCTGCAGAAAAAGGAGCGCCGGGCTCCAGAGCAGAGACGGGACGGTCCGGGGGTGATGTCCGTCTTCACCGGAAGACCCGCTGCAAACACAAACACACACACACACACACACACACACACACACACACACACACACACACACACACACACACACACACACACACACACACACACACACACACACACACACACACACACACACACACACACACACACAGCTTCAGAGTCCATCACTGGACTGACTTGTTTCTCACATCCGGTGCAATGTTAGAGGCTAAAATGTTTTATCCTCAAATACACAAAAACAACATGAACCAATAAAACCTGAGATTTCTACTCTCACTTCCTTGAATGCCTTCATTCCTTCCATCCTGCAGGGAATGAATTCAACTATTACTGCTGCGTCCCCGTGTCCTCGTCATAGCTTCCTACTTGCTTAGTCATATTTCCACCTCCTCTCTGCTGTGTATGATCCCCATGTAAGCGCTGCCTCGTCGTGCTACGGCTGCTTTATGTCACATCAGATGAAGATGGAGGCTCAGGCTGGACCACAGTCCTGACTCTGCATGCTGGGTCTTACTTTTAGCATCGATGAGCCTCTCTCGTGGGGCTGTGTCGGAGGAGGACAGCTGCTCTTTCACCTTGGCAATGTCCTTGGGGTGAAGGTAGTCGAACAGGCTCTGACCTATCAGGTCGTTCTGAAGACCCGAGAGAGAACAGAGGGACTGAAGTCAGACGGGAACAGAGCACAGAACTACTAACTGACATCTTCTACTAGCGTCAGAGGGAAACGCTCCCAACACCACCAGGGCCAGCATACCTGGCTGTAGTTGAGAATCTTGTAGACGGATTCGGAAACAAAGAGGATCTTTCCACGGTCGCACCCGACCACAAACAGGAACCCATCAGCAGCCTGCATGGTCAGACACAGAGCTCTGTGAGCTCTTCAGAAGCACAGTGATGCAGCTCTAGAACATGCAGCTGGATGCTGAGAGACGAGGCTGAACACCAGGAGTAAGAAGAGGACGTAGCAGCAGCGTGGTGCTACACTGTGCTTACTACCACGACACGGTGGAAGTGTTGGCCTGCACTCACCCTTAATATCAAGTGCTTCAGCTCGTCATCAGAGAGGAAGGCGGGCTTGTAGTTGGCCTCTGTGTACGGGTTGGCTGCACCTGCACACAACAGTAAAGGTATTCACACTGCAGCTGCTCATCCAACGTCTGTACGCCGCTGCTTCACATCTTACAGAATTCTGCTAGACAGACATGTTTTACTGGATCACGAGGACCAGCTCAGTCCCCGACAGGGTGAAAATCATACTCGTGGTTCGTGGTTGACAGTAGCAGCCACAGCTAACCGAACCCTCACACGCCGCTCATCCTGACCTCTGAGTGTCTTCATGTGCTGGACAGCCATGCGCAGCACCGTCAGCTTGTCTAGTTTGCGGGACATGGCGTTACAGGTGGGCACCAGCGATGCCAGCTCGTCGATGAAGCTGTTCATCTTGTCCCTGCGGCGCTTCTCGATCTGGCTGTGAGCCTCTCTGTGGAGGGACAAGCAGCAGACATCAGCAGTGGTCACACGGAGGACTCTCTTCTTCTCCCAGCTGGCTGGCAGTAATCCCAATAAATCCAAAGATCTCTCTCACCCGTTGTCTAAATAGACAGAATCCAAAAAGCGTGGAAGTTATGGTAACATGCTATGAATCTCAACACTAAGAAGCGGCTGCCCTCTCCAGATGAAGTGCCTCGTGTTGTCTGTCCTTCAGCACCGTGACAACACGTCTCTGTTCTGTCTCCACTAGCTGCTACTAAACCCATGTTCTTCACCACGCACCATCAGCCACCAGGTGATGTTACAGCTCCACATCATGCTCTGATCTATACACGGCAATGTATAACGTTTCTTACTATCAACACACACAAAGCTGCCTCTGTTCAATGAGACAGAGGGACATCTAATGCATGAGAGGGAGGTGAGCCGGTATGAGAAGGCAGTGAAGGAGCTTTCATACCTGGCATTCTTAATCCGGCCCTGCTGGTCACTGGAACGACAAACAAAGCAATATTAGGTAAGAGGAGCATCAAGCTCTTCCTCACACACAGTTATGTCAAAGTGGAACAATTATTTACACCCCACCCACAAGCTCTGCCCTACACAGACTGACTGAAGAATTTACCGCATTGACACATTTAGAGTTAACGGTTTCAGTTTTCCAGTTCCCCTTTAAAAAAAAGTTAAAAACCTATTTTCTAAACACCTTCAGTCACATGTAGTCATGCAGACAGTGTGCTGCATGTCACCGTGCCTCAGAACAGGTTTACTCCTGCGAGTAAAGTCACGTTTGATCCTCACGCGTGGATTTGTCTTAGAAATGTAACTGAGAGTGTGTTCCTGAAGGTGGACTGCTGTGGAAGGCTACACGGTCACTCTGTTGAACACAAGAATCATCAACTAGAATAACCGTCAGCTTACATCCATGTCTGTCCAAAATGTCATCACTTCCTCATTTGATCCTGTTACACATTGACTAGCGTATGAATTCAGACCTCCTGAGATATGACGTTAGAAATCAGCAGACGATGAGATGTTTAGATATTAGTAATAAAAGTACAGTTGTCAGCACGACAGAGGTAAAAGGAAGGGTTTGACACGGCGGAGATGACAGAATAGTCTTGCTGAAGCTGAGCGGAACAAGGACCATGTTCCAGAACGTTACACTGTTGGGACAGCATGGACCCTCAAGGTGAGGGAGGACACAACCAATCAAATGAAGGAGCATCAATGTTCTCTCTCTGCAGGGATGATATTGGATCATAGAATCCTGGAGGCCACCACATGCAACGTGGTCCTCTTCCCCTTTTGTAAAGAGGCCCCGCCCCCTTTGGAGATATAAAGGGCTCATTCGAAGGAAACTAAAATAGCTGATTATACACTAATGAACACATACTTATGAATATTATATTCAGGTGTGTATAAGAGAAATAGACTGAGAATAAAAGTCATGTTCTACTCCTGTGAGCTCCACTACCCAAACCTCTGGCTTCATGGTGTCGGTGTGCTGTTAGACATCTCAAGAGATGGACCTCTGACAAATCACAACACAACTACCCACTATGATAGACATCACTGGAGGTCAGAGAGGAAATATGGTTCTCATGATTATGGGATGGGATAGAAATACAACACTACTGAGGATCAAAGCGCCTGCTTTCTCTTACCTTCCCAGTTTATCTTTGTCTGGGTCCATGTCACTAACGAGCAAAGACAGGAGAGGTTAGTTTACACCGGAACACTCATGAACCCACAGCACCGTCTCAGAGCAAGGGGCTCACTGGGCCACTGCCCCGGCTCTTCAGTCTCTCATGCTGTGAAATCTATTGAGGGTCATTGATATGTCAGATGAATTCAACATTGAGTCAGGTTTGAACTTACTCAAATGAGAAGCCATCAATTCTGTAAAGAAACACAAACGTATTAATGAAAATGAGAAATGTGAATATTTACAATGTGTAAAAAAGCAACGGACTGGACTACACTACCAGAGTACAGATTATGCTTTCTTTCTTTCCTGCACTACGTCCCACATCTTATTCCCTCCACCCTGCCTTTAGTTCCATTTGTTTCCTTGTATAATCTTCTTCAGCACTGTTCTTTCTTTACTCCCCCCCCCCCCCCCCCCCCCGGGTGTCCTTACTGGTAATCGGTAGTGCTGCCCTTCCTCTTGCGGGTGTAGTCCATGCCAGGCGTGCTGATGGAGCTGGAGATGAGGTCAGTGGAGCCGGGGGACATGAAGTCAGTCATCGTAGACGAGATGTCCATCCTTTGGTCTGCCATCAGGTCATCTGCAGAGCAAAGATGAAAAGCGGACTTTACTGAAGGGACTAGGAAGGAACTGGTGGGTTCAGCTGAGGTTTGCAGGCTCCTACGTCAACAGATAAGAGAAACTCACAAACACAGGGCAGTACAGACCGCTTCCATAACATTAAACTGCCAACTAAGAACCAAGGCATGCGAATGATGAGTCATGTTATCTTACTGACCTGAAGTCCTTAGAGGAGTTCAGGTCAGCATCCGAGGTTGGGAGCGTTTTGATTGCCTCCTAACGGCTCTCAACATGTTGACAGCGAGCCTGAGGCTAGCAGCTAACGGTGCTAGCAGAGAAAGTGCTGACAGAGCGAACAGTGAGGGGGGTTCAGACATGGAAACATATCATGACTGTGACCTCCGTATGAGAGCAGAGCAGTGAGCTAACCAGCCGACCGGCTATGTGAACAAAGAGATGAGAAGCTCTGATAACAACACACACTCCTCCATATCTATACATAGATGATAGATGTTGATGAGATATCAATGATCTGAATGTGAACACAGCTAAGACCAAAGTGGTCTCCGTGGAAACATCTATTAAGGAGAGCTCCGGACATTCCTCTTCCTTAGGACCGTCCCTGTCATCAAGTCCCACTCACCACAGATGTTCATCACAGCCTCTGTGTTAAAATCATCTCCTTCCATCCACTCTGGAGCCCTCAACTGTGAACACACAACACGAAGGGTCAGTCCCAGCAGGAGAGCGGCCCTTCTGAACCTAGACACAGTAAGAGCTTCAGACATCGTGGCATCCAGGTCACATGTGGAGGAAGACACCATGCCTCATACCGTACGGTTTACATTACAGTCACAGTGGTGTGGTGTGTAGGGATGGGTACCGAGAACCCGACCAGAGCATTGATGAGCTACGATGTTAAGAGGAATTCATCTTATTGACAGTTTAGATGCGTTTCCAGTGAGATATTTATCATGACTCTGCAGTTTCCGGTTAGCCCTAGGCTAACTACCGGTCAGCTCTATGCTAACTACCGGTCAGCCCTATGCTAACTACCGGTCAGCCCTATGCTAACTACCGGTCAGCCCTATGCTAACTACCGGTCAGCCCTATGCTAACCACCGGTCAGCCCTATGCTAACTACCGGTCAGCTCTATGCTAACTACCGGTCGGCCCTATGCTAACTACCGGTCGGCCCTATGCTAACTACCGGTCGGCCCTATGCTAACTACCGGTCGGCTCTATGCAAACTACCGGTCGGCTCTATGCCAACTACCGGTCGGCTCTATGCTAACTACCGGTCGGCCCTATGCTAACTACCGGTCAGCCCTATGCTAACTACCGGTCAGCTCTATGCTAACTACCGGTCGGCCCTATGCTAACTACCGGTCAGCTCTATGCTAACTACCGGTCAGCTCTATGCCAACTACCGGTCAGCTCTATGCTAACTACCGGTCGGCCCTATGCTAACTACCGGTCGGCTCTATGCTAACTACCGGTCGGCCCTATGCCAACTACCGGTCAGCCCTATGCCAACTACCGGTCAGCCCTATGCCAACTACCAGTCAACTCTATGCTAACTACCGGTCAGCCCTATGCTAACCTGAATGGGGACAAAACAATTCAATCATCCGGCTCTTCAATGATATCTAGATACAATTATAGATATATAGATACAATTCTGGAGGTTGTAATGGAAAATAGATCTCATCCATATTCATCATCATCATCATCATCATCATCATGGAAGATTTTAGCATGAAGAACTCTGAGAACATTCCATCACACAGCCCCACAGTGTTCTGCAGTGGTGGCTTTAGACTTTCTCAGGGTCTGAATATATTATTGCCCATCAAATTCACTTTTCATGATAATAAGACATATGCCTATTCAAAGGTAGTCTGTGGTTCTAATCCAATACACTTCACATTCTGCTCATACACATACACTGTAAGTAGGAAACACACAAAGTGAACTGTATCCAATGTCCTTTTTTACATTCCAAGCTTCAAATGTCTGTTTGTACCTGAGCTGCCTCCCCAACATTCACTTCATTTTCTGTTGAAGCATGAGAGCAGCAGGCAGCCTTCCTCGGTTCACACCGACCTCAGTGAAGGGAGGAGCAGACCTTCTGCTTCACTTACCTGGATAGGACACTGGACCAGGCCTCCTGGAGGGGCCGGGTTTGGTCTGGATCAGTCTGGTCTGCTCCGTCCTGGTCTAGTCTCAGTCTGGTTCGATTCAGCCGGACCTAGTTTCATCCGGATTGATGTGGTCAGTGTACCCCGATATGAACTGACCCTCAAACAGCTGATGCAACCAGTCTACCCCCTGGAGAGAGAAGAAAAGAAAAGTCAATTAAATGCAGATCTAAAGATGTAAACAAAAGACATCACAAATTAAAAACAACACCACATACGTAAGTAACATTACAAAACTTGATCAAAAGCAAAACATGAAACACAAAAACACTTGAAGTCGTTATGTTCTCGACTGCTGACCTGAACAAAGTGAATCTGGGCTATTTGGATGGTTTCCTTATGCTCCATCCGTCTCTGGCTAACTTTCCGGTTTTAAACCCAGTAAACCGGCTCTTAGTCATACATATGGAGAAGCTATCATGCTAAAAGACTGAGGCTACAGTGATGTCAGAACCCTGTGTGGCTGCTGAGCGTACCTACGTGTTTGCTATGTGTTCACTATCTAGTCAGACCAGAAACAAATGAAGAGGACAATTAGGATGTGGATTAACTGATGTGTTTGGCAAATGTAATGCTTTCACAGGTAGCGTTGGCTGGTGTTGCTGGACCGTTAGCATAGCATAGAGCAGAGTCGCTAACGTGAGCCTAAACTACTGCCCATTGCAACCCGTGTAATCTGGGGATGTTCTTTGATCGATCCATGTTAAGCAGCTGTCCAGATCATGTTTCTTCCACCTAAGAAATATCAGTAAACTGAGATCTGTAGTATCAACACCTGAACTAGAGATGATCATACACACATTTATCTCTTCTCGCATTGACTACTGTAACTCACTTTTTACATCACTCAGTGCATCTGCTCTTAACCGTCTGCAGGTCATCCAAAACGCTGCCACCAGATTACTCACCAAGACAAATCAACAGTCACATCACCCTGTAGGATTTAGGATCCACTTTAAAATCCTCACTCTCACTTACTGAGCACTACACGGTCAGGATCCTACATATGTGACTGAACTACTTCACCCATATTCGAAACGTCTCAGGTCAGACGTTGTAGGTCTTCTGTCAGTCCCACGCACTCGACCTAAGACCCGTGGTGACCGAGCCTTTGAGGCAGTAGCACCAAAGCTGTAGAATGCTCTGCCTGCACCTCTACGCTTAGCTGTTTCTGTGAACTCATCCAGAATCTGCTTCAGACACACCTGTCTAGACTAAACCTCATGGCCTAGGCCTGCTTTTAAACCACGTTTTCATTTTGTACTTCCTGTGTGTGTAAATGATTGGCCCTGATATGGTCACATTGTGTTGTTTGTTTGTAATCCTGCCCTGTTAATAAATAAATCTTATTTACTTACTAAAGTCTGACAGCATTTAGGACCAGTTTCAACCCAGTAGAGGGAAATACTCCACAGTGGAAGTGCTATTTGTGAACAAGGCTTTTTAATCACAAGTCAAACACGCAAAAATATCCTAAATCTGTAGGAGTCATACTTGCCTAAACTATTTGATAATATAATGTGAGAATGTGTGTGCTAGTCAGACATCAGAGAGGCCGCCTACGCTAATCGGCAAAAAATTACATAAACTCAGTCTATAGTCAGACTGAAGAACCTTTAGTAAAAGGATGTTACTCATGTGATTCTTGTCGTTGGTCACTTCGTCAGGCTGACCCAGTAGAAGAGTGTGTGGTGTTGTATCTGCAGAGACTCTCCCTCTGCATGGACCTTCTCTTCCGTCTCATAGAGCAGGTGCCAGATTAAAGAACGCATCAGAGAGGATGCTACAAAGATGGCGGACACAGCGCCAAACAAAAACATAGTGAGGCGAAGCTCCAAGTGGACAAAGCTGTTTCCAGAACGAGAGTGAATCTGAGGTAGAGTCTCACCAGCCGGCCCCATTGAGCCGGGGGAGGAGGGGCCAACTTTTAATGTTGGTTCACAAACCGAAAATCCTACTCACTGTGCCTTTCAGAAGAGATGGTCCAACAAAAGTCAGCCTGAAAGTGAGACTGAATCCTATCAGCATCCGATGAACACTTGGGCAGTTTAATGTTTAATGTACAGCGACAGCAACATGCAGAGCAGCTGAGTTCTAGGTCAGGACAAAGCTCTGGGCTGCAGGGGGAAACCACGGTGTCATGATTGAACACTGAAAGGAACCGGTGCTGGGGAGTGGAAACTGGGTCAGCCAGTCTCTGTGGTCTCAAAACCAGCCAGCTTTGATTTCCATCCACCACCTACTTCTACTTCATCAGTGAGTCAGCTCGACATTCAGCTGGGTTTGCTGCTCTACACTTCTCACCAACACACACCCTCAATCACAGCTCCTCAGACACTGTCACAAATAGTTCACTGATAAAAGCACTCTTAACATGTCTGATGATTTTACAAAGACGGACAATTACTTTTTTTTAGAAACAGGTCTAAAAAATCTACATCTGAGTTTATATTTTTCAGCCAAACTAAATAGTTTACAGGATATTCAACATTCGTTCCTTTATAATGCATTTTATACTTGACGTCTTTCTTTACAGGGCTTGTACGAAGACAATAAAGTAGTCCACTGTTATGAAATATGAGTTTACAGATAATTACAATCCCTCTTCGTCATCGTGGAGGTTGTTTTTTGGCTTTTTGCCGGTTGCTCGTTGTCCTCTTGTTTCTTCACAGTACATGTTGTTTGTACTCCCTCTGGCGTTTGGGAGAACAATGCAATGAACAGCGCCTTTAAGTCCCATTTGTCAGATCGATCTCAGTTTGTAAGCGATGAAACCTCGATGAAGACCAACGTTAGTCACAGAGTTCCACAAGGTTCTGTGCTTGGACCAATTTTATTCACGTTATACATGCAGATGATACTCAATTATATCCATCGATCAAACCAGACGAACCCAACCAGCTCACTGAACTTAAAGCATGTCTTAAAGACATACAAACCTGGATGACCTGCAACTTCCTGATCTCAGACAAAACTGAAGTTATCCTACTAGAACCAGAACACCTCAGAAATCAGTTATCTGATGATGTCGTTTCTCTAGAAGGCATTGCTCTGGCATCCAGCAGCACCGTAAAGAACCTCTGAGCTATCTTTGATCAGGATATGTTTATAGTTAGGGCCGGCTCAGGTCCATAGTTAGGGCCGGCTCAGGTCCATAGTTAGGGCCGGCTCAGGTCCATAGTTAGGGCCGGCTCAGGTCCATAGTTAGGGCCGGCTCAGGTCCATAGTTGGGGCCGGCTCAGGTCCATAGTTGGGGCCGGCTCAGGTCCATAGTTGGGGCCGGCTCAGGTCCATAGTTGGGGCCGGCTCAGGTCCATAGTTGGGGCCGGCTCAGGTCCATAGTTGGGGCCGGCTCAGGTCCATAGTTGGGGCCGGCTCAGGTCCATAGTTGGGGCCGGCTCAGGTCCATAGTTGGGGCCGGCTCAGGTCCATAGTTGGGGCCGGCTCAGGTCCATAGTTGGGGCCGGCTCAGGTCCATAGTTGGGGCCGGCTCAGGTCCATAGTTGGGGCCGGCTCAGGTCCATAGTTGGGGCCGGCTCAGGTCCATAGTTGGGGCCGGCTCAGGTCCATAGTTGGGGCCGGCTCAGGTCCATAGTTGGGGCCGGCTCAGGTCCATAGTTGGGGCCGGCTCAGGTCCATAGTTGGGGCCGGCTCAGGTCCATAGTTGGGGCCGGCTCAGGTCCATAGTTAGGGCCGGCTCAGGTCCATAGTTAGGGCCGGCTCAGGTCCATAGTTAGGGCCGGCTCAGGTCCATAGTTAGGGCCGGCTCAGGTTTGCCTTGGACCAGCCCCTAGACAAGCTGCTATAAGCCTAGACTGCCGGGGGACTTCCTAGGATACACTGAGCTCCTCTCTCCTCTTTCTGTATGAATTATTGTCCCATTATTCACATTACTAACTTTGCTTCTTCCTCGGAGTCTTTGTGCTTTCTCTCCACACAGGTTTCCATGGATCGTGGTTGTATCTGGACCCTGGTCCTGCCTGGCACCCACTGCTACTATCAGTATTATTATTAGTCACATTACTATTACTGATACCATTACTTATTGTATTGTCATCCTTCTATATCCACTGCTGCTGTTGTTATTAGTAGTCATCATGTTTCCATCATCATTCTGCTTACTACTCTCATGATATGAATCATATCTGTCATATGCAGTGAGTGTGTTGCAACTCTGTTGTGATGTTCATTGTGTACACATGACATCAATCACATTTCTGTCCATCCTGAGGGATCCTCTCCCCAAGGTTTCTTCCTCTTTTTTCTCCCGGATGACAGAACTGTGTAGTAATGAACCCACAGAGAACGATCACGGCCGCTCAGCTCATGGTTTTTGTTTTAGAGAACTTCTGACTAACTGATGCAGTGCAGACTCACTGGGAAAGTGGCTGTGTGTGTCCGTGACACTGCATGTAGTGGTACTAGGTGCGGTTGTGTCGTATTAGTATGAGAACATTAGCACAGAACTGGACCAATACTACTTGCAACTAAGCTTGATTATCCAGTCAAGGACAATAACTGTTGAAGCAAAACTAGCTAAGAATGTCCTCCGTTCTATAATCATGAGATTATACTGCTGGTGGATAACAGCAGCCGCTGTTGCACCAGCTCTTAGGACTGCAGGTAGCCTGGAGCCTGCCAGTCTGGATAGACCACGGACATGTAAGGCCTTCAAAGAGTAAATACATGCCATTAATCATTTGCTGTATTTTCCCACTGTACCGTTTTCAGTCTCATTTTGTATCACAGCTGAGAGCAACAGCTCGTTCTAAAGTGCAGAGGGTGTGAGCGTGTTAAAGACACACACACATCCTTATCACTAAGTCAAACCCCGGAGATACATATGCATTGACCTTACTCGCAGCAACAAGGAACAGAAGTGCTGCCTGAACACAATACATGGGAGTTCCAGAAAGGTTTTCCTAATATTTGTTTCCTTACCAGCAGATTTCTTTGATTATGGGGTGTCAGGAAGTGTATGAAGCACATGGCCAATAACAGAGGCTTTGGGTAGTAGACATCAGGGAAATAGGCTGCATTTGACTGCTCAGAGATCCTTGGGTCTTTATTACTGAAAATACCTTTCACCCTTCTGGATGCACTTCATCATTTACATCATATGCATTGAATGTGTTGCGTCTGTAATGTTGTTCATTCTGTACACGTGACATCTATCACACTTCTGTTCATCCTGATAGTGGGATCCCTCCTCTTCTGATCTCTGAGGCTTCTTCCTTTTTTTTTTATACCCATTAAGGTTTTTTGGGGATTATTATTCTACCGATGTGAGGCATGAGTAGCAGAATGCAGGTTACTACGTCATCGTTTCCAAACTTATGAGTTTACGCCGTCCACACGAAGAGGCAACTCCGGAGTTTTCAAACCTGTCCGTCGTCGGGAGCGTTTCTAAACTCCTCTGTTTTCGGTGCTCTAAAACGCCGGCGTAGTGTGGACGCTCAGTGTAAATGTAGCAAAAGAGATGCGTTTTAAAATGGAGACGTAGTAGTGTGGACATGGCCTCAGTCAGTAAGTCAGAGAAACGGATCTCAGTTGGGTACAGCTGCTAGAGATTGTTTTCGCCTCTCGTGGCAGGCTGTCTCAGAGCATCCCGGTGCCTCCATGAATAAATAAACTGTCTGTAGCTCATGCCACCTTATAAAATAAAGGACCTGGCTTTGTTGAGACGGTCAGTCTGGTGTTTCAGGTCTTGGGAGAGCACCTGAAACGACAGAGTCCCCTCTACACACAACAAACGTCGCTATTCGTCTGAGAACAACTCATCATTAACGCCGATGCATAATGAATAATGTAGGATTACTGTCCCTTATTAAATGTATGGCATATTTGAGAATTTTGATGTAATGCATATATTAAAACAAGACAAGACACACAGCAAGCATCAAATATCACAATATTTCGGAATAGGTCCCTCGGTATCCATAATTTGGGAAGATACGAGAAAACGTTGAGAACAAATAGTTAGTTGACCTTTCGCTAAGTCCCGCCCCTTGAAAGCAGACCGGCCAATCATAGTGTAGCTCTGACCAGCATCGTAGACCATTCGGTCTGCTTCTTTCTCACATCAATTTGATGTTTTTACCAAAAGCTAGACAATATTTGGTCAGGGAGTGCAGTTTGTGACCATTTGGGCTCCATGGTAACAAATCTCTGACAGCGAGACAGAGTAGCAGGGGGGCGGGGCTTAGCCAAGGGTCAATAACAACTGTAGAAGACAGGAAGAGACATTATTCATTTCATCCAGCAAGCACAGTCAGTACGTTCAGGAGAACGTGTATGAATCTGTATGTATCCTTCATGAGAAAAGGAACATCTCATCACATTACAATGATTTAAATTAAAATGCCCCGGCTCAAGAAGCCCAACATCAAACTGAATCCTACCATCATCACCAGATCTCTTCCATACACCACGGAGGAATGCAACCTTCTGCTGCAACAGCCTTTCCACCTATTTCTTTCAATCTAATGAACATGGTCAAATTAAAACTTCCATGGATGCTTGGTGTCTTTGCAGAAATTACTATTTTATTTATTCTTCATGGTTATCGTGGGCCTGCTAAATCCTCACAACAAACTTGAGTTATCAAAATGTCTTTGAGGCAACACCAATCAATACTGATGAGCACTATGTAGGTTACTACCCGTCTCTGAGCATACATATCACTTACCAGCCCAAGTCTACGGTCCCGCTGGACGTCTCTCCTGTCATGAAAGGGTTAATAATACATGAACTACCACAACACTACTGTTGAAGCACAGTAGTGAGAACGAGTTATGAACAAATGAGAAAACATGTTGCAAAACACAAGTCACAAATTTAACAATCTATAACAGACCAGTGAAATATCTCAACATAAAGCCACTGTAGACTGTCAACACTCGCTGGATTGTTTAAAAATGAATCTACAGCAGACCAAGAACCGCCATCAGAGAAGACTGTATTCCAAACAAACCAACGATCTGTGAGGATTCATGCTGACGAGTATGACTCAGAAGATGAACTAACAATGAAAAGCTACTCCTCCTGTTGGAGTCCTCAGAGTTCGGGATCCCCTGCTCGAGCCCGGTGCCCCGCGTAACCAAAGCCCGCTGATTGAGCCCGGTGCCCCCTGTAACCAAAGCCCACTGATTGAGCCCGGTGCCCCCTGTAACCAAAGCCCACTGATTGAGCCCGGTGCCCCCTGTAACCAAAGCCCACTGATTGAGCCCGGTGCCCCCTGTAACCAAAGCCCACCGATTGAGCCCGGTGCCCCGCGTAACCAAAGCCCGCTGATTGAGCCCGGTGCCCCCTGTAACCAAAGCCCACCGATTGAGCCCGCGGTGCCCCCTGTAACCAAAGCCCGCTGTCATGATCATCTTTTGGCAAACACCGCGGAGACTGCAGAAACCGTGCGGTCGCCACATTTCCACTGCCAATGCCGACACCGTGTCCCGATATTTCAGAAGCGATGTGCCTGCTGTTTGGAAGCAGCTGCGGTCCTTATAGGTTGAACTCACGGTGCTATTTGAAGAGACATACGGGGACGTGAACGGTATCGCAGCGGGGTGGATGCTGTCGAAGAAACCGAGTGCCAGATACCCACCAAGGCCTGTTTACATGGCTAGCGTGATAGCTCTGGATAGCATTGTTCACTCAGTGTCTCGCACTTCGGACACTTTTAGTGGACATTTAACGAGCCCACGGACCGACACCTACCTGTGCGCGAGCTCCCTTCGAGCCCCGACCAATGCTGACAACCGTCAAAAGCTGGTCTGTCCTACCGGGGGCGGTTTACCCTCCCTTTATCAATAACAACATGTAGTCCCGTTGGTGGACTAATATTAGCATACAGTCGCTAGCTATGGAGCGCTAACTGTCAAGACCTGACCAGCGGCTAGCGTCCCTCCTCCTGCTCTCGAGAGCCCCACTGACATGACCACAGCGCTGGCAAAGCATCGACGACATGGTTTAAATGCCAGCAACGTCACCGAGATGCACCATTGATAACCCGGAGGCTTGTTTTCATTGTATACTCACAGTAGGTCCAATGAGCTCGGTCTAGCCATTGAAAGTCGCTGATAATATGTAATAGATACCCAAAGAACTGTGACATAAACGATTCTCGATCGGTGACCCAGTTTCTCGTCACCGTCATGCCTGTCGAACCACTAACCTAGTTTTTCAACCAATGGGGCTCGTGCTGCCGCCGTAGGTGCCACTCTAGCCAATCAGACACAAGTTGAGGCTGGGAACCTATGATGGGCGTACTAATCGACCAATGAGAGGCAGCGTCGAACGGAATGCAGGGGCAGCTTGTGTGCGAGAGTGTGTATGAAGAACACTGCATTACAAGTCCGTGTGGTAATGAGAGGTAGTGGGTGGCGTGCATTCATCATGTTTCTCCACGTTTTTTGTTGGGGTCCTGGTGTTGTCACTGGTGTTGTTATACAGCTGAAGGTAAACTTATCATTTTCATTCTAAAATGGATTTATTGTGATTTTAGTATTTTGGTAGAGCAACTAAGAAAACATGTAACTCCCTCCTTGTCTGGGTCAAGTTCTTTAGTTGCCTGCACTGTGCACATTGACGCCCCCTGCTGGTCATACTTTTACATATTCTACGGCAGCTATCAGCTATCAGCTGCAGTGATTTCAAACACCTTTTTTTTGCTCTTCTGGAATGAAGTCAAAGTGGTGTGATGAAGCTGCCCCACCTCGCCTCCTTATTTATAGACGGTTGTCTCCACATGACACCAGGCCGGCTGATACTACATGAAACTGAAGCTTCTGTGATTTGTCAGGCTTGGTGATATTTAACAGTCAGCCTACTTGTAGTTTACATGTTAAATCAAAGTAAGGTGAATATACAAACTCCTCTATACATCAGTAAACCTCTGGCTGTATTTTCTTGATATCTTTTATTTACCTGTATTATCTGCCCTTACCTGAACCTGTCTGTGTTCTCTCCACATGTCACACGGACTGTCATTATCATGGAAGTAGATCAGTGTACAGTTAGTTGTTAAAACCTTAATTTAATTTAGGGTAGTGGGTTATAATCCATATCATTTATGGTGAGTCATGGTAAAAATATAAGAATCACCTTACACTGACTGCATACATATGTATGATTTAAGTACATTGTATTTCTTGGGTGCATTACCATTCTATTATTATTGTGATTAAATGACAAATTATGAATGAAAACAAAATGTAGCAAATAAATGCATCGATTTAAATGTACTGAATTGTAATTTATTAAAATAATGGTTTCTGATACCAGATCGGCTCATGGTCACTGATAACCCTGATTACAATCCATAAGATACCAAAATACCGCTGCTCCTCCTTACAGCCAGTTTTATCTGCACTAATGTATCCCCATATTCTTATTCCCACACACTTCTTACATGAATCACTCCAGCCAGACATATACACATTATTTCATCAGGAACAAATGCCATGCCTTACGGAAGGAAGCAAGTCAAAGGAGACGGAAATTGGTATTGCAAACATACACTGTGCCAATAGATGGCAGTGTTGAGTTGTATTAATACTACAAAGGACGTAACAACAATGATGTGAAAGTGTGGTTGTAAATTATTTAATTGAATTTATTTGGTATATTGAACGATCACTTGCCCTCTACTGCCTGAAAATATGGGAGGTTGTTACCTGAATAACGTTTTGGAGGAGTATTGAGTTTAATCCCCTCAATTCAAATTATCCAAATTATTCTCATTACCTCCTGCTGCTATTTCGCTTCATTCATGTACCGTTGGAGATATTTTTTGTATATATTTTGGTACAGTTAATGTTGCAACATTAATGCACATTAATATGGGGAAATAATTGGGTTGTCTGTGAGGTCTGTGTTGCCAACACGAAACGTTTAAGACTCAGTCAGAATACCAATAGTTTGGATTATCAATAGTAGCCATAGTTCATAGTTTTGTGTTGCATTTGCATATGACTTGCCAATATGTATACATGATTAACATAACTGTGTGTTGGACCAGTAGCCCATAGACAAACACTTATTGTAACAAGTAATAGGCCTATAACAGATATTTGTGTTTGCATTAAATAATAGTAACGGAAATAACCTACTTGCGTGGCACCTGTTTTTATTCACCGATATACATTATTATAACAAAAATGGTTATGGTCCGGTATGAATGTGTCAGGCAGATGTGAGATATTACGAGGGGCTCCTGAAGGCACCGTGCCTATCACATGGCAGGTGATAGTTGAGGAAGCTCGCGCTTCACCACAGCGCACAGAGAGCTCCGCACGGTACGGTCCGCCACCGTCCAGAGCGCCTTGCATGTGTGAGTGTGTTTTATGTGTGTGTGAGGGGCACGTGTGTGTGTGTGCGTGTGAGTGAGTGAGTGAGTGTGTGTTAACTCCAAGTGTCTGCAGCAAACTAAATTAAAGGATTGAGTTGGATAAAGCCTCAGCGGAGTCGCATCGTAAGTAATATAACTGCACGCAGCTGATTACTGTGTTACCTGTATCGCCTCCAGTGAGACTTCACCTGTCTGTCATAGAGACTGTCACAGATAAGTTCACTATGAACTTCATAGACAAGTCCATATAGCTGCATGACTCTGAGGGAGTATTGTGCGGCTGGCTCGGTTTTAACATTCTGCTTTCTTTTTTTAAACACATTAAAAGTGATTTCATATTTCATGTTCCCTGAGGACAAACTATGATAGCCTCATAAACCTTAAATATGGATATCTGGACTGTGACATTAGCATACCTTTCATCCTCTGTAGCTGCTCATATGAAATACAACAGAGGCTACTAATGCTAATACTGTGCTACTATATTCATGCATGCAGTGATGTGGTAGCACCATATCTCAAGGATCTCAACCTGCTGATGTTATCAATGTAACAGTCATACTGTAGAATATACAGGGCAGGTGTGTGGTAATTATTATGCACTTTTATTTCATAGGCTGGACTTTTTCCACATGACAGAAAATGTGTCTTGTGTACAAGCGACATGCTAGAAAACATGGTGCTTTAGTTGTGGTACTGGTTCTTCTCAGTCATGTACTGTCAGCTTGCAGCTATTAAATGGTGTTTAGTTGCACTGACACATGCTGTGTAATTGCAGATCGTCAATTTGTGACAGCATGAGTAAAGGGGGGCGGGAGAGAAAGAGGGACGCTGATATGCTAATGTAAGAATATCAAGGCTGATGTGTGGCTCCCCTCTGCTGAAGCATCTGCTGCATCTAATCCTGGAGATAGTGTTCATGAACAGACAGAGACGTGTATGCGCACATGCACAGACATCACAGACAGGCGACTTGAGAGAGCTGAAGGAGCCTCTTGCCTCTGAATACAGCGGGCTGGGGCCTCTTTTCTATTGCAAATCTCATTTAAAAGGGAGTGAGTTGAAAGGCGTCATTGCACTGACGACAGTGAATTGATAATGCTGCTTTAGTTGGCTCTTGGGTGGCATTAGCACTTGTAAACAACAGAGGAAATAGAAACAGGAGCTGAGGTGAAGTGCCGATGAATAAATGCCCTACATTTATAACAAATGTATTGTCGTAGAAGTTATCAAACAATGTTATTAGCTTACTTTGGAGTAGGTTTTAGAGCTATGTCTCTGCACATATGCATGCATTGTGTAAACACATGGGATCAGCAGATGATGGCATTCATCCCTGGATCAAAACCGCTTTCCTATGCAGCCATATAGGTTCAGCTGCTAATCACACCTCTGCTGTAGTTCACTGCTCTGTCATCATAACTACTGCCGCTAATCACACCTCTGCTGTAGTTCACTGCTCTGTGATCATAACTACTGCCGCTAATCACACCTCTGCTGTAGTTCACTGCTCTGTGATCATAACTACTGCCGCTAATCACACCTCTGCTGTAGTTCACTGCTCTGTGATCATAACTACTGCCGCTAATCACACCTCTGCTGTAGTTCACTGCTCTGTCACCATAACTACTGCCGCTAATCACACCTCTGCTGTAGTTCACTGCTCTGTCACCATAACTACTGCCGCTAATCACACCTCTGCTGTAGTTCACTGCTCTGTCACCATAACTACTGCCGCTAATCACACCTCTGCTGTAGTTCACTGCTCTGTGACCATAACTACTGCCGCTAATCACACCTCTGCTGTAGTTCACTGCTCTGTGACCATAACTACTGCCGCTAAGCACACCTCTGCTGTAGTTCACTGCTCTGTGACCATAACTACTGCCGCTAAGCACACCTCTGCTGTAGTTCACTGCTCTGTGACCATAACTACTGCCGCTAAGCACACCTCTGCTGTAGTTCACTGCTCTGTGACCATAACTACTGCCGCTAAGCACACCTCTGCTGTAGTTCACTGCTCTGTGACCATAACTACTGCCGCTAAGCACACCTCTGCTGTAGTTCACTGCTCTGTGACCATAACTACTGCCGCTAAGCACACCTCTGCTGTAGTTCACTGCTCTGTGACCATAACTACTGCCGCTAAGCACACCTCTGCTGTAGTTCACTGCTCTGTGACCATAACTACTGCCGCTAAGCACACCTCTGCTGTAGTTCACTGCTCTGTGACCATAACTACTGCCGCTAAGCACACCTCTGCTGTAGTTCACTGCTCTGTGACCATAACTACTGCCGCTAAGCACACCTCTGCTGTAGTTCACTGCTCTGTGACCATAACTACTGCCGCTAAGCACACCTCTGCTGTAGTTCACTGCTCTGTGACCATAACTACTGCCGCTAAGCACACCTCTGCTGTAGTTCACTGCTCTGTGACCATAACTACTGCCGCTAAGCACACCTCTGCTGTAGTTCACTGCTCTGTGACCATAACTACTGCCGCTAAGCACACCTCTGCTGTAGTTCACTGCTCTGTGACCATAACTACTGCCGCTAAGCACACCTCTGCTGTAGTTCACTGCTCTGTGACCATAACTACTGCCGCTAAGCACACCTCTGCTGTAGTTCACTGCTCTGTGACCATAACTACTGCCGCTAAGCACACCTCTGCTGTAGTTCACTGCTCTGTGACCATAACTACTGCCGCTAAGCACACCTCTGCTGTAGTTCACTGCTCTGTGACCATAACTACTGCCGCTAAGCACACCTCTGCTGTAGTTCACTGCTCTGTGACCATAACTACTGCCGCTAAGCACACCTCTGCTGTAGTTCACTGCTCTGTGACCATAACTACTGCCGCTAAGCACACCTCTGCTGTAGTTCACTGCTCTGTGACCATAACTACTGCCGCTAAGCACACCTCTGCTGTAGTTCACTGCTCTGTGACCATAACTACTGCCGCTAAGCACACCTCTGCTGTAGTTCACTGCTCTGTGACCATAACTACTGCCGCTAAGCACACCTCTGCTGTAGTTCACTGCTCTGTGACCATAACTACTGCCGCTAAGCACACCTCTGCTGTAGTTCACTGCTCTGTGACCATAACTACTGCCGCTAAGCACACCTCTGCTGTAGTTCACTGCTCTGTGACCATAACTACTGCCGCTAAGCACACCTCTGCTGTAGTTCACTGCTCTGTGACCATAACTACTGCCGCTAAGCACACCTCTGCTGTAGTTCACTGCTCTGTGACCATAACTACTGCCGCTAAGCACACCTCTGCTGTAGTTCACTGCTCTGTGACCATAACTACTGCCGCTAAGCACACCTCTGCTGTAGTTCACTGCTCTGTGACCATAACTACTGCCGCTAAGCACACCTCTGCTGTAGTTCACTGCTCTGTGACCATAACTACTGCCGCTAAGCACACCTCTGCTGTAGTTCACTGCTCTGTGACCATAACTACTGCCGCTAAGCACACCTCTGCTGTAGTTCACTGCTCTGTGACCATAACTACTGCCGCTAAGCACACCTCTGCTGTAGTTCACTGCTCTGTGACCATAACTACTGCCGCTAAGCACACCTCTGCTGTAGTTCACTGCTCTGTGACCATAACTACTGCCGCTAAGCACACCTCTGCTGTAGTTCACTGCTCTGTGACCATAACTACTGCCGCTAAGCACACCTCTGCTGTAGTTCACTGCTCTGTGACCATAACTACTGCCGCTAAGCACACCTCTGCTGTAGTTCACTGCTCTGTGACCATAACTACTGCCGCTAAGCACACCTCTGCTGTAGTTCACTGCTCTGTGACCATAACTACTGCCGCTAAGCACACCTCTGCTGTAGTTCACTGCTCTGTGACCATAACTACTGCCGCTAAGCACACCTCTGCTGTAGTTCACTGCTCTGTGACCATAACTACTGCCGCTAAGCACACCTCTGCTGTAGTTCACTGCTCTGTGACCATAACTACTGCCGCTAAGCACACCTCTGCTGTAGTTCACTGCTCTGTGACCATAACTACTGCCGCTAAGCACACCTCTGCTGTAGTTCACTGCTCTGTGACCATAACTACTGCCGCTAAGCACACCTCTGCTGTAGTTCACTGCTCTGTGACCATAACTACTGCCGCTAAGCACACCTCTGCTGTAGTTCACTGCTCTGTGACCATAACTACTGCCGCTAAGCACACCTCTGCTGTAGTTCACTGCTCTGTGACCATAACTACTGCCGCTAAGCACACCTCTGCTGTAGTTCACTGCTCTGTGACCATAACTACTGCCGCTAAGCACACCTCTGCTGTAGTTCACTGCTCTGTGACCATAACTACTGCCGCTAAGCACACCTCTGCTGTAGTTCACTGCTCTGTGACCATAACTACTGCCGCTAAGCACACCTCTGCTGTAGTTCACTGCTCTGTGACCATAACTACTGCCGCTAAGCACACCTCTGCTGTAGTTCACTGCTCTGTGACCATAACTACTGCCGCTAAGCACACCTCTGCTGTAGTTCACTGCTCTGTGACCATAACTACTGCCGCTAAGCACACCTCTGCTGTAGTTCACTGCTCTGTGACCATAACTACTGCCGCTAAGCACACCTCTGCTGTAGTTCACTGCTCTGTGACCATAACTACTGCCGCTAAGCACACCTCTGCTGTAGTTCACTGCTCTGTGACCATAACTACTGCCGCTAAGCACACCTCTGCTGTAGTTCACTGCTCTGTGACCATAACTACTGCCGCTAAGCACACCTCTGCTGTAGTTCACTGCTCTGTGACCATAACTACTGCCGCTAAGCACACCTCTGCTGTAGTTCACTGCTCTGTGACCATAACTACTGCCGCTAAGCACACCTCTGCTGTAGTTCACTGCTCTGTGACCATAACTACTGCCGCTAAGCACACCTCTGCTGTAGTTCACTGCTCTGTGACCATAACTACTGCCGCTAAGCACACCTCTGCTGTAGTTCACTGCTCTGTGACCATAACTACTGCCGCTAAGCACACCTCTGCTGTAGTTCACTGCTCTGTGACCATAACTACTGCCGCTAAGCACACCTCTGCTGTAGTTCACTGCTCTGTGACCATAACTACTGCCGCTAAGCACACCTCTGCTGTAGTTCACTGCTCTGTGACCATAACTACTGCCGCTAAGCACACCTCTGCTGTAGTTCACTGCTCTGTGACCATAACTACTGCCGCTAAGCACACCTCTGCTGTAGTTCACTGCTCTGTGACCATAACTACTGCCGCTAAGCACACCTCTGCTGTAGTTCACTGCTCTGTGACCATAACTACTGCCGCTAAGCACACCTCTGCTGTAGTTCACTGCTCTGTGACCATAACTACTGCCGCTAAGCACACCTCTGCTGTAGTTCACTGCTCTGTGACCATAACTACTGCCGCTAAGCACACCTCTGCTGTAGTTCACTGCTCTGTGACCATAACTACTGCCGCTAAGCACACCTCTGCTGTAGTTCACTGCTCTGTGACCATAACTACTGCCGCTAAGCACACCTCTGCTGTAGTTCACTGCTCTGTGACCATAACTACTGCCGCTAAGCACACCTCTGCTGTAGTTCACTGCTCTGTGACCATAACTACTGCCGCTAAGCACACCTCTGCTGTAGTTCACTGCTCTGTGACCATAACTACTGCCGCTAAGCACACCTCTGCTGTAGTTCACTGCTCTGTGACCATAACTACTGCCGCTAAGCACACCTCTGCTGTAGTTCACTGCTCTGTGACCATAACTACTGCCGCTAAGCACACCTCTGCTGTAGTTCACTGCTCTGTGACCATAACTACTGCCGCTAAGCACACCTCTGCTGTAGTTCACTGCTCTGTGACCATAACTACTGCCGCTAAGCACACCTCTGCTGTAGTTCACTGCTCTGTGACCATAACTACTGCCGCTAAGCACACCTCTGCTGTAGTTCACTGCTCTGTCACCATAACTACTGCCGCTAAGCACACCTCTGCTGTAGTTCACTGCTCTGTCACCATAACTACTGCCGCTAAGCACACCTCTGCTGTAGTTCACTGCTCTGTCACCATAACTACTGCCGCTAAGCACACCTCTGCTGTAGTTCACTGCTCTGTCACCATAACTACTGCCGCTAAGCACACCTCTGCTGTAGTTCACTGCTCTGTCACCATAACTACTGCCGCTAAGCACACCTCTGCTGTAGTTCACTGCTCTGTCACCATAACTACTGCCGCTAAGCACACCTCTGCTGTAGTTCACTGCTCTGTCACCATAACTACTGCCGCTAAGCACACCTCTGCTGTAGTTCACTGCTCTGTCACCATAACTACTGCCGCTAAGCACACCTCTGCTGTAGTTCACTGCTCTGTCACCATAACTACTGCCGCTAAGCACACCTCTGCTGTAGTTCACTGCTCTGTCACCATAACTACTGCCGCTAAGCACACCTCTGCTGTAGTTCACTGCTCTGTCACCATAACTACTGCCGCTAAGCACACCTCTGCTGTAGTTCACTGCTCTGTCACCATAACTACTGCCGCTAAGCACACCTCTGCTGTAGTTCACTGCTCTGTCACCATAACTACTGCCGCTAAGCACACCTCTGCTGTAGTTCACTGCTCTGTCACCATAACTACTGCCGCTAAGCACACCTCTGCTGTAGTTCACTGCTCTGTCACCATAACTACTGCCGCTAAGCACACCTCTGCTGTAGTTCACTGCTCTGTCACCATAACTACTGCCGCTAAGCACACCTCTGCTGTAGTTCACTGCTCTGTCACCATAACTACTGCCGCTAAGCACACCTCTGCTGTAGTTCACTGCTCTGTCACCATAACTACTGCCGCTAAGCACACCTCTGCTGTAGTTCACTGCTCTGTCACCATAACTACTGCCGCTAAGCACACCTCTGCTGTAGTTCACTGCTCTGTCACCATAACTACTGCCGCTAAGCACACCTCTGCTGTAGTTCACTGCTCTGTCACCATAACTACTGCCGCTAAGCACACCTCTGCTGTAGTTCACTGCTCTGTCACCATAACTACTGCCGCTAAGCACACCTCTGCTGTAGTTCACTGCTCTGTCACCATAACTACTGCCGCTAAGCACACCTCTGCTGTAGTTCACTGCTCTGTCACCATAACTACTGCCGCTAAGCACACCTCTGCTGTAGTTCACTGCTCTGTCACCATAACTACTGCCGCTAAGCACACCTCTGCTGTAGTTCACTGCTCTGTCACCATAACTACTGCCGCTAAGCACACCTCTGCTGTAGTTCACTGCTCTGTCACCATAACTACTGCCGCTAAGCACACCTCTGCTGTAGTTCACTGCTCTGTCACCATAACTACTGCCGCTAAGCACACCTCTGCTGTAGTTCACTGCTCTGTCACCATAACTACTGCCGCTAAGCACACCTCTGCTGTAGTTCACTGCTCTGTCACCATAACTACTGCCGCTAAGCACACCTCTGCTGTAGTTCACTGCTCTGTCACCATAACTACTGCCGCTAAGCACACCTCTGCTGTAGTTCACTGCTCTGTCACCATAACTACTGCCGCTAAGCACACCTCTGCTGTAGTTCACTGCTCTGTCACCATAACTACTGCCGCTAAGCACACCTCTGCTGTAGTTCACTGCTCTGTCACCATAACTACTGCCGCTAAGCACACCTCTGCTGTAGTTCACTGCTCTGTCACCATAACTACTGCCGCTAAGCACACCTCTGCTGTAGTTCACTGCTCTGTCACCATAACTACTGCCGCTAAGCACACCTCTGCTGTAGTTCACTGCTCTGTCACCATAACTACTGCCGCTAAGCACACCTCTGCTGTAGTTCACTGCTCTGTCACCATAACTACTGCCGCTAAGCACACCTCTGCTGTAGTTCACTGCTCTGTCACCATAACTACTGCCGCTAAGCACACCTCTGCTGTAGTTCACTGCTCTGTCACCATAACTACTGCCGCTAAGCACACCTCTGCTGTAGTTCACTGCTCTGTCACCATAACTACTGCCGCTAAGCACACCTCTGCTGTAGTTCACTGCTCTGTCACCATAACTACTGCCGCTAAGCACACCTCTGCTGTAGTTCACTGCTCTGTCACCATAACTACTGCCGCTAAGCACACCTCTGCTGTAGTTCACTGCTCTGTCACCATAACTACTGCCGCTAAGCACACCTCTGCTGTAGTTCACTGCTCTGTCACCATAACTACTGCCGCTAAGCACACCTCTGCTGTAGTTCACTGCTCTGTCACCATAACTACTGCCGCTAAGCACACCTCTGCTGTAGTTCACTGCTCTGTCACCATAACTACTGCCGCTAAGCACACCTCTGCTGTAGTTCACTGCTCTGTCACCATAACTACTGCCGCTAAGCACACCTCTGCTGTAGTTCACTGCTCTGTCACCATAACTACTGCCGCTAAGCACACCTCTGCTGTAGTTCACTGCTCTGTCACCATAACTACTGCCGCTAAGCACACCTCTGCTGTAGTTCACTGCTCTGTCACCATAACTACTGCCGCTAAGCACACCTCTGCTGTAGTTCACTGCTCTGTCACCATAACTACTGCCGCTAAGCACACCTCTGCTGTAGTTCACTGCTCTGTCACCATAACTACTGCCGCTAAGCACACCTCTGCTGTAGTTCACTGCTCTGTCACCATAACTACTGCCGCTAAGCACACCTCTGCTGTAGTTCACTGCTCTGTCACCATAACTACTGCCGCTAAGCACACCTCTGCTGTAGTTCACTGCTCTGTCACCATAACTACTGCCGCTAAGCACACCTCTGCTGTAGTTCACTGCTCTGTCACCATAACTACTGCCGCTAAGCACACCTCTGCTGTAGTTCACTGCTCTGTCACCATAACTACTGCCGCTAAGCACACCTCTGCTGTAGTTCACTGCTCTGTCACCATAACTACTGCCGCTAAGCACACCTCTGCTGTAGTTCACTGCTCTGTCACCATAACTACTGCCGCTAAGCACACCTCTGCTGTAGTTCACTGCTCTGTCACCATAACTACTGCCGCTAAGCACACCTCTGCTGTAGTTCACTGCTCTGTCACCATAACTACTGCCGCTAAGCACACCTCTGCTGTAGTTCACTGCTCTGTCACCATAACTACTGCCGCTAAGCACACCTCTGCTGTAGTTCACTGCTCTGTCACCATAACTACTGCCGCTAAGCACACCTCTGCTGTAGTTCACTGCTCTGTCACCATAACTACTGCCGCTAAGCACACCTCTGCTGTAGTTCACTGCTCTGTCACCATAACTCATCATAATAATCAGACACAGAGAAAATAAATGGAAGGAGAGATGTAGGTGGAAGAATGTCTTTAAAAGAGAGGTGAGAGGAAGACAAAGACATCTACAAGGAACTTTCTGCTGGAATGGAAGGAAAGATGGCAGAGAAATAAAATGAAAGGACAGTAGTTTATTATCTTTGGTTTGCTGTCAAGGGAGAGAGAGGAAATGAGAACAGTGGTAGAGAAAAGCAGATCTTAGATGTTACACAGGTTATATTCATATTTATATTTGAGAGAGATAGATAATAAAACAGTGCTTGTTGGCCACCGTTGGATTTCTGTATAGATAAGAATAGAGAAATAGTAAGGCAGTGGCTCAGGTTTTTAAACTTCTTTTGTTTTCAGACATTTCTTTGATTATTTAACAGTCCACACCACGGCAACCCAAGATATAGGTGACTTATGTGAATATAATGAATCACCATTCTTTACTCAGGCATCTCTTTTTGCCTGCTTGTCATGAACTTCAACCTATTTTCAGAATGGACTGTAGGACCTCCATTAACACATCCACACTGATTGACTGATCTGTGACACAACAACTAAAACCAAGTTAAAGACAAAGCAAAAGGGATGGTGATGATCTTAGTTCAGAATTGAATGTGAGAGAGAAGAAAGGGTTAGTATGGGTGTGGACAGGAAGCGCTACAATGGGGAAAAAAAGGGGAATTAGAAGACGAGTGGAGGCTAAAAGCTTGTATTATTTGATTTTGTTTCCATCTGCTCTTATTCTCTGAGAAAAACAGTGAGTGATTGTGAGAGCGTTAGAGAATGTAGTTCTTTAGGTTCAGAGCCGACATATTAATATGCATCCCGGTTGGTAAATAATGTCCACTTTTCTGCATTTTTGGAAAATTACTTTGGGACCAATACTGGAATACCAATGTTCATGTTTTGAATCTGGTAACAAGCAATGCAGTATACACAGTAACTTTTTCCATGACATGCCATTGTTTAAGAAGTTGGTATTCTCCGCTTTGCATACACACACATTTTCCTTCCCTTAAAAAGTGGGGCATGTGAGCATCGCTGTTGTCAAATCTATCCCTGTTTGACTTGTCAGAAACAATGTCCAACAGAGCAGCTATGAGAGGACAAAAATATTAGCGCAAAGAGGGAGAGAGGGCAGCAGAGAAAGCATGGAGAGACAGTTTGAGGAATGAGGTCAGAGGCAGCTGGATTTCCACTCCATGAAATTAGGATACATTGAATGTCGACCTAAAGCTGCAAAGAAAAGAAAGATTTGAAAAGTTTTTATTCTCTTGTAATGGTTGTTGCACCAGAGATTACTATACTGTATATGGTAATGTAAATGATCTTAATAGATAGTTAGAAAGGTGTTTATATACGTCTGTGGACAGATTTTCATTTGTGTGGTTGAGATCAAAATGAAGTGTGAGGGACTGGATGTAGTGGGGTAGGGAATGGGGAAGGGCCCATTGCCCGGTTCTGCCGAGTGAAGCCGATGTGGAAGTGTCTTAAAACCTGGATTCTCTCTACTGACCACCAGGGGGCAGAATAAGTCTAATGGTATAGAAGTCTATGAGAACATGACTCTACTTCTCTCTAGTGTCCACCAGGGGGCGACTCCTCTGGTTGTATAGAAGTCTATGAGAAAATGACTCTACATCTCTCTTGATTTATTACCTCAGTAAACATTGTAAACATGAGTTTATGGTCTCAATCTCTAGTTTCAAGTCTTCTTCAATACAGCATGATGTTCATTTAGTACATTATGGTCCATTTAGAGTCAAACAGACCATAAAGCAGGGGATGCTTTAGGGCGGGGCTACTGTGATTGATACAGCCAGAGCCTTTTACTGCATCTCTACATCACTCCTCCACATTCCAAATATGGTAACTTCTGTTCAATGGATGTCTGAAATGAGGTCAGTAACACAAGCTACAGATATTTGAACGTTTGCTTCTACAATACAAAATACGTCAGTAAATACTCCTCTGGTGATTTGAGAAGCTTTTACATGTCGGCTGCTAACAAGTGTCAAACGGAGACGACTAAACGTCATCACGCCGACTATCCGCCTTCACAGCCTCGTGGTGTGTACTCCCGTTCATGTCACCGTAGTGTAGTTCCTTTATAGCCTAACGTTACAACTGTGTGTGTGTGTGTGTGTGTGTGTGTGTGTGTGTGTGTGTGTGTGTGTGTGTGTGTGGGGGGGGGTGTGTGTAGTAACGTGTGTGCACCTGCTTCTTGATGACATTTACCTGAAACCCGTTAAAAGACACACACGCACACAGCTATCCTATGTGACTGTAACATAATCCTGTAATGTGAGCTGCCTGTGTTCTGTCCTAGCTAGTTTAGCAGGCTGTGACTCTGTAACTGGAGTCTCCTGTAGACAAGGTGCTGCCCTCTTTGTCCTGCTCTACATGCTTGGCGAGTCTTCTAGAGATGGATGTTTTTACCACCCTGCAAGCTTGTTTAGTATTTTTTCGGTTGGTTAGAAGTCGTTCTTTTTAGACTGAATTTGGATGGAGGTTAATGAGGATGCCATCACTGACGAGACTCCTGGACAAAGTTTTGGAGCTCCACCTGACTCAGCTGGCAGAGCACAAACAGTTCATGGGCTCAGTTGGTTTGCTCCACTCTGGTTCCAGCCGTTCATGGTCACATCTCTTCTGTTCTTCAGACGCCCACTGAGATCTTGCACCTTCGTGTGAAATGGAGAATAGGGAATTCATCAGGTTGTGGGGAGATTGGCCTGCTGATGACGAAGGTGGCCTTTATTCAGAAAAACTGTATTGGCTTAAAGCAGCATTTCACCAATTTTACACATAAAGGTCAGATTTCCTGCCATGAGGAGTACCTCTCAGCCCGTGGAGACGGTTGTATAATGTCGTATGTGGGTCTGGAGGAGCTTTGTCAAGTAAAAACAATACAATAACTCAGATAAAGCCATCAGGGTGAACTAGAGAATAAAACATGATGAGCAGACTTCATTCACATTGACAAGACAGGGAGGGTCACACAAAATGATGCTATATTGTCCTTTGGGAAATGTGTATGACCAAGTAATTTGTTTAGCTTTACCCATGCTGGGGACAGAGAAATCTGGATTTCTTAGCCTCTTAAAGCTTCTTTTTTCCCTGTCTGGTGTGAGGCCCCTATCACTGGATGAAGACTGTGGGTTAAGACTGCCATGCGCCACGTATCTCAGCATCTTCTGCCTTTTACAAGGCCGCTGTCGCTGCATCCTGTCGCTTAACAGGACTGTGATTGGTTTAAAGAGATACAAACAAGCCAGTGTTTTTGTTCCCTGTAGCGAAATGATAATGTGTGGACCCAGACTTTTCTTTAGCGCTGTGGAGATGGGTCTGGCTATGTGAGACTATGAGGACCCCAACTTAACATTTCTGTGGAAAGATGCATTGTAAAAGCCTGGCTGGAATATTCCATACATGACTCACCCCTCCGTATAGTTCAGGAGCTTCAAAGGTTTCTTCAGCTTTGTAAAGGTCAGAAATGAATCTTTGCTCTTTGCTTAGGCAAAGGGATGTTCATTCTTAAACATGTGCTATGTTGATAAGGATGACGGTATCTTACAAAAAGCCTCAAGTAAAGTATTAAAGCTGCAAGCAGCCATGTACGAGCCCCTTGTGCACGCCGGGGTACTGGCTGGACGGCGGTTGGACACCCAGTTGGGTGTGTGGTGCTTGAAACACTAATTACATGTCATGTTGCTGTATATTATGTGTGGACCACACCATGTCAATTTCATGTAAATCGGATGATCTTTATCACATGAGGCTGACTTTCTGTTGTCAGTTGGTGGCACTAACTCCAATATAAGCGTGCAGTTCACTTCTTTATCACTTATATTCTGGCAGTGTTCACAGGTTTTGATGTTTCTACCATATTTCGTGAGTTTTGGAGTGTAGGATGTCAAAAATGGGTTTAATAAAGGCTAGAGGTGAATAGGGGGCGCTATAGAGCCAAGGGGCCCCACTCAAGTCCAATTACCACTTCAAATAATTGAGAGCATCCTAAAGTCCTCAAACAAGTCCTGCATGAAAATCCACAGAAATATCTTTGATAAAGCATTGACAGGCTGTAGTCTCGCTGTAATGTTATTCTCTTTCTTTGGAAAATGCTACTTGCATACTCAAGAGCTTTAGCAATAAAGCCAATTTGGTGTGACAGTACTTGGTTAAGTAGCTAATTATTCCAGGAATTTAATTGTCTCATTAAACAAATCTGCATCT
Source organism: Lycodopsis pacificus (assembly GCA_028022725.1). Taxonomy (NCBI): domain Eukaryota; kingdom Metazoa; phylum Chordata; class Actinopteri; order Perciformes; family Zoarcidae; genus Lycodopsis; species Lycodopsis pacificus. Next base: position 3,111,394 of record CM051698.1, read on the forward strand.
GCTTTGGAAAGACAAAACTTGTGTTGCTCGGAATGAATTTATTCTTGAACAGTTGGAAAGGGGAAAGAAAGAAACAGGGTGCAACAGGAGGGAATAAAAAGGCAATTTTAGTTTTTATTGTTGTGTTGTGACGCTCTTAGAAAGAAGAAGGGTTCCAAACAGGTTCTTCTTGAAGGGCTGACGTTCTACACAGAACATTTTCTTCTGAGGATCCCTTCTTTGTGAGAACCCTTAGGACAGGGGTCACTAATAGGCGGTCTGCTGTCCGGACCCAGACGCAGTTATAGATCCGGAGCCGGACCCCGGATCTATAACTGATACATCTCATGTGATGCTACTCAGACAATCAAATATGTGTATTCTGATAAGCACCGTGACTGGAGTTAGAGACGCACGCACACACACACACACACACACACACACACACACACACACACACACACACACACACACACACACACACACGGGAGAGATGGAGAGCGAGCCAACAGGAGAAGAAGTACGTGAGTCAGTGAAGTTATTTCACATGACGTTCTCCAAAAAGAGAAAAGTGGACAGAGAGACCAAAGAGACCAGAGTCTTTCACCAAGAATGAACAGACTCTTATATGTTCATTCTTCCCACGGACAGTTCATAACCAGGATGTCTCATGTGTTCAGTTCATAACCAGTGTGTCTCATGTGTTCAGTTCATAACCAGTACGTCTCATGTGTTCAGTTCATAACCAGTGTGTCTCATGTGTTCAATTCATAACCAGTACGTCTCATGTGTTCAGTTCATAACCAGTGTGTCTCATGTGTTCAGTTCATAACCAGGACGTCTCATGTGTTCAGTTCATAACCAGGGTGTCTCATGTGTTCAGTTCATAACCAGTGTGTCTCATGTGTTCAGTTCATAACCAGGATGTCTCATGTCTTCAGTTCATAACCAGTACGTCTCATGTGTTCAGTTCATAACCAGTACGTCTCATGTGTTCAGTTCATAACCAGTACGTCTCATGTGTTCAGTTCATAACCAGGACGTCTCATGTGTTCAGTTCATAACCAGGACGTCTCATGTGTTCAGTTCATAACCAGGACGTCTCATGTGTTCAGTTCATAACCAGGACGTCTCATGTGTTCAGTTCATAACCAGGACGTCTCATGTGTTCAGTTCATAACCAGTGTGTCTCATGTGTTCAGTTCATAACCAGGATGTCTCATGTGTTCAGTTCATAACAGGACGTCTCATGTGTTCAGTTCATAACCAGGACGTCTCATGTGTTCAGTTCATAACCAGGACGTCTCATGTGTTCAGTTCATAACAGGACGTCTCATGTGTTCAGTTCATAACCAGGACGTCTCATGTGTTCAGTTCATAACCAGGACGTCTCATGTGTTCAGTTCATAACAGGACGTCTCATGTGTTCAGTTCATAACCAGGACGTCTCATGTGTTCAGTTCATAACCAGGATGTCTCATGTGTTCAGTTCATAACAGGACGTCTCATGTGTTCAGTTCATAACCAGTATGTCTCATGTGTTCAGTTCATAACAGGACGTCTCATGTGTTCAGAGGCTGTGAGGATAAAAGAGGTAGTGTGAAAATGTGAAGAGTCTCTAAGAAACAAAGTACAAATCTTTTGAACAAACGTACCCACTCGCATCTGAAATGAAGTCACAGATAATAAACAATCTAACAGCCCAATATGATCAGAATCATAACACATGAATTTACTGACCAACAAAGATGTTAACAGATATATATATATATATATATACCCTGCTCACAAATTTCTCTCTTTAGAAGATGAGAATAATATGGATATCGTGGCTTTCTTGGTTGACATCACTTCACACCTGAATGAACTGAATTTAAAGCTGCAGTACAATTCAGAACAAGTACTTTATTTTAAGAGTCACATTTTTCTAATTATTTAATTTATTCCTAAATGCGTCCCTTATTTTACTTGAAACAAGAGAAGATCATTTATTTATTATTAGATTATGTATTATTTCAAATTCATCCAGTTCAATTTAAGAACCGATGATAAATATTGTTGAGATAGTATTAAAGTTCTTTATTTGATTTGATAATCAGTTGTTGACTATAAAAACGTTGATACAACTGTTGGCTACTTCATTATATGAGGCACTAGATCATAGAAGCAGTTGGACGTCACTGTGATGTTCTGGACCTTTTGCATGAGGAAAGTCTCTCTAACTGGACCTCTTGGATTTTAATTGAATACCCCTGTTTCAGTCTATTAGCATTATTTCTCTCCATCTTTCTAATAGTTCAGTCCAGGGGTATCTAATTCAAATTCGGTGAGGTCCAGTTAGAGAACATTTCGGCTTTGGGAAACACTGATGACCACTTTCTTTACCATTTTCTGACATTTTATAAACTATACAAATATCTATTAATCATGAAAATCAACAATGGAAATAATCATTAGTTGCAGCCTTGCTGTACATATTGAGAGAACGGGTTTTCATCAGCCATTATCAAAAACAAGCCATCAAAACTTGGCAGCCAGTGTTGAGTAACGTGTTCAGAGAATGATTCTGCCTCCACCTAGGCTCCGCCCACAGAGACAGGTCACCATGTTCAGTAAGAGAAAAGGGGTTTGTGCAGTGTGCACCAGTAGAAGTGAAATGAAGCTGTCGTAGCTGATATGTGACGCTGCTATTCAGTGCTGTTGCACATACTTGAACACCCAGGCTGCACTGAACATGTGACGCATGGGGAGCGTTCCAGGAGCTTCACTATGATCAGCAGTAAGGTCCTTCTTCATCTCCCCGCTGTTAGTTGAGGAAACGCTTGATTTGATATGCAGCAGAGTTTTTCATGATTTTCACATTTTAAACATCAATAGCGCAGTCCATCATTGTGATCTTATTAATGTTTGATTAATTGTGCAGCCTGTCTGTGAACGGCTTAGGTTTGAATATGATCACATCGATCCGCTGGAGGATTTAGCAAACCAAAATGTTGTCTAACTCGAGATGTATTGTTCACACTGACACCAGTTACTTCACTACCAAGATGGCAAAGCGGTGAAAAGAGAGAACACGGAACAGCTCGTCTTAAACGTCAGTGGTCCTGTGCATTGATGTTAATTGATGAAGAATCCGGTGTTTCTTGTTGGCTTGGCCACACACACACACACAGTTGTATTTACCCTGTGTGACAGGAGAGCCTGGGGGGCTTAGGTCTGGCCTCTAGCTGGTGACACTAATCCAAACAGGCTAAGCCGTGTGTGTGTGTGTGTGTGTGTGTGTGTGTGTGTGTGTGTGTGTGTGTGTGTGTGTGTGTGTGTGTGTGTGTGTGTGTGTGTGTGTGTGTGTGTGTGTGTGTGTGTGTGTGTGTGTGTGTTACCCTTCTTCTCAACAGTACAGGTTCACCAGCATTCTGGCGTTTCCTGTTCTCAGGCCGTCCCAACAATTGACCCTTGTGAAGGTTTTGGTGATGCTGGAATTTCAAATGTCAAGGTTTCCCACTTTGCAGAACAATGACAGCTTTCTGTTGCTGTCTGGTGAGCAGGTTCCCGACCTTCTGTTCCTGTCAGGCGAGTTAGAGAACAAACTGCAGATGGGACATTGTCTCCTCATAGACCTCAGCCGTTGCTGGTTCACTGCCTCGCTACCCTAAAAGCTCCCTTTGTGTTAGAAGCAGGAGAGCAGTGATGGGTGAATCCACCGTAATATTGCAAGAATACAAAAGTTAAAAAAAAGAATCTTCAACATGCAAATTCACACTGTGTCATACATCTCAGTGAGAAATATCAAACTGGAGTCATTGATTGAGTTGAATGAATAGCAGCTACAGTCTCAGACCAGATTTTCATTCATGAAGAGAAACTGATCAGAGTAAGTCATCAGAGCTCATCAATATATTACCATGGTGCTTTGGGGAAGCTATAGTATTTAGCACGAGCAGAACAGGACTGTCAATAAGAACAGAGAGAGTATGAAGCAGCATGCTGTCTGTTGACCGTAGTGTTACACAACACAAGAATAATCTATATTCATACTGCAAACTCTTGCTGCATGCTAAGTTTCTGCCTGAAACCCTTCACTTTCTCACATCATTGTATTTATAGAGCACCTTTCAAACGAATCAAATTCAATTCAAAGTGCTTTACAAATGATTGACAAGACTTAAATGGAGAGAGAAAGAGTCTGATGCACACAAAATGAAGACATGACAGTTGCTGCCGAAGGGGATTCATCTGTGAATTGATCAACAGGAAATGATTTGGCAACAGTCTCTGTCTCTAGCTTTTCAAATGTGTTAATCCATTTTATATTAGTTTGAATGTTTTTTGGGGAGTTGTTCCTGTTCTGATGTGAGCGTCCTGGGACAGAGGATGTCACATGTGGACAGATCGTAAAGCCGTCTGAGGCAAATCTCTGATTTTGGGCTCCATAAAATAAATTGAATTGAATTGAGTATCATTGTAAATTGAATATTTTGGATTGTTGCTCAGACAAACAGCCCTGTGAAGCGGTCACCCTGTCTGTGATGGTCAGTCTTTACTGTTTGACTCATTTTGGGGTAATTTTCTGTAATAATTAGAATTGAAAGAGACAACATGTCATAGAGTAAGTCTTGCATACAGACCGACATCAGCCCTCCATGAACAAACGCAGTGCCTCATTGATTTCAATGAGTTCAGTCCACACGTATTAACAAACATTCCCATGCTAAGTTAGCCTCGCTTAGCAAACGCACAAAACACGTCAAACACTGAAATGCTGCAAGTAGGCCAGAGGCCACGGAAGCTTCATGGCTGAGACGAGCGCATCACCATGTCTCCTTTAGTTGTGTTGCTAAGCGGGTGAAGACCTTTCATTAATCGGCTTGTGTTCACCGTACTGTAGAAAGAAAAGCTGCAATCTGTACTCAACGTTATCTTTGAAAGAGCTTCTTTGGAGCTTCTCCACTGCCTGAATGAATGACAGTGGAAATGAGCATCAGCATCGCTGACATGAGGCCAGTTGGGTATCCCTGTGTGTCTCCAGTGGGTCTGATGATCAGTAATATGCTCTCTGCTCAGTCTCAGCTCACAGCTCTTCCTTGGCTGAATCCTCTTCTTCATGTTGGCTGTACCGCTTTCTCTTTCCCTTTTCTTTTTTACTAGAGGTGCAACGGAAAGTAAAACTCACGGATCGGATCACAGATCGGATCAGCACAAAAGGAAAAAGGAAGCAAATGGAACTTTTAGAGATCCTTGATCCTGTTTTCTTTTGCCGCTGATACTAATCATTGATCATTGATGATCCATACCAACAGATACAGATCCCTTTGTTGTTTGATTAAAGCAGCTGGTCTACAAGGATCTTTCAACCACTGTGAAGTCAGTAAACCATCAAATATGTTTTAATGTTTTCCTTTAACTTTGTTATAGTGTTTCTTACCAAAACTACATTTTACAAGATTACATGAAGACATCATAATGTTATAATTTACCATCACCCAAAACTCATTTTCACTTAACGGAGCCTGAACGCATCTTACTGGAACCGTTGGCCGTTAGCGGTGCTGTCACTGTCCTGTCAATCTAAACCCGGATTGGTTGTTCGCAGTGTAACATTATCAGAGGTCGGCGACTAGAAAGCATAAATGCAGATCTTAGCTGTTGGTGCCTTTAGGCGAGTCGTTGCACTGATGATTACCATAGTCGAGCTGCTCTGCCACTGACATCACAAGAATGTAGTCAAACTGGATGATCACAGGTGTGAGTGTGTATGCTGTGACAACAATAGTCTACGAGCTCTCCTTCAGGCCTCGATGGTAAAAGGTGTGCACTCCTCATGTGTGTTTGTTCATCAAGGTGGGACAGTGTTTCATACGTCTGTCATGAGTAACCATGTGAAATGACTCGGGGTCTTTAGGTGAGAGGTGAAACCCCGAGGATCATTGCACTGTGGAGAGCATATAGACACAGTCATGTCTGGACGTGTCTCTTTGCTGCAGTCTTTCTGTGGGAGCGTTGTAACTGTTTGAAAGCACACAGTAGAGTTCAGGACCGGGTTGTGAAATGGATTGTTTGTGGATTCTTCCTGTGACGCTGGTTGAGTCGTGGGAAGACTGGTGTCTGTCTGGGAGTCTGTGGTCAGAGGGCAGCATTCCACAGCTTGGACAACTTTGTACTTCTACATTTCCCCACCTGACATACTCTTCATGACTCTAATTTATTGTACACATTATAGTGGTGGTGTGTTTTTAAAGTTCAAGTGAACTGTTTCCCTCATGCTCTCATGGCGGTCACTGACTGGAGGTCACGTGTTGCTGTGTATTCTGGTTCATTACCCTCACTCTCAGGGCAAAATAGATTACAGCGGAAATGAGAGCAGGAGTGAACTGGACTGACCAGAGTACAGAACAGAAAGAATCAGATAATACATCGAGATGAATGTAATGCTCTTCAGCAGGACAGAGCAGTACAGATGAGGCCTATGTTCCTGCACCCCCAGCAGCCATGTATCACAGAGAAGCTCATGCAAGCAGTATGCAAGCCCACCGACTCCCCACTGAACACCTCGCTGTCTCCACAGAGCAGTTACTGCAGGTGTGACACATGAGCATTGTGTTTGTCCATAATGTAATCTCTAGTCTGAAGCACTTTGTGTTTTGTTTGTGAGTGTGTACATGTGCAGCACGGCTGACCTCAGTGTTAGTGGCTGCTATATGAAGCTGGAGGCAGAATCCCGAACGTGCTCATTCTTCATCATCACAGCCTCGTCTGCTAACTACTGGCACTTCATTATAGTTGTGCTCGTCTCTCACGGAGCTCTATCTGTGACGTATCTCAGCTGTAATACATCAAGGAACTGATGCCGTAGAAGTTTCTGCACCCTAACTTTGTCAAAACTGTCTTTTAATACCTCTCAACACATTGTTGTATAATTGATTAGAGATCGACTGCTTCCTTCAGTGTCACCGCTGTACCTTTTTGTTTCCAGATGCCAACTCGTTGTTCTGTTTTAACTTTGTTATTTGTGCTTTTATGTGTGAATATTAAATGCTGCCCGTCTTGGCCACAACAAGCACCAGTAATGAAAGATCAATAAAATCAACAATAATGCACATAAGAGGCAACAGAGGATAGCTCAGCAATTTAAATTGGTAAAGATAAAGTACAGTAGTAGTTGAAGTGAATAGGCTGGTTTAAGAAGATGGGTTATAGGAGCCGCTGATATGTCAGTGTTGTGATTAAAGCTTGGCCTGTGGCCACAACTCATAAAATGCAACTTGAATTGTTTTTCTCACCTGAAGTTTAACTGAAGTATTCCTCAAATCTATTTAAAATGGGTTGATTGCATGATGTGTCAGGGAGACAGACATACCCTATAAACAAGACAACAGACCTTTTACACAACAGAAAGATCACATCTATAATTAAGAACACTCTATTAAGGAGAGCCAGTTGCTGGGCTGTGCTATTGTTCGTTAATGGAACATCAGTAACGTTAGTAGTTCCTGTGCTTTTCCTCCAAATCTCTGCAGGGAAAGCGTCTTCTGTAAACCCTTATTTGAACTTGCCTCTGACTTGTGACCAGGCGTCACTCAGGTATCATTTCACTGGGTTTGTTCGTACATTTGTGCTCATACTGTATGTCAGTACCTCCGAGCTCATGCAGCCCTCTGTGGGGATGGGATACCAGAAGGCTGTGCTGCAGAAAAGAAGAATTGTTTAACTTCCTCAAGTGCATCAGTAGTTTGTCGAGGTTTATCAGCTTGTGGATGTGCGGCGCAGCAGGAGCAGTGTAGAGCAGTAATGAACAGTAAGGGTCCTGATGGCGCTTATCATGAAGCTGATAGCAGCACAGCCACTTGTCTAGAGCAGACAGGGAGATAGCATAGCTTTTATCTGCCTCTCTCTCTCTCTCTCTCTCTCTCTCTCTCTGTCTCTCTCTCTCTGTCTCTTGCTCTGTCTCTCTCTCTCTGTCCGTGTCTCTCTCTCTCTCTCTCTCTCTTGCTCTGTCTCGCTCTCTCTCTCTGTCTCTGTCTCTGTCTCTTGCTCTCTCTCTCTCTCTGTCTCTGTCTCTGTCTCTTGCTCTCTCTCTCTCTCTGTCTCTTGCTCTGTCTCTCTGTCTCTCTCTCTCTCTCCGTGTCTCTTGCTCTGTCTCTCTCTCTCTCTCTCCGTGTCTCTTGCTCTCTCTCTCGCTCTGTCTCTCTCTCTCTCTCTCGCTCTGTCTCTCTCTCTCTTTCTGTCTCTCTCTCTCTCTCTGTCTCTCTCTCTTGCTCTGTCTCTCTCGCTCTCTCTCTTGCTCTGTCTCTCTCGCTCTGTCTCTCTCTCTCTCTCTCTGTCTCTTGCTCTCTCTCTCGCTCTGTCTCTCTCTCTCTGTCTCTCTCTCTCTCTGTCTCTCTCTCTCTCTCTCTCTCTCTTGCTCTGTCTCGCTCTGTCTCTCTCTCTCTCTGTCTCTGTCTCTGTCTCTTGCTCTCTCTCTCTCTCTCTCCGTGTCTCTTGCTCTGTCTCTCTCTCTCTCTCCGTGTCTCTTGCTCTGTCTCTCTGTCTCTGTCTCTCTCTCTCTTTCTCTCTCTCTGTCTCTGTCTCTCTCTCTGTCTCTTGCTCTGTCTCTCTCTCTCTGTCTCTCTCTCTCTGTCCGTGTCTCTCTCGCTCTCTCTTTCTCTCTCTCTCTCTCTCTCTGTCTCTGTCTCTGTCTCTCTCTCTGTCTCTTGCTCTCTCTCTCTGTCTCTCTCTCTGTCTCTCTCTCTCTCTGTCTCTTGCTCTGTCTCTCTCTCTCTCTGTCCGTGTCTCTCAAAGCAGCGGACACACTGCTTTGTTTGATGTTCTCACACAGGTGCAGTACATGGAAAATATCTCTGGATATGATTGTTTGCATACAGGCGGCTACCTGTTTGATTTCCTCACATACCACGTCCGTGGATAACAGTGTACTCTCAGTGAACCTCAGTGAACCATTCCAACAAGTGAGTTGAAGTCCAGCTTTGTAAAGTGTTTTGGGGTCTGAAAGTTGAAGCACTCCGTGTTGATTGTGTCAGTAAGCTGCTCTGTCCACATGGAAACTTGGTTTCTCCAGTAAGGTGGTGACCCATGCATTGTTCAGCTTGAGGCTTCATGGAGCTCTTTCTCAACCTCGAATATTGTGCAAAAGTAGTTATTATATTATTTAGTGTTGAGTGCTAAGCTGAATGACAAATTTGTACTTAACAACATTAATCCAAACAGCAGCTGTAGACATTACATAAGTCTTATCAGCACCTGATAACATTGTTTTCACTGTCAGCTGTTAACACAACAGACACATAGTGCAGAGGGCCAACTTCCCTTTTGACTCAGGAGCTGTCAACACTGAGGCGGTTGGAGCTGTAACAGAAAGAAACAGGTCACATAATGTTTGACAAACTCGTTTTTCTGGAGTGTAAAGGCATGTCCTTTGCTACATCGACAGTACTGAAAATCAAGGAACACAGAAATGTGATTTAACCTCAGGAGACAATCCTGCCATTCAGTTTAACAGGAATTTCTTTTTTATACTGCAATGGATTGTGACCTCTTACAGTAGTTCCCTGAAAATATGGGGAACAATGTTTCAAAACAAGTTTGTAATAGCTTCTGTATATCCTACCGACCCCACCACACAATCCCAGCATCTCAAAAAATGTAATTTCAGAATTCCCGGATTTAAGTAAACATTCGCTGTTTTCTCCGCCATCAGATGAGAATCAGCTTGCCGTTCAACCCGCAGGTACACAGCGCAGGTTGGTCCCTGGTCCTAGGCAGGAGATATTCCGCCGAACAAGTCCGAAAGAGCCGATCCCCACTGCCATACAGAGGATTAGCTTGCCGTTTAAATCGCCTACACAGTGCTTGTCGGTCCCCGGTGCAGATAGGAGATAGTCTGAAGAAACACACCAGCCACTACGGAGCTATCTCACGTAAGAGGCTTTTGTCTGGGCAGAGATAGGTCATAGTGTGTTTGTAACCTTTTTTTAGTTTTTTTTTAAGTGTAACTGTACTGTTACTGTGTTATTGTGTATTTTATGAGCCGCCGAGTCCTGTTTAGTGTTGTGTAACATAACTGCTGTGCTTGTTGCTGCTATAATAGGGTTGTTCCATGCTACTGTGCTTTGTTGTGCTTAAATCTGCTACCGCGAGTAAAGTTGTTAAACTGTACTTTATTAGTTAAAAGGTCCAGTGCTGTGGCTGCGGCTGCTGGTTGAACCAAATGGTTTTGTTGCCTAAACCTAACCAAACTGCTACTGAATACTGAAATGAATCCGTCCCTCCATCCATCTTCCTCCTCTTATCCGGGGTCGGGTCGCGGTGGCAGCAGGCCCAGCAGGCTGACCCAGACCTCCCTCTCACCGCAACGTGTTCCAGCTCATTCTGGGGGATCCCGAGGCGTTCCCAGGCCAGCTGGGAGATGTAATCCCTCCAGCGTGTTCTGGGTCTTCCCCGGGGTCTCTTCCCAGTTGGACGTGCCTGGAAAACCTCCAGTGGGAGGCGTCCAGGAGGCATCCTGATAAGATGCTGAACCACCTCAGATGACTCCTTTCAACACGAAGGAGTAGCGGCTCGACTCCAAGCTCCCTCCTGATGACCGAGCTCCTTACCCTATCTCTAAGGCTGAGCCCGGCCATCCTACGGAGGAAACTCATTTCGGCCGCTTGTAGCCGTGACCTTGTCCTTTCGGTCACGACCCAGAGTTGGTGACCATAGGTGAGGGCAGGAACGTAGACAGAGTGGTAAATTGAGAGCTTTGCCTTCCGGCTCAGCTCCCTCTTCACCAAGACGGTCCGGTGCAGCGCCTGCTTTACTGCTGCAGCCGCACCGATCCGCCTGTCGGTCTCCCGCTCCATCTTACCCTCACTCGTGAACAAGACCCCGAGATACTTGAACTCCTTCGCTTGAGGTAGACACTCCGTCCCCACCTGGAGGGAGCAATCCACCGGTTTCCAGCAGAGAACCATGGCCTCAGATTTGGAGGTGCTGACTCTCATCCCCGCTGCTTCACACTCTGCTGCAAACCGCCCCAGTGAATGCTGGAGGTCATGATCCGAGGAGGCCAACAGGACCACATATACAGAACCCTCCACCAAAACAGAAAACAAAATACCCAAACTCCCTGTAAGAAACCAAAAACAACCAAATACAGAAACTCCCTGGAGAAAAAAAACAGAAAAAAGACTAAATGTTTTTTTTAGTTTATAAATAAATGTGCCACTTTTGTTGTCTTTTAAATTGATTAACATGTTTTCTTAATTTGCATTTGTTTTGTCCATATGCATGTTTATTCTGACGTTACACGAGTATATTGAACTCTCTGGGACACCGTACAAATCTCAGTTAAAAAGCTGTCCCAAGCAAAAGAAAAGAATACAGGTTTTTTTATGTCCCTGTTGCAAATGGAACATCAAAGTGTTGCAGTGAAAGATTTATATCCAAATTTTAAAACTTTGAATTCATTCCATTGATGAGGCATTTCTTTACCAATATTTAACCAAAATCATGAGAAGATCCAGAGAGCCTTACCCAAACAGACACACCCTCACTATTCACTTTCCTCCCGCTCAATGTTGTTCCCACAAGCACACACACGCAAATGCATTCACACACATAGCAGTTATATCAATTGCACAATATGGAAGACAGTGGGCAGGATTGTGACAGTTTGTCTTGTCAACTCTGTGCTGGAACAGGAGTGATCTCTAAATCAGCACCTTTAGTGTCACAATGGAAAAATAGTAAAAGGGAAAAAAGAATAATGACAAAGCCGCAATTTCCTTGCTTACCTGCACAATCTCTCTAACCCTAACCAATGTTCTGTACAACCGCGGTATTAAACTCTTTGTTAACAAAGAAAGGAGGATATACTTTGTCTTTAAGTGAACCGCAGCTGTGGTAAGTGAAGTGCTTTTGTGTTTTTACTAGTGCTGGGCAAGTTAACGCGCTATTATCGCGTTAAAGCATTCATTAATTAACGCCGACAATTATATTATCGCGCCTTAACGCAGTTTTTTCATTTTTTTTATTGAGCGGACATTTTTAACTCAAGAATCTGGCAGCGAGCGGCGAACAGCTGTTTGTGTGGCATCTCTTCCTTCTCTCCCTGTTTCCTTCACCTACATTCCCCTGGGTCCTAAGTCCCTCCATGTACAGCTTCTTATCACCCTCTATGTACCAACGTACATTCATAACACATAGGCTACCACACATATTACACAGTAATCAGCGTTGCATAGTGTCTAACCAAAATAGCAAAAAATAAATGATTCATTTAAATTATTTATTTAGACTTTTAAAAGTATTTTTGTTTGTAATATGTAAGCATATCATTTACGGTAGTTATCGCTACTGAGAATTGAACAAACAAAAAAACTTGAAGTAGATAGGTTTGCCGTTTTCAAGGTGTATATTTCAAATTGCATCTCTTACACACATGAAGATAAAGTTCTGAACACCGGCTGAATAACATCAGAATCATTATAACTGTGTTATAACTGCTGCTGTGTAAAGGGAATACTGCTGTTAAAAAGCACCTTATTTGTTTATAAAGTGTTTACAAACCAAATGTTATTGCACTTTTGTTCATATAGCAGTACTTTAAAATAAAAATGCGCATTACACTACTTTTGAATTAATTATTGAACTTTGCGCATAACAATGCGATTAATCGCGATTACAAATTGTAATCGTTGCCCATCACTAGTTTTTACCTCTGCAGTAGCGTTACTACTGTGTTCATTTGTCTATCGTGTTGTGTTTATGATACGGTTGATGTTGTTCCATCTGATGTGAATAATATTTGAATGGCTCGTGCTCTTCAGTGTGCGGTGGAATACTGTTTTAGCACCGCAGTGTTGCTGGATTGATTTGTTGCTTCGTTGTCATATAAATATGTGTTCTTGTGAGTTTGTTCATGTCATTGTGTTAATTACATTGATTCTGACTATATGCATCATTGTCCGTTAATGACTAAGCATTCCATCATCGCAGGGTTAGGGTCGGACAGTTGCTTCTCTGTTTGGGGTTTTGTTTTCTTTAACAAAGCAAGAATGATGGTCTGGAGGAATGGGGATAGTGTGGCGATTGCTTGAGGCCTGTTTGAATCGGTAGAGAACAGCTAAACGCTGTAGGGAGAGTGTAGCGTGTTTGCTGCTATTGTTTTCCACTAAGTTAGTTTAGCATGTAGGATGCTTTTCTTCTGGGGTCGGGGTGTCAGACAGCTGTCTGTTACGCCATGTGTGTTGCCATTTTGAGCAAAGTCCACCGAAAACATTATATTTCCCACAATTTAAGCTTCTGCATTTTCCAAATGCACTAGTATTATTCAAACATATTGTTCAGTTCGTAAGCCTCGTACCGAACGGTTTAAAACGAATATGTGTATTGTTACACCCCTAGAAACAAATAATAACCGTAGCTGTGGCTCATAATGAGGTTGTTAGGAGATGGAACTAGTCGGACAGCACTGAAGGCCCAGGTATAAAATGCACGGCCCGCCACTGATACACACTTATGCATCATGGGAGCAGACGAATGCTTTGACTGAAAATGGTAGAATCGTTACGCGTACATTGCCTGTGTTTATACAGATTAACAGTGTCAGCGGCTATGAGCTATGCTTAGGCGTCTGTCCTTCCTCTTGATCTCTGCATAGTGATGTCTATTTGTCCCCAAGTCAGCATGACAGCAAAACAGAGGGATGAGAGCCTTCAAGGAGAGATGACATAAAAAGTGATGAGTGCAAGCCAAGAAGGAATGACAGGAGGAAGGAGTGACGCGGTGAAAAGCCGGAAAGAAGGATGACAGGAGATAGAGGGGCAGCCAGAGGCAGCAACGACTGATGGACAGTCAATCCAGCTTCGAGGACAATTTGTGCTAAACTGTTCCTAGCTATATGTAGTGTTCATGTTACATACATGGGTTGTATGGGTTACATGCATATACAAATCAAATAAACACAGGCCTCTGTCATGGTTCTGTTTCTGAGGTCCTCTCTAGTGTAAACCTGTCATGGTTCTGTTTCTTAGGCTCTCTCTAGTATAAACCTGTCATGGTTCTGTTTCTTATGTTCTCTCTATTGTAAACCTGTCAAGGTTCTGTTTCTGAGGTTCTCTCTAGTATAAACCTGTCATGGTTCTGTTTCTGAGGTTCTCTCTAGTATAAACCTGTCATGGTTCTGTTTCTTATGTTCTCTCTATTATAAACGTGTCATGGTTCTGTTTCTGAGGTCCTCTCTAGTATAAACCTGTCATGGTTCTGTTTCTTAGGCTCTCTCTAGTATAAACCTGTCATGGTTCTGTTTCTTATGTTCTCTCTATTGTAAACCTGTCAAGGTTCTGTTTCTGAGGTTCTCTCTAGTGTAAACCTGTCATGGTTCAGTTTCTTTGGTCCTCTCTAGTATAAACCTGTCATGGTTCTGTTTCTTTGGTTCTCTCTAGTATAAACCTGTCATGGTTCTGTTTCTTTGGTCCTCTCTAGTGTAAACCTGTCATGGTTCTGTTTCTTTGGTCCTCTCTATTATAAACCTGTCATGGTTCTGTTTCTTAGGTTCTCTCTAGTATAAACCTGTCATGATTCTGTTTCTTAGGCTCTCTCTATTGTAAACCTGTCATGGTTCTGTTTCTTTGGTCCTCTCTAGTATAAACCTGTCATGGTTCTGTTTCTTTGGTCCTCTCTAGTATAAACCTGTCATGGTTCTGTTTCTTAGGTTCTCTCTAGTATAAACCTGTCATGATTCTGTTTCTTAGGTTCTCTCTATTGTAAACCTGTCATGGTTCTGTTTCTTTGGTTCTCTCTAGTATAAACCTGTCATGGTTCTGTTTCTTATGTTCTCTCTAGTATAAACCTGTCATGATTCTGTTTCTGAGGTTCTCTCTATTGTAAACCTGTCATGGTTCTGTTTCTTTGGTTCTCTCTAGTATAAACCTGTCATGGTTCTGTTTCTTATGTTCTCTCTATTGTAAACCTGTCTGGTTCTGTTAAATCTAATGTTTTTTTCAACAGAACACCAGAAGACCTGAGAGCTGATGCTTCCCGCCACCACCATGGAAACGGAGGCCAGTCATATGCTGGAGGCTGCACTGGAGCAGATGGATGACATCATTGCAGGTAACAGCTCAGTCGAATCTTTCTGACATTGGAGTTACTGAAAAATGCAGTTTTCATCTTGACAAATTGTCGATACTGGTTGTGGTGTCTTGAGTGAGATGCTGTGGGTGAGGAGCTCACATGCTCAGGTCTATCCTCTTACACACCGTCGTTTGGTTGGTGCACTTAGACATCTTTTATCTTTTTGACAGTAGGTTAGATTACAAAACATACATCAGCAAAGGAGCAATATTCAATATATGCCGCTCACAATTTTTCAAAATTGGGTAACTTAGTACATTTAGGGAGAGGCACATAGGGAGTGTACACATAAACAATGACAAATGTCAGACGGGGGGGGGACTTGAGAGAGAGTGGAATCTGTCTGTAAGGGTTTTACACATCTCACCCACTTTTTCCACAGTTGAATGTAATATAATATATCTATCCACTCCTGAATCGTGGGGGTTCAGGAAGCAACCAGCGAGTTATTAAAATGAAAAACATGTGTTTATCTGGACGCCTTGCTTGAAAATCAATTTTTCATAAGAAATACTGTGGAAAATTGCAGGGGCAGGTCAGTGTATGAGTTATAATGCTGTGTGAAACTCTGCCCAGAAAGGTTTTATCACTGGACGTATGTGGCAGTGATTTGTTCCTGGACCCCACATCGTCTTGGAGTCTCGATGCTTTAATGTTGTGTGCACGTCTTCATCTGATCAGCTCACTCTGGTTGTTTTCTCTTCCACTGAAGAAACAATGCTGGAAAAGTTCTGCATTCAAACCCATTTTTACACCACAGTCAGTAGTTGCGGACGTTCCTCACTTGCTTCCAGGAAGCTGTAACTGCCTCACAATAGAAGCCTTGCAGTTGTTGATTAGTGGAACGCATTAATATGCCAAGTATGTAGAAGTAAATAGGAGGATCAGAGTTTAAAATCCACCCTAGCCTCAACAGTATATAAGATAAAGATGTAACAATAAGCCTCACAAACAAAAGTCAGTACAAAAGGTACCAGCACTCTGCTATCTTGTTCCCTCTTCTTCTTAAGTTCTGCTCCCACCACAAATGGCCCCCTCAGATAAAGACGAGGGTGTGAACAACCTTGTATCGTCAACTATGATGACACATCACACACCAGTTACAAATATGTACGAAATCATGTTTCATATGGAGAATGGAATTGGGGCTTAGCTGTAGTCTTTTCTTCAGTTTTGTGTCTATGCATATTTATCAGGCTGTATGTTTTTTAAATATGGAGTTCTGTAACTTGTTGACCCTAATTAACCCGAGTTAATACGTGATAAAATAGTGTTCTCCAGCTGTGACAGTTGTCTCGTTTTCTGTGGTAATATGTGTGATTGCGTGTGTGTTGTACTCGTGTGTGTGTGTGCTTTCTTTAGTGTAACTAGGGTCACTAACAGAGGGGAACATGTTGAACGTGGTCCACTGATGGTGTGTTGGAAAATAAAGGAGCAGAGCAAGTGACCTTTTCACCCAAAAGAATGTAGAGAGACAGCGAATGGGACTTTGGGTCACTGTGAATTCCTCAAAATGACAAAGTTCTCATTCATTTCCTGCATCATCTCACCCTCAGAATCAACTTACTGTACCACCTCCTCCTGAACAAAGAGGCTGTGCAGCTATTACTGTCATATCTGAAGCTCATTGCTGCTGTTCGCCCCAAACACGGTGACCTCATTGAGTGCTCTGAGTTTGTTATTCCAGCTCTCAGGGAACACAAATAGAAATACATTAACAATCCCATTTGTGATAACATCAGCCAATCACTGACAAGGAAATTAGAGACACTTATCAACCGCATTTAGATATGTTTGTCTTATTGCTTTCCATGATCAACAGATCTTTCTCTCTGGTTAAGGACCTTGTGGGAACACTAGTGGACGCACTCCACTGGTTAATGACTGATACTGGTATGGTAATGCTCCCATCTACTGTGTGACTGCAATGTCAGAGGGGGCTTCAGAAGAGTGAGCTGCCAGGGATCAAAGCAAATCTGACTTTCATATGGAAAACAACAGCACACTTCATGAGCTGTGCAAATGATCAGAGACTGAACTACACAGCCTTAATCCAGATGGAGAGAGCTGAAGATGCGTGTGAGAGGTGGGTGCACTCGTGTGCACTGACTGTGACTCAGCAGCAGAGCAGGGTCGTCCTTCAGCCAGAGGATCGCTGCTCTCTCATGTTGATGTGTTCTTGGGCAAGACACACAGGCTGTGCCTACGCTGTGTGAATGTTGTATGGATGTTAGTCAGAGTCCTGGTAGGCAGGTGGCACCTTGCCTGGTAGCCCTGTCATCAGAGTGTGAATGATGACATGTAGTGCTAAAGTGCTTTGAGTGGTCAAGACACTAGGAAAGAACTAAACAGTCCATTTACCATCTACATGAGGATACCTTAACTTTGTTATTTTAGACAACTGTCGGCACGGTTGACCTCCCAGTGTAACAGATAATAAAGTAAACAGCTGATGTAGTGTGTATCTGCACTGAGTTGACGGTGTGTGAATAATGTGTGCTGTGGCCCACGTACACTGCGTGGATGGATGTGTTTGATTCTGTATTCCTATTTTATTGCAACTGACGATTATTTTCATTGATGATTAATCTGTTGATTTTGAGTTATTTGGTCTATGAAATGTCCGAAGATGTTGAAAAATTGGTCTTATCCAAAGAAGATATTCAGTTCACATCACCGACAAATTAAGAAACCAGAAAATATTCACTTTTATCTTTTTGTCTTTTTTTCTTTCCAAAATGACTTGCATGAATTTAATAATTGACAACTAATCAATCAATGGTTTCAGCTCTAGTATACGCTCATGCCTGAAGTTATGTTTGAGTATAATGTAATGGTGAAGAATGTTCATGTGTCCGTCCTATCAGATCAGGGGTAGATGGTCTTTCCTTGGACTATGTCGAGTGTACAGTGATAACCTTTGTCCTCATGCTTCCTTTGATTTATATCTTCTTCTCCTCCTCCAGGCTCTGTTGCACAGAGGCTGCATAAAGATATTCAAGCATAGGTTGCTCTCATCATGTGCTGTTTTTGGACTCCATATACTTTATGAACTGTGATGTGTGGCGGTTTTTCAGACTCTGTTATCTGAGTGCCTCCAGATGTGTGTGTGAGTGCCAGGGAAATGATCCAGGTGACACATGGACATTTTGGAAACGTTCAGGATAGATTCTGCTCTCCTAGCTTTCAAAGCTGCAGGCTGCTAATACACTTGTGTTGCAGTCATGTTTCAGTTTTGAATAATGGTTTCTGTGCCTCCCCTTCTACACATTCTCCAGGTTCCAAAGCAGCAGCGGTGGAGTTCTCTAGCAGCATGTATGACCCGGCTTCTCCCATCAGCGCTGCTCCTCTGCAGGTCGTTCAGTTGGCTGAGCACCTCAAACTTGCCCTGGAGCTCCAACCCAACCAGGACGAGAGGCACGGCCTCAGAGCTCAGTTACCTTCAGGAACAGCACAGACCCTCATCGACTGGCTCCAGAGTGGAACTGTGAGTACATTGCGTGCTATGCTTTTAATTTAAATTTAAATGAAGTTTCTGTTCTTCTCAAGCAGTCCAACACAATGTGATTCCAGTTGTGTCAGCATGGTGGACTGTCTGAGCTGTGTTGCTTTGTGTTGATTTGATGAAAGAGCTGCTGTTGATTCTTTTCTTTATTAGTTTCCTTATTCCCATCAAGCATTCAGTTTAGTTTTCTGTCGTTGTAGATGATGTTCTCAGTCTCAGTGAGCTGCGGTTCTCTTGGAGAAGTGCCTCGGTTGGTTTACTCAATGCCTCCAGAGGTTGCATGTGTTTGTAGTCCTGACACACCTAATGTCGTTATCAATATATACCATAAGTTATTAAATGACTATTTAAAATGCCGGCTAACTCTTTCAATATGTGGCACCACTGCTCTCTTTCTATGAAGCTTAATGAGGCTAATATCATATTTTCACAAACACCATAGAATCTTCTGATGTTAGCTGTTTAAAACACGGTGGGAAAGCCTGAAGTCATGCCTTCAGAAACCTAATAAATGCATAATGTTACTAAGTATTCGTGTGTTAAGCTGTCCAGGTGTGCAGAGAAAACCACAGTGTCTGTGTTGTTTATGAAATTACATGAGAGAGAGAGAGAGAGAGAGAGAGAGAGAGAGAGAGAGAGAGAGAGAGAGAGAGAGAGAGAGAGAGAGAGAGAGAGAGAGAGAGAGAGAGAGAGAGAGAGAGAGAGAGAGAGAGAGAGAGAGAGAGAGAGAGAGAGAGAGAGAGAGAGAGAGAGAGAGAGAAGGCTGGTGAAGACTGACTGTAGACTTATTAAAATAGGAGTTCAATGGCGATGCTAACTTGCTGATTCCTATTCTGTTCACCCCTGTAGTTAAGTGAGTTAGCATGCAATAATTAACTACTTGTATCACATTATTGGACAGAGGATCACCACAGTTATTAAAATCCATGCTGAGGGGAACACTGATGTCTGTTCTAAATGTAGTGGTCATCCATCCAACAGCTGTGAAGACATCTCACGCTTTGAACGTCTCGGTTGTTGTTGAGATATTTCAGCTGGGACCAAAGTGACCATCCAGCCATAGAGCCGCACCAATACTGAGCTGTTCTAACCCTTTCAGTTTGAATGTGTCTGTGTCAATGGCCAGAGGCGTTACCAAGCTGCTCACGACTCTTTGAATTTGTGGAGAAGTGCTGGCTGCCCTGAGAGACGGCACAGCTGGGTCAGAGCTGCACGGGAGGCTCAGCGTGCACGTCGCTGGCTTCACTCACACGTGTTATATCAGTATGCATTGTGAGCTTCTGGACGTGGACAGTCTCTGAAAAGTAGAGTCAGATGTGCAACATGATCAGCAACACAGCCAGCTGTTTCATGTTGAAATAATGATGTTTGTTTTTTGAAGGTCCGATTTATTTAGGAGCTGCTGGTTCAGGATCACAAACAGATCTGCTTTCATCACTAACTATATGTTTTATGCATACCTCTAAGGCAGGGGTGTCAAACTCATTTTCACTCTGGGGCCACATCAGCATCACGGTCGCCCTCAAAGGGCCGGTTGTAAATGTAAGACGGTGTAAATGTAAAATGACGTGGAGTACCGTAGGGTACTCCTAACATATTTCGTTTAGTTTCCCGGGATATCTGTGACTTCCACAACACGTACTTCCAGTTGTGTGATTTCTCCTCCGCCATTGTTTCCTGTTGCTGGTGCAAAATGCATTCTGGGATATTTGGCTGTCCCAAGTACAGACGAGTCGCCTCCGATGCATCCCCGGTAAAATGGGCGGAGCCACATCCTGGCATTAGGACCGTGCTTGGCTCGAACTTTGAATTGGAACAGTACTTGGGCTGAGACTGCTGACGTTTCACAAGTCCACGAGTTCACAAGTACAGAGAAGTACGCATGTTGAGAAAGACACGATCACTTGTTGGAAATCCTCTTTATGGGTTGTTGCATCTCCTGTCCACCTGTTGTGATAGTTTTAATGTCGGCACACAGACAACATGCTATCTCATCACTTCGACTTTCTATCTCATAATTTCGACCATGGGGATATTTTTATTTTCACATCTAACCTCTTGGTGACTAGGGTCCCCTTATAAGGGGACATAGTCACGTGGTCATTTGTGTCATATTGAACACCAGTGAACACATATTAATTAATAATGATGTCGCATACCCCGTGAAACGTCAGAAACCTGGGATAAAATCGTATAAAAGACATTTGAACATACTCCAAACACAACTCAGTACTCAAACTTAGCATAACTACAACACCATATTCATATTTCGCCAGGAGTGTACACACTCGGGACATTTCCGGACTTAGCAATCATAGCTTGATGCTAACAAACAAACCGAAATAGCAGAAATCACGCCAACACCACAACGATTACGGACATATCCGTAACATTTCTCTCCGTCATACTATCGCTGAGATATGAGGCCAACAGACACCAGCAACACAAATCATATTATCGCTTTATGATCATAAATATCACTTACTATTGTCGTTTTGAAGCCGAACAGCTATAAATCCCCGCATTTTTTCGCTGGTAAACAGTCAATGTACTTCCTGCCTTGCAGCAGGGACACGCCTTTCCTTCGGAGGGGGTCATTTCACCCCACAGGGCAAGGCCTAACATGTTTTGGGTCCCAGAGACTGCAAGTCACTATTTTCGGAGACTTGATGATTTTGACTGGCTAACAGTGCTGTCACTCATTTTCAAGTGATTAGCTCAATTCTATTGGAGCTAACGAATACAGAGAGGTATGTACCATGGAGGTCGGCCAATGGGAGCCAGAGGTATTGTTCTGCGTAAGTATAAAAACTAGGAGCAAGTTGCCAGCTGGCATTACGCACAGCTGAACACACTCAGTTGATTACAGCTGGAGCTTGCTTAGATAGATGATAAATGAGATTGCGGCTGCCTTTTCACCGTTCGTTCATTTTTAGGATTACCGGTAATTAGTAAGATGTCGAAACAGAAGACTTACAAATATAATATAAAATAATATAATATTAAATATAATATTAAAAAAAATATTATTTTCTTTTTTTTTTTCCAAAAAAAGCCAGAAATTGCTGCATTTGGATGTATTTAACACCATTAGTAATTTATAAGTGAAATATGTAGTTTAGTACATGAGGAAATTCAAATGGCACACATGGCTCACATGGTGCCCAAATGCACATTTTGGAAATCTCGCCTAAACTTTCTGTACTAACACTTCTCTCATTTTGTTCTGCTTCACTTTATCAAAGTAAAACTTTGCAGAGAGACTGTTCACATATATGTGCTATGATTTGGGAGATGTTTTAGGCTGGGGGCTGCATCATTTCAATGAAATAATAACAATGAAGGGGCTTTTTTTTCAGGCGAACCTGAAATTTTTCAATTTTAGCTGTGTGCCATGTTCATTTACTCTTAACCAGTAACTTATACACTGATATTTACACATCTGAACAAATCTCACAAGTGTTCCTTTATTACAACACACCAAATTATTCAAATAGACCTTGTGCTTGCAAAGATGCACTCTTTTGAGTTTGGGTATGCAATTTTCGAGCAGAGGCCTAAAAATAGGGCTAGGGCTTAAGAGGTTTTTTGTAAAAGAAATTATTATTATTATTTTTTTTTTTTGCTGGCAGATTCGCGGGCCACATAAAATGACGTGGCGGGCCGGATCTGGCCCGCGGGCCGTATGTTTGACACCCCTGCTCTAAGGTCACATTCTATGGTCTGAACCCTTCGGCTCTATGCTGCTCTATTCATGTGGATTACTTTATAGAAATGATGATGTATGTCATGAAGCAAATCAATCAGCAAGGGACCGTTCCAGCTGTGTGTATGTTGAGTTATTACAAGCTCCACAGAACAGCTGACACTGCAGCTTCAGGCTGTTGCTGCTCTTCATAGCCTGCTTCAATGATGACGGACCCTCACATGTCCCTCAGTCTGTGCAGCCTTTCAGCGTCTTCCAGCTCATTCTTTGGATTTTCAACTCTCTTGGTTCACTTTTGTCATAAAGCTGTTTGTCCAGCAGACGGTAGCTGTTTTGTGTGACGGAGCTCTAAACCCTGCACTTCTCCGTCAGCACAGATATCTGGTGAAGGGATAATAGAGTGTGTCAGTATGGTGCATTTAATTACACACAACATAACACGGTTATTATCGTAACCTCTGTTTTCAGTGATTCTTCATGTTATTGCAGGTGAAATGCTCTGATCGATTCGGACATGTCAACAGTACATCGGTTTCACAGTGTTGTTACAGTGAAGAAGGAGAGAAAGGAACAAGGGAGAGCTTTGGGATGGCTTCCATTAAGTTGTCCTCAGAGACACTATTACAACTGGACTATGATCAACTTCCTGCGCTGAGCTGCCTCCCTCACACCCTCCTGCATGGCCTCTCTACTGTTGGGATCTCTCTCTCTCTCTCTCTCTCTCTCTCTCTCTCTCTCTCTCTCTCTCTCTCTCTCTCTCTCTCTCTCTCTCTCTCTCTCTCTCTCTCTCTCTCTCTCTCTCTCTCTCTCTCTCTCTCTCTCTCTCTCTCTCTCTGTGTGTGTGTGTTCCAGTCACAGTGACTTCAAAACCCTGTCGGCACAAGTGAGACTCTCTCTATTTCTTTTTCTCCCCTCTCATTGCTGCTCTGCATGTTTAGACACCCTCCCTACTCTCTGACAGGGGTGTGTTTGTGAACGTATAATGTATATATTGTTTATTGCATAGTGAATACCAGAAACGCTGGAATTGATTGACGCAGAAATGATTTAATATCTTTGCTATCTATTATATATTACATTATATATCAGAATGTCTTTCTGCTTGTTGTCTCTTTTGCAGATGACCACCGTGATGTTGTAAATGTCTCCTGTGTCTCCTGCTGAATTCTCTGCTTACAGTTGTTGTGTTCGGTCATGTTCTGTTCAGGCTGTTGTCCTGCAGAGGCTGCTGTTTCCTGCTCAGGCTGCACTGTCACACACTCTGAAAGGGAAAGTGGGTCTTGGATCCAGTTCAGCAGCGTTTTGAGCTCCTCATTGTTTCCACAGCAGATGTCTCACATGTTGCACACAGTCACTGGCAAGCCCTCCCTCTTTTCTTCCTTTCTTTCCTTCTGACTTTGAGTCCTCCGGTTCTCTCTCCCCTTCTCTTATTCACTCCTCCTTCAGTTCCAGTTGTTCTCTTAAAGTTCCTTCTTGCTGTGATGCAGTGTGACCTGATGGTGTCGTCTATTAAATAATCCCGTCCTTTATTTTCTCACATAGAGAAGAGAGGATCAGTTGCTGTCCAGAGGCCATCAGCCATTTCCCTTCAAGCAATATTTCAGTTGAACTCACACACTGTGATCTCTTAAATGCATTTCAGATGTGTCTTATACAACCATCTGTGATAGGGGCTCGGTGCTTTCCATTTCTACAAACTGAAATCTTAAAAATCTAAACCCCCCCCCCCCCCCCCCCCAAAAAAAGAGACCAGTTCATCACACCACCGCGTCCAGTTTTGAACCAGTGCTGTAGAGGTTCGGCTCTGCTGCACTGAAAAGTCAACAGTATGTCCCCATTACTATGGTAATCCACAATCCTCTGTAAACAGTTTATATGGGCCTGGTTTTTCAGTGGAGAGCAGCTCCTGTACAAACTGTGAAGCTCAACAGCAGATCATGGAGGCATCTAAGATGGTCCTCAGAGGATCAGAGACACGTCTGTCCAGGGGATACTCGTCTAACACACACGCGTACTGTGAGGGACACACAGGAAGCAGCATCACAATGCATTATTGGCAGGAAGTTGTGACATCCTGTGACCGCTGCTCATTATCGCTGACCCAGAGACGGCATGTCTTCACATGTTCCTGTTACTGAGTCCACAGCTTGTATCTCTCCCTGGTCTCAGAGAATGTGTGTGTTTATCCGTCGACACAAACAGACAGGATTGTACGGCATGTTTTTTCATAGTAGCACCGAGAAACAGCGGAGAGGGAGGATGTGAACTCTTGCACACGGTGGCTGTTATCAGTGCATCTCATGCTGCTCGTGCTCATGTAAAGCGGTGATTTGGGGAGCACTCCAGACTGAAGTCTTTCTGCTTACACTGTCTCAGACAGCCTCACTGCTCGGGCAGCACATGCAGCTGTAAACACAACACAATGTACATCATCATGTGTTCTCTGATGACACTAACTCCAAAGGCTGTGTAGAGCTGAGGGATACTTTCACATTGCACAGAGTCATGAAATAAATATATTTATTGCAGTTTTAAAAAGGTTCCAAAGCTCTGAGTATGTAACTTTAAAGGTTGACGTGTTGAACATTGACATAGTGAACATTCGAGAATCAAACAACTACTATTATTCTACAAATCTACTAATATAAGACATTTTTACATTGCGGCCTTCATTCTGGCATTGCAAAATAAAACAATTCTTCCTTCTCTCATATTGTCCCTAACTGACTGGTGAAGGAGAAGAAGGGAAGGAAAAGCAGGCAACAACTCCAACCAGAACAGAGAAAAGAGAGGAGGAGCGAGTGTCTGATGAAAGCAGAGATCAGAGGGAGAGTGAGGGAGCACAGTGTGGAGAGAGAGAGAGAAACAGAAAGGAAGGAGGGGGGGTCCCACTCAGAAGCAGGGATCGTAAAACGCCCTCCTCCACAGCTGTGAGCAGCACAGTCACACACACTTCCATGAAGAATCCCCTCACTTTGTTACACACACACACACACACACACACAGAGGCAGCAGGCAGGGCAGCAATGGGCTGGGAACATGGAGACTCCCATTGACTTCCACAGACACTTCTCCTGGTTCAAAAAGGTGAGTGCCGACGTTTCATTTGGCTTCATCTCGCCTTTTCTTTCCTCTACTTCCTCTTATCACATTCCCTCCGTTGAGGAAGGTTCCAGTGTTTATGAGGAAGACTGTGGTAGTTCCAGCTCTGCTGCATCTTATTGTCCTGATCTCAGTGTGTTGTTCCCCTGCAACACACTGACTTTTGATGTCACTTGGGCTGCATCTAAACTTGTTGGTGCGCGTGTGTGTGTGTGTGTGTGTGTGTGTGTGTGTGTGTGTGTGTGTGTGTGTGTGTGTGTGTGTGTGTGTGTGCGCGCGCGTGTGTGTGGAGGAATGCCTCACGTGGACTGTCATCAGATTAGCGTTCAGCTGACTGTTATTAAGGAGTCCTTGTTGTCTTGAGTGTGAGCCAAGTGTTTGTCATTTTGTCACAATCTTTGCATTGGGTGTGAAATATGTATGTTGACCAAAATCTATGCTGATATATTTTTCAAATCAATTTTTGTTAGCATGATTCAGTGACCTTTGAAGTGACCTTTACAAAGCTATACTTTGAAAGCACTATTTAAGATATAAGCAATGTTCACACACACACACACACACACACACACACACACACACACACACACACACACACACACACACACACACACGTGTGTAAGCATTAAATTCTTCATGTAGTCATTTTGGTTATGTTCAGATCGGTGTTGTGTCCTAAAGAGCAGCAGCTTGACATTAACCTGTTGCCTGCCTGTGTATTCACATGAGGACCAAACGCTGGACTCTACACTGTTGTGCTGATCTGTTAAAATGACTGCAGGTGGCACTCTTTGTCTCTTTAACTGTTAATCTGCAGTTGGTAATAAGTAACTCAATGTGCGTCCATATTTGGACCCTATTACACGTTGCCTCAGCCATGTCCTGTTGCATTCTGGGATTCTTCTCTCTCCGATATGTGATCGATGCTGTGCAGATGTCCTGCTGTCTCCAGCTCCTTCTGCTGTGTTTCTGACTCAGCAGCCACAGACTGAAGCTGATTAAGACGATCATTGTTCACTGTTTGTCCTTAATCTGTAACATGTGTTGTCCTGTGTGTGCGTGTGCGTGCGTGTGAATAATGTGGCCTGTGGTTAATGGAGCTGTTTTTATAAAGTACCTTTCCAGTCTTCAGACCACTCAAAGCGCTGTACACTACATGTACACTCACACACTGATGGCACAGTGCCAAGGACACTTGAACATGTGGTTTGGAGGAGCCAGGGATTGAACCACCAATCGTCTGATTAGTGAAGGCACAGCCCCTGTGGGCCTGTTTGTTTGATCACGTGCTGCAGAAGTAACCAGTTTAACCAGTGCCCGTAGTAACCAGCTCTGGTTCTAGTACATCATGTTACTGTATATTTACAGTGAAGTGACGGTGACGGAGCTTGTTTGTGAATCATTGGCAGTAGGCGCTGTCCTGGATGTTGTCATGCATTCCTAGACACTGGCATCATATACTGCATGTCCCACCCACTCTGCTTCACAGGGACTTCCTCCTCAGCCTGGCACTAGTACTACTTTAGAAAATACTCCAAATAATTAAAACGTAAATAATATAAAACAATAAATAACTGGGCTCAGTTAACAAAACATTTACATAAATAACGTTGACATAAATATCACTTAAAGAACATTTGGCACAGGGATATGGAGAGTCATTCATTACGTAACAGTTTCTCAATGGTGTCAACAAAACGTGCATCGTAACAACTATCGGCTGTAAGTTTGATATAAACAACAACAACAGCCCAGAATGCTCCACACCGGAGCAGAGTCGGAAATGATTAGGTCATGTCCATATGTGTACAATATGTCCATATAGTAATTATTGTGACGCTACAGTTGTATTCCGTCACCTGCTGTCTCTCCTCTTACATACAACCTTTAGTATTTGCTCTGCTGCAGGAATCAAAATGCGCTCTGATCCTGGTCCTGGTTCTGTCTCTGGCGATGACAGACTGATAGTACTGGACTGGCCTGGTTTCCTCTGTCAGCCCCTTTAAGTGCTGTGTCACCTCTGACATGTCTCTGCCTCTCTGCCGTCTGTGGCGTATCTGTGATCACAGTAGTTAAATACTTCCTGACCAACCAGAGCAGGTCATCCAATAACAGCCCCCCCGCACACCTAAACTCTTTACTTTGCAGTCTGTTGATGGAGTCAGACAGATCATGAACACTCAAAACTATTTCACTATTTCACTATTTAAATTAACGGTAACTTTCATTATTTCACTATTTCACTATTTAAATTAACGGTAACTTACTGGCAGCAGGGACGCCAGTAATTTACTGTTTTTCTACGGGGCAGCTACCATAATTAAATTTGACGGTATCTTACCGTGTACTGGATTACGGTATGTGATAGTAGGATCACTGAGTTTTACCGTGATTTTATGGTATATGCCAGAATGTTACTGTTTATTTACAAAGGGTAATACACATCAATACTAAAATAATCACAATAGACATTCAATACATACTTGTTGCAGTTTAATATATGTTCTCACGACAAACAATAAAGGGACATTTGTATTACATCACAAAACTCACAACGTATATGTTTAGAAGAAAACGAATACAATCATAAAATCTTTAATGACCATCTTAACTGAACTCATTAGCATAATAACCTCAGACACTGAATTCAAATAGCATCAACAGTGAAGCACTGAATTAAAATAGTATGAAGAACAGTGTAATAGAACTGCATCACAGTCTGCTTGTTAACAAGTCTTATACACATACATAGTTCAGTTGAACTGCATGACCTCACGGGTGAATGAAACAAAGAGAGAGAGAGAGAACACCTTAAAGAGGACTTGACTGCAGCGTCTGGCTGGTTTCCTCAATCTCTGATGACGAGTGACTGTAACACAAACAAAATGAAAACGTTAGAAACACAATGTTCTGAACTTCTGCAAACTGCTATGACATCCAGGATAAACGCACTTAAAAGAAGCTTTGGGTGTGCAGCTGTGGGTTTGCATGTGCCTCACATATGTTAACATATCAGTGCAAGTCTTTACAAAAAGCTGATACAACAATACCGTACAGTCTAAATGAACGGACTGTGATGAGCTGATTACGTCAGGTGAAGAAATGAAGCTAAGACAATGGACTAACGTTCAACACTAAAATGAGTTTGATCTGGTGTTGATGTTGCTCCTGAGATCATAACGGACACATTAACCTACAATAGACAGTACCATGTAGATGGATTGAGATTCACTGAACTTGTATAGAGAAGCATATTTCCACCACTTCACAGAAAATACTGTATCATTACGGTAGTCTGCTGTTATTGTTAATTGACGGCATTAACTGTTCATTTACATGCGAGGGATGAACATTTAACTGCATGTCACAGTTATTATGAAATACTGTAAGATGCCGTTGAAAATCCACCTTAGAGCAATTTGTGACAGTGAAGGATTCCAGTGTGTTTGTAGACACTCGGAGAGATCATCTGCGCTCTGCCTTTTCTTTACTTGTAACATGTTACTTAAAATCATACCAGGATGCTAACTGTTGCACTCCTTATGTGCAAAGTCGATTTTTACGAGTTGTACAGTTCTGTAGGCAGCATCAGATAGGATTTTCAGCCCCTAAGATGCAAATGTTTAACTTCTCCTCTTAAAACGGGGTCATCTTGATGATAGCAGGAAGGCCTCTTCTACGCATGTTTAGGTTCTAGGGGTTCTGCATCCTCTACTGGACTGGCCAGCTAGTACTAGTTACTAGTATTTCCTAAAATCTGTGTCGCCCATAAATCCTTCCACCAGTGCTCTCAGCCACTTAGTGTTTATGAAGACGATATATAATTCAGTCTGCTTCCAGCTCTGTTTTGGTCTCCACCAACCCCAGAGTCCTAAGTGCTCCACTGACTTCTCTGTATGCTGTTTGCTGCTGGCCATAGTGTGCACTGGGTTTTATACTTGCTAAATGTCCGTTATGGTCTTGAGATGATTCATCAAAAGGCTGAGACTGATATTCTTCAGATACACTGCAGTTATCCTTTGCAACAGTTATTAATTGCTTTGTGTAAATACAGTTTTTTTTGTTTCAAAAAAGCAATAAATGAAATCACTGCAGTGTAGCTGGTGTCAATGGTAATGCCTCACATGTGTGGTGAAGATGAATTGATGTTAAACATCTATCATCTATGTGAAGATATGGAGTAGTAATAGCTACCTGAGCAGAGGATGGAGTGTGTTTTGTAATTTACCATTTAGTGCATGTGAGTGCATGTGAGCGCACAGTTAAATACTGTTCGCTCTGTCAGCACTGTAGGTTGCACTGTTAGCACCGTTAGCTGCTAGCCGTCACCATGCTGAGAGCCGTGTGGAGGCAATAGAAATGCTCTGAATTTAGAATTCAGCAGCTTTAATGTCAAAAGCTATTTGTAATCCATCTGGATCTGTTGAGCTTCTCCTCTGCTCTGACGCTGAGAGAAGCAGAAACATTATCTGATCAGGTCCAGGCTTCACAGCTGCATCCTAATGTTTCCTCTCTCTCAGTTCACCAGCAGCAGCAGCAGCAGGCTGAGGAGTCGACCCTGGACACAATGTGACTCTTTAGACTCTGCTGACGACCTTATTTACTATAGTTCTGCTGTTGTAAATGAGGTGTTCAGTAGAGTGTTTATTTCCTGGAGGTGTGGAACTCATCATTCTGTCATAACCTTTACAGTTCCGGCCTACAAAAACAGCAAAAGAGCAAAGAAAAGCCCTGTTTTAGTGATGCGTAAATACATAAAGCATTTCTATTTCTAGACGGAGGCTGACGCTGCGTTGGCTGAGATGGGAATGATATGGTCCGGTGAAACTCATAACACAAGCTTCAGAATAATGGGGCCTTTTATTACTGCGCTAATTCTGGACAAGACACATGATATTTCACAAGTCTTCATCATGTGCTTTGTGAACAATCTGTATTTCAGCAGCAACAGCAGCAGCTCTCCAGTCCTGTACAAGAAGCAGGCATCATGGCTCAACACAGTCCATGCACAGCATACATCCACAGTGCTCTCACTCTGTCACTTTATCTTCATGTGTGATCCAGGAGCTGACAGACTCCTCAGTCATTAGGGAACTGAGTGACAGCAGCTCCCCGTGAAAACTCTTCCCTTCGCTGTATAAATGTTCATCTTATAGTGTTTTACAAGCTGGAATCCACATTTCATCTTTGTTTTGTATTTAGTTTGGTTTGCTTTATTTACAGTAATGGTTACATTTCATTTGTTGTTGAATGTGTGGCTTTCATCTTGAGAAATCATGATCCATACTGTCAATAAACATATAAGGACTTGTTTCTCTGACAAAGGTCCAGGTATGAAGAGCACGGCCTCATTGTTTCTCTGTGTCTCATCCAGGTGGACCTGTGTTCTCCGGTCAGCAATGAAACCTACCAAGAACGACTGCTCCGCCTAGAAGGAGACAAGGAGTCTCTGGTGCTACAGGTCAGTACTGAGAGAGTCTGCACAACCAACACCTTTCACCAGTTCGTTAGGTCTTCAATGGGCACCATGAAAACACCGCTTAGGCTCCAGCTGGTCGTTTCCTGTCAGTCTGCCAGAACACATCTGTCTGCATCTGCATCGGAGTCAGTGGGACTTCTGTGGTCCTCCCACAATCAAAGAGCATCATAATTGTAATTCTAGTTCAGTTGTTTTATTGAGACGGGATTATTTGAAGTAAATGAGTCGAGAGGGATTGATGCCACAGAGGAGAACATCTTGGTCTGTAATCCTAGAACACGACTAGATATTCCACAGCAAACATGTCCAGACACCTTCAGACTGTCTGAGCATGTGTTTACTGACGGTGTTTACAGTAACCATCGACATCAGTGCTGCGCGGTAAAGCAGAAGATTATATGTCTGCTCTATATGCTGTCAGCAGCTCTCACTGCTCTGACATCACTTTAATAGCTGCTTTTCACTGCTCCAGTCCTTCAGGTGTCATCCTGGGGGAAACCATGGAGATGTGCAGGAGTCTTTTAGTTGGTAGCTTCAAGTTTCATTGTGTGCATCGGTTCTTTTGTGTGTATAAAATGGAGAAAAACTGTAATATAGCCTTTTTTTCCAGAATGTCACCCAGTTTGTAATACTGCTAAATATATAAATACTGCAATACTTCCTTGGATGACTTTACAGACATGAGCTCTGCTCACCTGGCTGTATGTTTGTGTTCTACTCTGTCTCAGGTCATGTGACTGGATCTTTCTGAATGCACCACCCTCCTGGGTGGCTCTGGTTCATGAAGTCGTCACATTTCTCACTCACACACCTACTTGTTACACGTTGTGCGTCTTGGCCCAGCTGTGATTGGTTGACACTCGAGGTGACGGAAGTTCTCTTGATTTAACTGGCTGTGGACAGGTTATTTGCTTTACTTTCCCTTCACCTGCCTCTCCGTCAGGACTGATTGTGTGAGGTGGTGTCTGTGTGTGTGTGTGTGTGTGTGTGTGTGTGTGTGTGTGTGTGTGTGTGGCTCAGCAGCGGGGCACAGACCAGGTAAGAGTCTTTTTCTTCAACAGTAGGACTTTACACAGTCCTATCAAAGTTGTGCCTCATCTTCTAGTTGCTTTGTGGCACTACACCCTTAAACAACAGGAGATAGCTGATTATACTGTACCTCCGTCAGGTAACAGTCAAATACATGTTGTAGGTGGTAAACACACACAGGATCTTAGATGTGACTCATTCACAAACTTATTCCTTCATTTACTCACTTGTTTGTGGACCACCTAGACCACTGTCTACATCTACACACATCTGTAACTTTGCTGGAGGGTGTGTGTGTGTGTGTGTGTGTGTGTGGCAGGAGGTGAGTGTGTTGTCTTGGATATTAGTAAATGTAATAAAAACACAGTCCTGAGTAAGTGTGTGTTGTTGAGCAGAGGTTGGCCAGGATGAACGTTAGTGTGTGGAGTGACGGAAGAGACCAGCAGTGGTGGGCCGTCAGGGCCAGCTAAGCCTTCTCTGCTGGCCTGAACAGAATCACAAAGTTATAGCTAATTTATCATTTAATCATTTTTCACAAATACACTACATGTATTGTAATTTTTCCCATGAGCTTATTTCCTCATTGCACAGCTCCTGTTGCTCTGCTTCCAGCACAGCTTGTTTTAAGGAGAGCTATTATCCAATCAGATTTCACCTCTATGTCTATAGAAGAGAGGCCCGATGCCCTCTAGGTAGACTTTGCAGTTTAAGTGAATGGGGACGTTATTGTTGATTGTCATAGTCTTCAACCAATCAGATCTTTAGTTTGACATGTTGGGCGTATTCTTTGACGTGCCAGTGGTACCCAGGTAGCCTCTAAGTACGTCTGCATTAACGTGCGCCGTGATTGGTCAGTGGGCCAGCGTGACTTTTCTCAAACAGGAAGCTAGCTAGCAGAGCTTAGTGTTTAGTAAGAGTTCCGGTTGAAACATATGTATGAGAAGTTATGACATTTTTAGCATTTTGCTTGGTGTAGATTCTGTTTATTTTTTTACCTCGCTTTGTTTTTTTAACACTCTGGCTGAAGGAGGAGAAATGGATTTGGTAGTTACTGACTCTGTTAACAAAGAAAGGAGGATGGACTTTGTCTTTAAGTGAACAGCAGCTTCGGTAAATCAACTGCTTTTGTTTTTACATCTGCAGTAGCGTTACTACTGTGTTCATTTGTCTATCGTGTGTTTTTATGAATAATATGAATAATGTGACTGGCTCGTGCTCTAGCGTTGCAGGGTTGGTTTGTCATGCTTGACATTTTATGTTGTCATATAAATATATGTGACTGGTTCTTGTCATTGTGTTAATTACATTGATTCTGACTTGTCCGTTAATGACGAAGCGTCCCGTCATCGCGGGGTTATTTCGGACATTTGATTCTCTGTTTGAATCGGTAGGGAACAGCTAACTGCTGTTGTTTCCCCACTAAGCTAGTTCGCTTAGCCTCCCTGAACACACGTGGGGCCTCAGCTGTTTTTTGTTATTGTTCCGGGTTCAGAGGTCACACAGCCCGTTGTCTCCTACGTGAACACATTCCACCGAAAATATTATATTTCCCACAATTTAAGCTTCTGCATTTTCCAAATGCACTAGTATTATTCAAACGTTTCATTGCCACGACATAAACGTGTGTCTCCGTTAGTTTCCGTGCAAATATGTGTTTATGCTCCAATATTTCCGCTATATTTCTATATAACAGTTCTATAATAGTTTCTGCAACAGCATCTTTTTCTGCAGCTGGTCCATTCAGCTCTGTCTCAGTATGTTTTCCTCATAGAGAATGCTGTGTCACCTCTCACTGTAGGTGAGCGTCCTCACCGACCAGGTGGAGGCCCAGGGAGAGAAGATCAGAGACCTGGAGAGCTGCCTGGAGGAGCACCGGAAGAAACTGGCCTCTACAGAGGAGATGCTGCAACAGGTGAGGCAGTCACACATATCATATCTGAAGATGTTTAACATGTGAAAGATCATATATGTGTCACAGAAGATGTTGGATGTGTTACTTCACAGCCTCCAGGTGGCTTATTAGTACAGTTAGCATGTTACAGTTCTTTTTCGGTGACATTTCCAATTAAGTTCTAGCATGCAGCTGCAGCTGCTGGAAGATGCAGATAATGCAACCTGTGTGTTCTGCAGTGACGGAACAGTCTCGAGGTTTAGCTACAACATGTAGAACACCACTCAGTGCACCAAGCTCACCACACGTCACAACACACATCTTAACAGCAGTCATGAGGGAAGAGGGACCATGGGCAGCTGTGGCTCAGAGGTAGAGCTCCAGTCCGCATGCCCTCACTGAACCCTGTGTATGTGTGTGTGTGTGTGTGTGTGTTCCATTTACCATTGAACTGCTCAAACTGAAAGACAGACGATCAAGACACACAGCCAGTCGTGTCGTTGATGGTTCAGCTGGTTGATGAAGCGTTGGGACCTTCCAGGTCAATTCTAAAATGATGAATGGTGACCAATCCTGTGTAGAGGGAAGTGTGTGTGTGGGCCAACTAAACTAAATCACTTTGCACATATAACTATGGCCGTAGGAGTGGCACAGCTTGACCTCCTGTGACTCATCACCTGACAGTTATGTGGTGGGTTCAACACTAAGAAGAAGAAAGCTGCTCATTCCACTGGCTCTGTAATGGTGACCACAATAGCCCAAGTTTACTCTCACAACAAACCGGGTCTGAAGGTGACCTCTGTGGTAAAGAACTGTGGACAGCTCTGCTGCTCAGACTTACATACTGTACATACTCGTACTATACATACTACATACTATACATCTTACTGTACATACATACTCATACTATCCATTGACTCTTGGCGGTTCCACTAAACTGCCAGTATCAAGGAGTGTGAAACCCTGAATGTCTCAAGTTGGTGCTGCTAAGCTTTTTGACTTGACGTCAGTAATGAGGCGAACAAGGAGACCACAGCTCTGTGTATCACAGAGTCAGCTCTCTGTTTGACCCGTCAACAAGCTCTTTGTCCTCTCCTCGTGGCTTCAGCCCTCTAGGGCCGGCTCATTAACTCATCTTTATCCAGATAGCTTTATAGTTCTCATGTGTACTGTCTGCACTGACCAAGATCACTTCTAAAATCTCTGCAGGAATCAAAAGACACTCTTCCTTTTCTCTGAGGAGGGGAGTTCTCTGCTGTGTGTGTGTGTGTGTGTGTGTGTGTGTGTGTGTGTGTGTGTGTGTGTGTGTGTGTGTGTGTGTGTGTGTGTGTGTGTGTGTGTGTGTGTGTGTGTGTGTGTGTGTAACGCTGTCCTGTCCCGTTGATGTCAGCTCATCAAACAGCTGACGTGATACGGGATGTTTGAGGGAGATGAAGGGGGAGTGTGGAGAAAGGTAACGGTTGTCGTGACTCTGGGTTTGTTCCTCCTACATCTCCTCAATATGTAATCAGACTGTTTGCAGGATTTAAAAGGTGCAGCATGTCCTCCATCTGTGTCACTGGTTCTTCCTTCAGTGTGTTTGTGGGAGAGAGAAAGAAAGCCATGTAACATCACGCGTCAGTCCCACAGGGCTGCTGCTCACTGTGGGAACTCCAGCTAATCTAGTAAGAAATAGTCCTTAGTCAGCACACGCACGCATGCACGCATGCACACACACACACACACACACACACACACACACACACACACAGACACACACACAGACAGACACACACACAGACAGACACAGACACACACACAGACAGACACAGACACAGCGTTCTCATGCTAGAGGGGATCCACCCACATATGTAGTCATATTTAGACATTTCTGTGAACTCGGTTTACAGTTATGTTCTTAACACGCATGAACACACACACAAAGCTTCAGTCAAGGGTCATTATCTCTGATGTATCCATTGACTCTTCATCGATCACTAGAATTCATCGTCATAATTCTCATTTGCATCAAGTATCAATGCATGCATCATATTTACCTTTCATAGATGCCAACCTCCTCTTTTCATTCACTTCAGCATGAGTCATGTGCTTCATACAGTAGTCCACACTGTGCATCACAGTGGACATCATTGTGGTTTCAGTTTGGTGCGAGAAGGTTCCGGCTGCAGCCTGTAGCACCTCATGCTAACCTTATCAATTCACCTTAACACGAATATAGCCAAAGGGGGCGTGGCCTGAGCTGCTAAAGGCTGCAGACGCACCATATTGCACGGAGCAGTAATACAGCGGTGCATCTACAGCAGCTATGCAGCTGGGGGTGACTGTTGCCAGGTCATAGTTGTCCTGCGTGAGTGTGCAGCGTGAGGCGCTAAACGCAGTGAGAACGTGTTGGAAATGCAGCAGCACAACGTGGACATTTGGTTGCTGTTGAACATGGATTTGTTCCAACAATCATCTTCCATGTTGTGCCATGTTAAATAATCTCGCCGCTCTCCGATAAACCTGCTGCACAGCACCAAACGGGGACCTGGTTAAGCTAGCCGGGAGGGGCAGATCTTCTTGTGGTCACTGTGCAGATTGCATTCCCACCAGTCTGAGATCCAATCACAATGTGACTACGACCACCTCCAAACGTGCTCGAATCCCATCTCATTCCAATCTCACACACACTGCATCAGCATGTGTTCTTCTTTATCCAGATAATGAATTCAAATATGTTAATGCCATGGCATTAATGTATAAATGGGGAATATAATCGCCTACACATAGATATAATACCTACGTGGAGATCACATCGTTTCGGTCGTTCTCTGACTTCTTTCATATTGTGGATGTTTCATTTTGAAGTGACGTTCTTCAGATATTAAGAACTGTGGTCCAGATCTAGGTTGTGCTGTGTACTGTGTCATATTTAACACTGTTTAGTTTGCCGATGAGTAAAGAGATCTATGAAAGCTGTGGAGAGGATGACAATGTGTCACGTGTTGCTGCTCATACTAAGGGAAGCAGATGTCAGGCAGCTGAGCTGTGGGCCATGACACAAGTTCTGATCAATTACCTTGAAAGACTGCAGCTTATCCTGCAGTAAGTGACACTGGTGTTAGATTTCAAACTGAGAGTCAGCTGCCATGACCTGTGTGTGTCGCTGGGTGATGATGGGGTTTTAGCTGTGTGGCTGTGGTGTTGACACAATTAGTTGACCATGTGATCTTTCCATTTGGACGGTGGCTCTCCCTCTGTGGTCTCTCATGTGTTTAACGTACCATCCACTCGTCCTTCAGAGGGAAACGTTTAAGGACCTGGAACATGTATTAGTTCAAGTCTACATATTAAATGGTATTTTTATGGAAGTGTGTGTGTGTTGGTTGGTCAGTTCACCACTGAGACACTGAAATATCTCAGCAACCATCGGATGGATTCCCATGAGGTTTTTCATAGACGTTCATGGTGCACAGAGGATGTATCTTAACGATGTTTGTGATCCTCCTCCAGCGCCACCGTGATGCTCATTATTATTTTTTTTTCGAGAAATGTCTTGTCAACTCAAATCAATGGACTGCTATACAATGTGGTGCAGACATTCATGGTCTCCTCAGGATGAATTGTAATAACTTTAATGATTCATTGACTTTTTATCATCAGGTTCAAATTGAAACGTGTCCTAACATTCCCATCAGTCTTACCCATACTTTGTATTCAGTGCTAAATAGCAAATGTTAGCATGCTAACATGCTAAACCAAGACACTGACCAGCATGATTGCCACTGTGAGCATGTTAGCATGCTGACGTTAGCATGTAACTCAAGGCGCTGTGCCTAAGTACAGCCTCATAGAGCCGCTGGTGTGGCTGTTCACTCTTATTCTTGGTGTTAGTGTATCAAGGGCATCACGTGTGGCCTTTACGCTCAGAAAAGGTAATTGTTCGAATGAATCTGTCATGTCCCTAAACTCTGTTGTTTTCTTTAGTTGTAGAATCCTCATTAGCAGTGTTCAAAGTTGAAATAATGCATCTTCAAACTTTATTCAGTTAGAATGAAAATGTCTTTAATAGACTTAAATCTTTCTGTAACATGCAAATGCTCTAAAAACTGCTGAACAGGGAGGAGAACTGGTCAGACTCCAGTGATCAGTAATCCACTATTTGATCACTTGCATGTCGTTGTTAGATCTGATTACGTTTCCGTTGTTGTGGGTGAACATGCACACATGAGAAGTCAGTCTGTGGTTATGATGTAGACTGTATATAAGAGGTAGACGACGGTCCCTCTGACGGCATCCATCGGTTTGTGTACTGTTGGTTTTGAAGTCTCCACATTGGAATTTTGGCTTTTGCCATTTCATTTTTTGCAGCCAGAAGTGACAGTAGAGGGCAGAGCACAACTGAAGTACAACTGAACTCTGAATAAGACACTTTTAGATGACTTAATGTTACAATTAACTTTGATAAAGTAAAAATACACTGTGAAAGGGTTAAAGTTGTAAGACGACAACACTTTCACCTGTCAATCACTGTGTAGCCCCGCCCTAAAGCATCCCCTGCTTTATGGTCTGTTTGACTCTAAATGGACCATAATGTACTAAATGAACATCATGCTGTATTGAAGAAGACTTGAAACTAGAGATTGAGACCATAAACTCATGTTTACAATGTTTACTGAGGTAATAAATCAAGAGAGAAGTAGAGTCATTTTCTCATAGACTTCTATACAACCAGAGGAGTCGCCCCCTGGTGGACACTAGAGAGAATGCATGAACTCTTCAGACCCAGAGGTTATCTCCTGGTCTATTACAGACAAAAACACAGATAATAGTCATTTTTCCCATTCGTTCCTTTTAGGGTTTGAATAATAAATTGTCAGCATGAGGGAAACCTAAAATAGAAAGTCGATTTTAGTTCTACCCTCTGAATAAGTCAATTTATTGACTCATAAACATCCGACCCCTTGATCAAATCACCAGATGCAAGAGCATCAATCTACTCAATCATGTCACTTGTACAATTGTTGGAAGCAGAATCTCTTTTCTTTTGATCAGCTTTTAGGAGAACATGACAGAGGAAGAGTGTTTGTGTCTCTGCTTTAGTTGAATGGAATCAGTAGTGTTTGGTATAAAATGATTCCCGACACGGACGAATCAGGGCCAAAGTGTTCTGCACCAACTGGACCTAGTTTATCAAACAACAATCCAAAGCCACTTAACTTTGAGTTAAGAGAAGAGGAAGTGGGATTAGATGAGGAAACGAAAGCAACAGACAGTTGACAAAGAGGTGTGAGTCAGAGGAAACGCACACGTCTTCATGTTCAGCAGCCTGTCTCTCTCACACATTTTGTTTTTCTCTCTCCCATACCAAAGAAGCACAGAGCTGTATTAATAGAGCCCCACCTCGTCTGTGTGACTGTGTATATTTAGCTTTGCAGGGTCCGGGCCCCCGGCCTAGCATGCTCTGCTAGTGTGGGAACGACATTGTCCTGAGTGGAGTAGCAGGCTGATGGCTTCTCAATGCATTGATCTCCGATATTAGCGTGTGTGTGTTTGACATTTCTTTAGGTGTGGTTTGTCAAAGCTCAAGTGCTGCTTTCAAAGCATCAAACTTACAGTGTGTGTGTGTGTGTGTGTGTGTGTGTGTGTGTGTGTGTGTGTGTGTGTGTGTGTGTGTGTGTGTTTCCCAGGAGCTGATGAGCAGGACCTCTCTGGAGTCTCAGAAGCTGGACCTGGTGGACGAGGTGTCCTGCCTCAAACTGAAGCTGGTCAGCATGGAGGAGACACACACCAATACACCGCCACAAGAGCCCGCGGACACCGAGCAGAACAAAGCCGAGGTATGGAGAGTCATCAGAGCTGAGTGTGTTTCACAGAGCTGCTGCTGTGTCTTGGATCTTATTGTATTGGAGTTGCGAGAGGTCCCTGCTGCATTTGCCTGAATGAAAAGTATTCACCCATATGACATATGTACACCAGTGGTGGGCCGTCAGGGCAGCAAGGCCTTCTCTGCTGGCCTAGACAGAATCACAAAGTTATAGCTATTTTATGATTTAATCATTTTTCATAAATACACTACATGCATTTTTCTTCCCATTATCTTATGTTGTCATTGCACAGCTCCTGTCTTCCTCAGTTGCTCTGCTTCCAGTGCAGCTTGTTTTAAGTAGAGCTTTTATCCAATCCGATCTCACCTCTGTGTCTCTAGGTAGAACAGAGCCAGAGGCCTGCAGACTCACAAGTGCATCATGTGCACTTTAAGTGAATGGGGAAGATATTGTTGATTGTCATAGTGTTCAACCAATCAGATCTCTAGTTTGACATGTTGGGCGTATTCTTTGACGTGTCAGAGCTGCTAGCTGGCCTACAAGTACGTGATTGGTCAGTGGGCTAGCCTGACATGTTGGGCAGTTACAATCCCAAAATCTGCTGCCTCTGTGAGCGGACATTTTCAGCCTCAAACGCATTAAAACGTATTCAAGAAATACAACTGGGAGGCTCGACTGTCTACATTAGCGTCCATGAATGGAGAAGGACTTCTTACTGGAACTAAAACACACGGATGTACTGAACAACCGTGAGATTAAACTCTTTGTTAACAAAGAAAGGAGGATGGACTTTGTCTTTAAATCGTGAACAGCAGCTCTGGTAAGTGAACTGCTTTTGTTTTTACATCTGCAGCAGCTTTAATATGCTTGTTTATGTATTATGATTTGTACAACTTGTTTTTATGAAGATGGATTTTTGTTTGGGTTTATATGTGATAGGAACCATTGTTACGTCCAATGTTGCTCTGGGGACATATTTAGCTGGTGCCAGTGTTGCCAACTTGGCGACTTTCTCGCTAAATCTGGAGACTTTCTAAACCCTCATGGAGACTTTTTTTTCAAAAGCTACTCGTGACAAATCTAGCGACTTGTTCTGGTGTTGTTGGAGGCTTTTCTGGTGTATTATTTATTTATATATATATATATATATATATATATATATATATATATATATATATATATATATAGTATACTGTATATACAAGAAGCACCTGTTAAGATCCTCACATTTCAAAGTGAACATCTGCTTTGAGGCAGAGATTGTGCTTCAGTGAGGGCAGAAACAGTTGCATCAAAACTGTGTTTCTTACTGAACGCATACACGCACACACACAGACACACGTGCATGCCACCCTAGTTGAGCAGTCGCCACTTGTCTCTACTAGTGTCTTTGTTTGGACTTTGTTCATTGTGACACCCAGCTGCTCCCCACTGACGCCACAAGATACTGAAGCTGCTCTTGTGGTTTAGCACTGTGCGTGCGTGCGTGCGTGCGTGCGTGCGTGCGTATCACGAGGCTTCCAGCACCCGCGGCCATGCTTTGATAGAATAAACAGGATTCAGGGTTTTTGGCACACACATGGATGGAGCGTGATGAGCATCAGCAGAAGTAGAGGGGGCTCCATGAGAGAAGAGGGACAGGAGGAGTGACAGGCAGATGGAAAGATAAGAAATGACAATATGTACTGTGGAAATATTATCCTCCAACTGTCAGCGACGTCTGCCTCTGTGAGAAAACCAAAGTGTAATCTGACTCCTCCGGCAACTTTTCCTGCCGCTGCAAAGCTCACATGGAAACCAGATTCTGAGGTTAGCAAAAAGGAAAGTTGGTGTCAGACGTGTTTGTGGTCAGGAAGCCACATTAGAAAACAATGAGTAAGATCCTCAAATGTATCCATTCCAGTGACATTTGTGATGCAAAACAACACTTGTTGCTGTGGTGTTTAGGCACTTTGGGTCAGAGAGGTCACTGATGGAACCAGGTCACTGCTGGGGCTCGCCTATTATCTTTATAGGTAACAGAAATCCTGTGATTACTGAGATCCAGGAACATGAGTGCATTGCTCATGAAGCAGGCAGGCAGACAGTCAGACAGATCATCTAAACTTGGTCTATGATGCAGGCAGGCATTTGGGTTAATGATTTTATATTTAATCTAGTCAAGTTAAGGCATCACTAGAGGTATTATAATCCATCATCAGGGGAACATGAATGCCTACCAAATTGTATGGCAATCCATCCAACAGTTGTTGAGATGTTTCAGTTTGGACCAGTTGTGGAGCGACCGACCGACGTTGCCTTCCTTCGAGCCACTAGCACGGATAAAAGCAAGACGGTGTGCAATTCTACTGAACCGTCCCTGTCCTAGTCTTTCCCTGTGTTCAGTTGTGACTGAAGTATTCTAAAAACAGGTGGATATCACACAGAATGTGACCTATAGGAGCACAGACGTAGCTTGATATCCAGAGTGAGATTGTGATGTTTGGTTGTATGTGAGCTGGGTGTGAATGTTAGATGGTCCTGGTGGGCAGGAGGCAGCTTGCATGGTAGCCCCTCCATCAGGTATGAATGAATGTGAATGCAAAGCTGTAATCACCATATGAGAGCAGTGCAGCGCGGTAGCCGTGCGCTCACATGCGCTCACATGCGCTCACATGCATGCTGCCGAGCGGCTATGTGACCAAAGAGAGGAGAAGCTCTGATAACAACACACACTTTGTCCTCTGCTCAGGTGGACATTACTCCTCCATATCTGTACGTAGATGATGGATGTTGGTGGATATTAATGATCTGAATATTGAACAGAGAACCTTTGACATCGTGTAAAGAACAGTATTCATCTTGTTCGGTGTTTCTCTTCAGGAGGCAGCGTTGTCTGTGCGCACTTGTCAGACTGTGACGAGCATTAAGGCGTCACATGCCAGGCTCAAGGGCACTTCAGTAGAGGTTTGCTCAGGAAAGAAAGAGCTGCACTCATTCATGTGCTGCAGTGTGACTGTCCAGCTGTTTAGGATCACTGAGGCTCCACAGCATCAGTTGTGCCTCCGTGGAGTCTAACAGAGCTGCTCTGACCCGGACACGTGGACTCTTAGTCGGTGTATGAATGAGATGATCTTACATACCTGCATCCACCTCCGGTCCAACACATCGATGGACAGAGGTGGTGTTGTGCTTTGGCCATGTTGCGACGGCAACCGACGGCGGTCTAGATTCTTGTCAGCAGAGTGAGTGTGTGTGCATGGTTTAACAGCTGCAGGAGGAATGGCAGGCATCCACTCTGAGCATTCCTGAGGGCCGCACACTTTCACCTCAGGACACCACACCAAGCCACGGCTGTCTGGTCAACACTGCAATTGTTCAAACTACAGATTGATGACCATGCATTTTTGTTTAATGTACGTCTGCTGTATCTTCTCTTCCTCTGTCT
The DNA here is from genome assembly GCA_028022725.1 of Lycodopsis pacificus. Taxonomy (NCBI): domain Eukaryota; kingdom Metazoa; phylum Chordata; class Actinopteri; order Perciformes; family Zoarcidae; genus Lycodopsis; species Lycodopsis pacificus. The sequence continues at coordinate 3,154,430 of CM051698.1, forward strand.
GGGTGAGATTCATAGAGGTGTAAGAGCCTGTACTGGTCCACTGACAGGAGAGAAGATCTGCTTTACCGTTTCACTCGGTGTGTTCTGTGGCTGCCTGGTAGCTCTTCCTGTGGAACAGGTTGTTATCACTCTTTCTTCTATGTGGGAACCTCCGCTAATGCCGTCATCGTGTTGACATTGTACAAAGTCAGACGTTCCCTATGAAGACGTCCCGATGTGGACCAGGAATCATTCAGCCCTGATCCGCCTCCCTATGGATCTACATGTAGTAGTGAAATGATCGTGTGACTGTATCCCACGGCCTGCATCCAGGAAGGGACTTTATTAAGTAAGTAATAAAGTTATAGGTTCTCACTGACGTGTGATGTCCTGGGAGCTGAGAGTAGAAACTATAACCGACAGATATTTGATCTTTCAAGATGATACTAATGTTGAAATTCGGAAGTAAGAAAAAACAACAACACATCATTTACATAAACAATGTTGACACTCACAGCGGCTGGTGTATCAATACATCCGTAATAAGAGAACCCAACATGTCGGCCTGCCTGCCTCTAGACACCACAGGTGGTGACAGTGGAGTCAGTCAGCAGCCAGATGTGCTCTCACAGCTGGACCGGTTGGACCGTTAACTACTGCAGAGAGTAACATGACACCTGGAAGCCCCCTGGAACAAACGTGATGTTCTATGAATGAAGATGTTGATGATCGGACACGATGAACTCTGCTGTCAGTCCTCACAGGGCATCCAAAGAGTCCGGCAGAGATGTGTTGTTAGTTGAACACACGCTGAGTCATTCTGCACAAGGGAGGGGGGGGGGCAGTGTACTTGTGTGCTGCTGCTGGTTTTGTCTGCTCATCCTCTAGTTACCAAAGTTCTTTACTTCTCTCTGTTGTAATTCCTTCTTCTGCTCTCACGTTTTTAATTCATATTTATGTTGTTTAGATGTTTGAAGAGTGTGATGTTTTAAGTTTCCTCAGTAAAAGCTGACAGTCATCGAGATATGGAAACAGCTTTCCCAAATGCTGACTAGATTAACAAATAAGTACATGTCTGATCCTCTCCTCCTCTCCTCCTCTCCTCTCCTCTAATCTTGTCCTCTCTCCTCTCCTTTCGTCTCTCCTCCTCTCCTGCCCTCCTCTCCTCTCCTCTAATCTTGGCCTCTCTCCTTTCGTCTCCTCTCTCCTCTCCTCTCCTCTCCTTTTGTCTCCTGCCCTCCTCCTCTCCTCTCCTCTCTTTTCTTCTCCTCATCTCTTTCACTGCCCTGCTTTTGTTCTCCATCCCTCCTCCCCTCCCAGTGTGTGGTAAACCTCATCAGTGATCTTCAGGAGCAGATGTGCAGGTTTCAGGAGGAGATCAGCACTCGTATCCAGGAGAAACGGGCCCTGGAGGAGAGGGAGGCCCAGCAGGGGGAGGCCAGAGGCAGCCAACCCCAGGGCCTCATCCCTCAGGCTGGGTTAGCCGGCTCATACCTGAGGTTGTCTGGCTCTGACGCCCGGATGCACAATGGAGGACAGACTGTACACGTAGGGAGACTTGGATGAACTCGTCTTCCCCATCACTTCTTCTCTTCTCTTATGTTTAACCAGTCCTCACACCGCCCGGTATTTGGAGCTTCCCACAGAATCAAACTAACAACCTCTCTTGTAGTGTGTCTGCAGATTGTGTTGGGGTCACACGCTACTCTGGTTCTTGCAGATTTGGGGAGGTTTTCCAAATACTTCCATACATTTGAGGACTTATGAGGTTGTTGAAGCTGAGTCGGTAACAATATGGTCAAATAAGGAACCCTACGGTAGCTACAGGTAGTGTGACCTGCTGTAGGTGCTTCTGTCTGACTCCTCAAGTATCTGAAGCATTTGGACAAACACATGTCGGCGCTAATCTGGGTTTTGTCTCTATAACTCCTGTCGAATAGGTTTGTGGGCCGGCATTGTGTTTTGATTTGATTTGATGTGGTTTGCTTGCATGCCAGTGGTTCCTCCCTCTACTAACAGTCCCATCGGTCCGTTTCCTCCTCCGCTGAGCAGGTGGATGGGTCATGTCTCCTTCCTGTTTCTATAATGATATGTAAGGTGTCTTTAGACCGTGGCAGCGTGCACCTGGACAGCTCTGTCTTGTTCTGGGTCCTGGGTTCTTCCTCCTCCTGGTTGTTGGCAACTGCTCGCTGTGCTACTTGTTTCAGGAGGATCATGTTCCCGATATGAACCACTGTACTCTTCAGTTGTGGGGACCTTTGTAACCTTTGTAACTGCACTGAATGTGACCCCTCCTGTTTCTGTGTTGGCATGTGCACAGCTCAGTAACGGTGTTCATTCCCAGAGTTTCAGAACAAGTAGGTGAACTCACCTGCATGGCTGGTGAGACTTAGAGCTTAGTGTGGCTTTGAAAAAGACCTGTGAAGTAAACAAAGCTGTGTTTCTGTTTTTCCTGTAGGATTTGCTACAAGAAGTGAAGCAGCTGAAGAGCAGAGTGGAGGAGCTCGATGGAGAGAAGGGCCAGTATGAGAGGAAGCTAAGGGCCACCAAGGTACCTAATAAACCTACACAGGCGGCACAATAAGCTCACATACTGTGTGAAGATGTAGGTCATGTGTTGTACCAGTAAACAAAGAACCGTAACAGCTGCAGAGTGCATGTGATCTCTTTATCAAAGCTTACAGTAAGTTACTGTACCTACAGCCAGCGTAGCTACTAACCCCAACACAACGTGTACGAACCACAACATGCTGAAACCCCCAACATGTGACGTAGTAGGTCACGAGGCTAGTTTGGGGCTTTCATTAGAGAACTGGACAAACATCCACTCTCAGCAATAGTTCGACTAAGAAACAGTCGTGACTGACGGACGGATTCTGTATTTTTTTAGGACTTAAAACAATCTGAAAACAATATATCCGACATGTTTGTTCCAACTCTTCCCCAAATGCTAAGCTAACTGGCTGCTGGCAGTATTGCATTACAGACGTGAGATTGGTATCAATCTGCTCATCAAACTCAAAAACGTTTATTTCCCAAAATGTGGAACTTTTCCTGAAAGTATCCAGGTTACAGTCAGCTGTCCACAGCAGTCATCAGAGAAACCTTTGCAAGCTGCAGGCCTCCGTGAAGCGTTCTGTGTAGCTGGGCTTGTAATCTGCTCTTTCTATGAACGTGCACGACAGAGAGTGTAGAAAGAGAATGCAGAGCAGCTGCATGAAAGCAAAGAGCATTCCATGTAGCAGTAGCACTTTGTATTGAAAGATAATTCTGTGAGGACAGTCTGAGGAGGAGGAGGAGGAGGAGGAGGTTAAGGTGGCAGCAAGTCATTTATGGTTTTCAAGCAGCCGGCAGGTAGAAATAGGAGTCGAGTGTCTGTCACACAGTGGAGAGTGATGACGTGGCTCATCTGAGAAACATCCAGGGAGGAAACGAGGTATTACTCATGATATAAATAAGAATGTAAAATAATATAATAATATAATGTCATTGTGTTCACTTATTGACTTCTATTTTAGGACTTTTTTGATGCTAAACAGCTGCTCCATCATTTTATACTCATTTGGTATTTTTGGAAAATCTGAGGTCTGTACTAGAAATAGAAATAATGATTTGTGAGGTTGAGCAACATGTAGCTGACTGACGGGCTTTAAGATGAGGAGAGCACCTCTAACTCATTGTTTGTTTTTGCTAAGTGCCACAGCGCTTCCTTCCTCCTCCCTCTCTGCGGCTTGCTCTCTTCTTTTCCTTCTCCTCATCTCTAATCCCCGTCATTACCCTCTTCCTGTGTCTCTGCTCTCTCTACCTCTCTCTCTCCTACTCTCTCCATGTGTGTTACCAGTCGCTCGTGACCCAGCTGTCCAGCCTCCAGCTGAGGGTGGAGCACACGCAGCTGGAGAAGCAGCACTGGGAGGAGCCTTCTCTTCTTACTCCTACTCCTCCTGTCTTCTGTGTTTGTCCCTGTCCTCAGATTAGTACTCAGTCCTTTTGCTGATACTGCCTCTGTCTCCCTCCTCTTCTACCTTTTCTGCACCAGCTTCCTCCTCTTCTTCCTCATTTCCTTATTTTGTGCTCGCAGCTCCTCTTTTCTTCATCCTCCTGATCCTCCTTGTCTTACCTTTGTTGGTCTTGTGATGTATGGCTGAACTTCCCCACTAATCACAAATGGTGCAGTAAAAAACAAGCTTTTAACCTCCAGTCGGGTGGAAATGGAGTCAGTGAGAGAGACGGAGAGAAGCACTCTGATCTCTACACAGTACAAGTCCTTATGTATCAGTGATAAGAAGCAGGACTGTCTCTGCATGGACGGTGTGTGTGATCCTGCTTATTACCCAGATCAGATATTCCTTTATCAAAGCGTGATGACCCGTGATGTGGTGTTTAGTTTCCTTCAACATACAAACACAAAGACATGCCTTTGTGTTCCTCCTTCCACCGCACTGACCCGTCTTGCTTCTGTTGTCGGCTTCTACGCTTTTATTGTGAAGCAGCCGGATGCTGTGTTAAGTTTCATAGCATACCACCATTGTAAAGATGCAGCTCTGTGCACACACCTGTTGTCTCCAACAGCTCTGAGGAGGTTGTCAAGATCACACCAGGCCCTCCGTTTCCCCGAAACTAGGGGCAGGCAAATTCTCATCAAAAACCACTAAATGTTGCAGGTGTGTTGACCAGAAGGTGCTGAACTCATAGAGGACATTCTTTTTTCATGCCTTTATTTAAAGAACGACATGGAACAAAGCCTCTGTTCTGAGCCAAGCGGTTCATGGAGGCTTTAGCCCCGAGACCAGCAGCTCAGCCTGAGGCAGGGGAGTTCTCTGCTTTCTGCTCTGATTGGACCATCGATAGGGGGCGAGGAGGAGGAGAGAGAAAAGGGTCGCAGTCAAACCAAAGCATGTCATGTGAGTGGAAGTGATGAGAGGTGTGACCGAGCCCTTAGCTGTGAGTCAGGTCAGTCATGTGAGAGTCAGCAGCACACGGACTCCTCCGTCTGAGAATGTGTACGTACGTCGCTCTCCTCACGTCTCCTTTAGGTAACTCCCTGTGGTCTGATGTAGTCGTGATCACGGACAATAAGATGTAAACTCATTCTGAAGATTCTACACCTCCTGAAGGCAGCGCTTCACGTAGAGGCGATGAGACAGCGTCAGTAGAACAGAAGTGGAATACGTGGCTGTGCAACAGAAGCCTGGTGGAGGAGCTCTGTGATGAAGGGACCATGTGTCTTGTCTCGTATTCTCGTCCGTCCTTTGGCGATGGACTCGGTCGGTCCCCTCTTTGTCTTCCAGTGTCTGGTCAGGTCTGATGCACTCGCACTGTTGTCTTAACTCCATGATTTGATCATTCAATGTGACAGGCAGCTCTCACATGAGTGCCACGAGACATCAATCTGTAAATCACAGAGAATTTAAACTATTGACTTGCGTTGGAGTTGAACTCCTACATCTGCTATGTATCCAACGACCAGGAGGACTAACGCAGTTCACATGCACTCTGTCCTCCTCCACAGGCAGAGATGTCAGAGCTGCAGCAGCTCGTGGCCTCCAAAGACGCTGAGATCGAATATCTGCAGACGCAGCTGCTGGCCAGAGGCAGCACAGCCAATGACAACACAGAGAGAGGTACTCACCCATCACTGCACATCCACATCTGTCCTGAGAGCCACTTCCTGTAACGTCTAACCACATGTCCCTCTTTCCTCTGCTGTGTGCTTGACTACTCTCTGCTGACCCCTGCTGTAGAGGAGGTGTATATCAAGCAGCTGATTAACAAATGTAAGGCATGGTGTGCTGCTGTTCTGGCTCTCATCCTCAACCAAACTGCTCTGCCATCATATGTCACTTTGCACCACATTGATTCAGTGCAGTGTTGCCGAGTGATGCAGTGATTTTGGCTCAAGTCTCAAGCAGTCCAAAACATAAAACAGCAGTTGGCCCTTTGAAAGGTTTCCGTGTGGGAGCCTGTTGGCGCCTGGTGGCAGAGTGTTTGGCTTGGGATCGGACCACAGCCGAGCTTCAGTTTGTGTTGGTCGTGGTAAACATTCCAGCTTCATTAAACCTCAAACCCTCCAATGTACATGCATGGAGGGTAAAACTAATACCACGGCCACTTGACATGTGAGTCAGAAACATGATCTGTTCAGGCTGGACCTGAGGACCTGAGGTCTCTCTTCTGAGGTCAGGAGGATAGAGAATGTCTGATCCGCTCTCTCACACACATGCAGTAACATACTGTTACCTACAGGTTAATAACGGCACATTAACAAACCGCAAACAAGCACCTGCGCCGTACACACCTACTAGCCAATCAGAATCAAGAGCTCCCAGTGGCCGTGGTGTCAGCGTGTATAAACCTCAGTGTACAGTGCCATCAAACATTCTAGCTTCAGTCTCTTGGTTTGCCTCAGCCATATATTTTAAAGGGCTAATCCAACAGTCTAGTTTTTAGCTATTTAGTTTGGGGACTCCACGGAGGGAAAGAATAGTCAGAATAAATGCTGCAGAAGATATCCTGACTTTGAGTCCTTCGTATGGGTCAAGCTCCAGTGCGTTCCCACGATGCAACCAATAGCATCTTTTTCATGTCTGATAGAACCAAGCCTCCAGAAAGCACCGGGCTGTGAAGCCTATTTGACATAGTGGCCAAACGGGGGCATTACAACGTCCAGGTCCATCATGTGACGCCATAGGCCCAAAGAGACTCATTCACATAGACTTACATTACAAAGAGACCTCTGTGTCAGCAGGTCATTATTGTTAGATCAACTTCCCAGTATGGTCACATGAATATCCCTGGTTTAAATCACGAATAGCTGAACACAGAGTTGTTTTCCTTCCTCCGTTCATGTGAATGAGAATGAGGCTGGAATAAGCTGGGAGGCGGGGCTAAAAGAACGCTCTATGGCCCCATGGAAGAGGAAACAGTGAAGAAGATCAGTGTGATGTTTTTGTCTCGCAGACCTTACAAAGCTCCTCCAAAGTCAAGTCACTTTTATTCATGTAGCCCAATACTCGTACTATCGCATCAGAAAAGGAAAAACTGCCCAAAAAAATCCTTTAACAAGGAGAGAAAGGAAGAAAGCTCAGAGAGAGCAACAGAGGAGGATCACTGAAGAGCAACAGAATCAATCCATATGACAGAGATGATTCATATCACATGAACATGTATGAAGTCATATGAAGCAGTCGTAGAAACATGACTACTACTACTAACTGTAGCAGGGTCCAGATACAACCACGATCCATGGAAACCTGAGGAGAGAAAGCACAGACTAGTGATGTGCATTAATAACACCTCTGCAGTCACTCTCAGGAGAGCTAAACTGACCTGTGTGTTAGAGTGGTGGAGCTCCCCTTTAACATACGTGGCTCAGGGTTGCATGTGTGTGTGTGTGTCTGTCTGCTAGTGTTGTGCTGCTTGTAAACACCTCATTTCTCTGAAAGTGAGAAGTGAGCTCTCTTCTTCGTTGGTGCTGGCCTCCCTGCTGCACACAGCACAGTGACAGGCTGCAGTGTGTAACAGGTGACGCTGTGTGGACAGTGCTGCTGTCAGTGTGGATTGCTTATGCTTGCTGACTCACATTAGCATGGCTGTCATGGCTGTCGCTAACATCACATCAGGCGGGTGCCTGATGTGATTTGTCTCAAATGCCCTAAATGAATGAGACGCGAGGTTACTGTGGGTCCAGAATAACATTGTGATCGCTGGCTTGTCTTTGTTAGACCATGAATACCAGAGGCTGAAGGTGGGGATGGAGTCTTTGTTAGCTTCAAACGAGGAAAAGGTAAATGAACCCTGTTTATTACACCACCGCCGTGATGAAAGGTGTCTTTAATGTTGAGTTGGAAAGTTAAGGGTCCCCTCATTTTACTTGATCACAATAACAGGATCGACGTATAGAGGAGCTGACCATTCTGCTCTGCCAGTACAGGAAGATGAGGGAAGTCATGGCTCTCACACAGGGTAAGAACGCAGAAAGTATACGGAGGAACCCTCGTCCTCTGCCTTCCTGCCGTGTGGTTGTGATGCTGTGGTGCTGTGTGATGTTTGTAGGGAGCAGTGAAGAGGAGCTGGGTGGCAGTCTACGACTCAGAGCCATCACACACAAAGCACGATCTGATTCTGTCAGGTCAGAGGTACGACGAAGAAGCTGCTAACACCACTCGATTTCACACTATCTGACAAACTCCGGATATCTAAACTGATGGAAGTGTTATAATGGTGTTTTGTCTCTACATAGATGTCATCTAGAGGGTCTTCTCCACTGATGCTTTCTTCATCTCCCTACCAGAGAGAATTGGACTCCAGGTATAAACACTCTAGATACACACACACACACACACACACCTCACAGCTTCCTATTCATCTTAGCCCTTGTGCCATTTCTTGCAGTGTCCAGACCTCGATGGACACTGGGGACATGAGCTTCTTTAATGGCTCGTGGTAGGTAGAAGCTTCTGTTGACCGTTGCAGCGTGTAAAGTGTAGGCAGTCATGAATCAGAACAGAGTGATATTGTTCCTCGTTGATTCTGAAAGTGTATCTTCTCTCCCAGGCATCGGTGCAGGTTGCTGTCCAGCAGTCTGGAGGAGCTGCAGAGTGGATCCTTCCAGAAGGTTCATGACACTGTGATCTAATGGAACTAATCCGACCTGCTACGTCTGCTGCTGCTTCTTGAAGTTGACCTAACATGATTAACTTGACGTTATTTAATCTGCTGGTGTGAATGCTAACCTGCTAACTGGCTGTGTGTGTCCTGTCCTCTCTCCTGTGTCTGTGTTGGCTCCAGGCTGTAGAGATCCAGCCTCTTGAGACTGAATCAGACACAAGGGCAGAGGTACTGATGTGCTGCATGCCTTCACACAGCCTCACCCCACCAACACGTGTGCTGTGTGTGGAGCGTCTGCAGTCCATTCAGAACGCATCATTTGTAGAGATCTAGAACGTTAAAGACGTCGGAGAATTGGATCCGTCCCAGTCATACACATGTGCATAATGCAGTCCAGGTGTTCATGTTCATGGGAAGCAAACACACACTGAGGCACATTCCTACATATACAATCATGAGCACATACTGTGTGTCAGTAGTTCACCGGGGGCCCGAAGGACAAAACAACTACAACTGAGTGTGCGTTTCCCTCAGATCCACAAAGACACATGTACGCCTGCTTCTGTTCTATAAACCTCCATCACTGTGGATCCGTGTGACGAGCCTTGTTTCCTCCTCCACTGGTCGCCATGAATGATGTAGAAACACATCTGACTGCATATTGACTCCACCTCATCTGACCCTCTGGTGTTCTGCATGCGTTCAGTAGCCACAGAGTGTGTGGGCTGTACAATCTGTATTCATGGCAACTTGTGTGTCGTCTACAGCTGCAATGGAAATTATGTCCTAGATTCATAAACAGATAAAGTCTTCGTGCCGATGCTGCATTTTATTCAGCCCCTCCAGATGTACAGCATCGCCTCAGTGAATATCCTGCTGTCTGCTTCTCTCGTGCTGACAAGCAGAGTTCAGCCTCTGAGTAAAAGCAGAATGTCTCCTGGTCACAGCCTCACACACACACACACACACACACACACACACACGGCTGGGTATCATGGCTGTTTCTGTCTGCTGGCCTCTCCTCTCATTGGTCCAGAGTCCTGCTGACTCTGCTCAGATACAGGCTCATCAGATGTGATGCAACAGAGCACGGAGCAGACCTCCTCATGACTCTGTCGTCATGAAAGATATTGAGACGGGGCTGACCAGGAGAGGGAATGTGATGTTCAGTGATACACATCATACTCATAGTATCGTCTTAAAGTATGGAAGCTATGAATAAAGTAGGAGAACAGACATCATGGCACACTAACTCTATGGCACTGTTTTGTTTTTGATGACCTCCAGAATGCTCACATGGAGCTGAGCAGGTACCAGACTCTGCCGGGGAAACTGAAAGGTAAAAAGAGCGAGCGGAGAGCCGAGCTGAACGGAGACGGAGAGCAAGATGGAGAGTATTCCTCTCCTGTCCACAGCCAGGACCAGGACCAGGACTACAGCCTCAGTGAGTCTCCTCTGCCCAGCACTCCTTAGATCATTCCTGTTTTAATGAGAGGCAGTGAGTCCGGGTTCCCCACAGTCAGTGGGACATTGGGCCTCATGCACCAACACATACCAGTTATTTAAGGTAATTAGTCCCATTCACCAATTTTCAGAATGTTGGTTTTGTAATTTGACAATTCAATCATTCTGGTCCAGACCTGTCGGCTACACACTCATGTTTGACATAAGGAATTATAAGTCCTGAATCTGATTGCATTTTGAGTTTGTGTGAGCTGCTGCTCTATATGACCTCCATCAGTGAACGAGACCACCAGAGAGAAGATGCTCTGGACTCTATGGCCCCCGGGTATCAGATGAACTCATGCAGGTTAACCAGAAATTCCTTCAGCTCAGACTCCAGCAGAGACCAGCACCTGATCTCAGACCAGGTGTTCTGATAACAAGATCAAATGTTGATGCAAACGTGGTGCATTCTTCCAAAGACACGTGGAATAATGACGATATTAAAGACATGTGTATGAAGAGTAGCACAGAGTGGACGCCCGCAGGCCACAAAGAAGGATGTGGGAGGAACTTGACATTCAAACAGTTGCAATACAACTACAGGCTGCAGCTGAAGTCTTCTGGTTGTACTGTGTTTACCTCAGAACACCATCTCACCTCCAGCTGCTGCACTCTGCATCCACCTCCCTCCACTGGTTGGGATGGCTGGATGGCTGGATGGCTTGATGGCTGGATGGCTGGATGGCTTGATGGCTGGATGGCTGGATGGCTGGATGGCTTGATGGCTGGATGGCTGGATGGTTGGATGGCTTGATGGCTTGATGGCTGGATGGCTTGATGGCTTGATGGCTGGATGGCTGGATGTCTTGATGGCTGGATGGCTGGATGGCTTGATGGCTGGATGGCTTGATGGCTTGATGGCTGGATGGCTGGATGGTTGGATGGCTTGATGGCTTGATGGCTGGATGGCTTGATGGCTTGATGGCTGGATGTCTTGATGGCTGGATGGCTGGATGGCTTGATGGCTTGATGGCTGGATGGCTTGATGGCTTGATGGCTGGATGGCTGGATGGCTTGTGCATATGCGAGTGTTTTTGATGCACTTCATTATGTCACTCCATCTCATCTTCATTTCCCATGATAGCTCAGGAAAACTTGCAGGACAATTTTGGCACAAACGTTCACCTGGGCGAGGATGAAGCGATTGAAAGGCCACTGTGACCTTACAAAACACGCTTCTCAGCATAACTCAAGAACTCGTATTATGCTGATTGTGACAATTTCACACAAACAGTTGATATGATAAGTGAAGATGACCGTTTGGCAGACATGGATGTGAACTGCAGTATGACGTTGTAGTGTTGAATGGAGCAGACCAGATGGCCGTACACTGTGAAGCATTGATTCTAACAATGACCACACCGACCCAGCTGCCACCTTGTAGTCTACATCAAGATCAGATGAACCATGTCTGATGAACGAGAGTCCGGTTCCTCCGACACGAGTACACCTCACTGGAAACAGACCTTCTGGATAAAGACAGATATGATAATATGACATCATTGAGAGGATACACATTCCTGCAAGAGGCCCAGTGTTTATGAAAAGTTGCTCTTTTTCAAATGTCATTTTTCACTGTTGCAAGCACCACAAATGTCAGTTTGCATAGAACTCTGTGGACGATACATTAAACATGACAATACCAGCGAAGTGTGCTGGAACATGTTCAATAAGCTGAAACACGCTTCAACTCAACTAACGTGGACTAACTCTGCTCTCTGTGCTCCCTCTCTCTCTGTGCTCCCTCTCTCTCTCTGTGCTCCCTCCCTCTCTGTGCTCACTCTCTCTGTGTGCTCCCTCTCTCTCTGTGCTCCCTCCCTCTCTGTGCTCCCTCCCTCTGTGTGCTCCCTCCCTCTCTGTGCTCCCTCCCTCTCTGTGCTCCCTCCCACTCTGTGCTCCCTCCCTCTCTGTGCTCTCTCTCTCTCTGTGCTCCCTCTCTGTGCCCTTCCTCTGCCACCTCCTGTCTGCTTGGCGCTCCTCTCTTTGTGCTCCGGCTGCAGTTCGCTGCAGGAGTGCCAGTGCTCCGGCTTTAGGTACCGTATGCTAATTCACAAACACTTTCAGGAGAACTGTTGTTGCTCCGGCTCTGAAGTCACAAACGAGCTTTTGCGATGTCGGTAATCTCATGAAGAAAACATGATGGCCGGCCGTACTCAGAGGTGAGCGCGGTCAGGCCGAGGAACGGTTTTCACTCTAAAGCCACCATTACTATGAGTCCTTCATGATTCGGAAAGATCATGCTGCTATCAGCCGCCATGTGAGGACACGAAGCAGGAGGGTAACCACAGGGCAGAGTGCAAACAAAGAAAGATGCAACCTGACACCCCTGCTCACTCAGAGAGAGAGAGAGAGAGGAGAGAGAGAGAGAGAGAGAGAGAGAGAGAGAGAGAGAGAGAGAGAGAGAGAGAGAGAGAGAGAGAGAGAGAGAGAGAGAGAGAGAGAGAGAGAGAGAGAGAGAGAGAGAGAGAGAGAGAGAGAGAGAGAGAGAGAGAGAGAGAGAGAGAGAGAGAGAGAGAGAGAGAGAGAGAGAGAGAGAGAGAAATTATTTTGGATGTGTGTGATTAATACTGGCTTCTGCTTTATCTCTGCTGGCTCTCTCCTCACTTCACTAACCTCCTCTGCCTCAGGATCTCCTGGCAAACATCACCTCTATGATGTTGGTGGGTATTGTATCTCAAGCCGTGTGTGGCGTCCTGCTGGGACCAGTGAGCCTGTCAGTGAGCCTGACGTCTCTGTAGTGTGTACAGCAGAAGAGAAGGGCTTCGTGCATGGTTGTATCTATAAAGAATGACCAGAACCTGCAGCAGGCAGCACACGCTTTGAAGCATCAGCATGACACTGAAAGGCTGGGATATCAGATCAACATAACCATGTTCTATCTACTTACCTGATACTAACTTTAATAACTAATAAAGCTGATGTTGGAAAGAAGCTAGAACTGTTCTGGCTAACATGTTAGCAAACAGTGTGTGTGTGTGTGTGTGTGAAAACCCAAACTAAGAAGAGTAAGAGTAGTTAATATGAACAGTATTGATGTGTAGCGTTAGTGCTCGAGTAGTCCACTAGGTGAAGATGTGAACTAGGCCACCAATGAAAGAAGCACACAGCGGCGGTCCCTGCCAAGACACAGAACACCAGCTTCATTCTGGATCCAGATCTACTTCCTGAGTGTGCGTTCTTCTCTCTTGTGTTCCTGTGCAGGGCATCCAGAGTGTCTTCTGTCCCCCCTGTCCTCTGGAGTGGACTCTGGACAGCAGTCCCCTGTCTCACCAGAGAACAGGAAGAGTCACAGAGGCATTAAGAAGTTCTGGGGGAAGTAAGTTTTGAAGGTTGATATATATGCACAGTAGTTACACATGAACAGAATGCTCTGCTGTGGCTTTGTCTTTGTTTCCATTCGTCCTTCACACACTCATCAGTGTTCTCGTTGTTCCACAGGATCCGTCGCAGCCAGTCAGGCAGTCCTGCCCAACTCCACGACCCCGAGCTGGGAGAGTTCCAGAGGGGAGGCTTCAGAGCTACAGCTGGACCGAGACTGGTCCGCCCCAGGAACACACGGTAGAACAACACCCGCTCATATGAGGGATGCAGGAGAGACACTGCACTGAACACACCTTCATTAGCTCAGTCACTCTGCTGCCTGCTGGCTCAGCATGTTTTAGAACGTGCTGTTACTTCCATTGCTCCACCGTCCTCCGTGAACACAGCGCTGTGAGTCCAAGAGCAACGTTTACAGGATGAACTGCAGATATTCAATCTACACGTTTAACTGCTTTACCTGCATCAGCAACAGCAGCGAACACAATCCTACAGTCAATGAAGACTCACGTCTCAGCAAAGTCATATTTTACTGGCATGAAGTATCAGCTGCAGCTGCTTGGATGGTAGTAATGAAATAAATCTATATATATATATATATATATATATATATATATATATATATATATCTAAGTCTATATTGAGTTGTGAAGGAGATACAAAGACTCCGTGTTGGTCTGATATCACACCCTGTGAAAGGAGCTGGAGCCCAACACTATAAACTGTCTCAATGTTAATCTCTTCTTCTCCACGTCAGAGACCTGAAGGTGCCTTTTTCTAAGTGGAGCACAGAGCAGGTGTGTGGCTGGCTCGAGGACATTGGACTGGGCCAGTACGGCGTTCTTGCGTGCCACTGGGTCACCTGCGGTGATACTCTACTGTCAGCCACCCTGCAGGACCTAGAGAAGGTGCACAAACACTCTACCGGCTGTCCTCAAATGGTTTCTGACAGTAATCTGCACTCAGCCCGTCAGATCTGTTTCAGTTCTCCCTGTCTGCTCGTTGCTGCTGTCTGTCTGTCTGCTCAGAGTTTAGCAATGCCTGTCTCTGCTCTTCAACCTGCTTGTTAGTTTCGCCTTCAACACTGTCACATTGTCCACCTCAGACCGCCTCCCCCTCTCTGCCTCTCCCCCTCTCTGCCTCTCCCCCTCTCCCCCTCTCTGCCTCTCCCCCTCTCCCCCTCTCTGCCTCTCCCCCTCTCCCCCTCTCTGCCTCTCCCTCTCTCCCCCTCTCCCCCTCTCTGCCTCTCCGCCTCTCTGCCTCTCCCCCTCTCCCCTTCTCTGCCTCTCCCCCTCTCCCCCTCTCTGCCTCTCCCCCTCTCTGCCTCTCCCCCTCTCCGCTTCTCTGCCTCTCCCCCTCTCTGCCTCTCCGCCTCTCCCCCTCCCCCTCTCTCCCCCTCCACCTCTCTGCCTCTCCCCCTCTCCTCCTCTCCCCCTCTGCCTCTCCCCCTCTCTGCCTCTCCCCCTCTCCTCCTCTCCCCCTCTGCCTCTCCCCCTCTCTGCCTCTCCCCCTCTCTGCCTCTCCCCCTCTCCGCCTCTCTGCCTCTCCCCCTCTCCCCCTCTCCCCCTCTCCCCCTCTCTGCCTCCCTCTCTCCCTCTCTGCCTCTCCGCCTCTCCTCCTCTCCCCCTCTGCCTCTCCCCCTCTCTGCCTCTCCCCCTCTCCTCCTCTCCCCCTCTGCCTCTCCCCCTCTCTGCCTCTCCCCCTCTCTGCCTCTCTGCCTCTCCCCCTCTCCGCCTCTCCCCCTCTCTGCCTCCCCCTCTCCCTCTCTCCCCCTCTCCCTCTCTCCCCCTCTCTGCCTCTCTGCCTCCCCCTCTCTCCCTATCCGCCTCTCCCCCTCTCCGCCTCTCCCCCTCTCTGCCTCTCCCCCTCTCCCCCTCTGCCTCTCCCCCTCTCCCTCTCTCCCCCTCTCCGCCTCTCCCCCCCTCTCCCCCTCTCTGCCTCTCTCATCACAGTCTCTGAACCGTGATGATGAGCCTCGGGTTGATGAGGTTCTATATTTTAGGGTTCTGGTGTAGCCATCAGACATCCAGGCCAACACTTCCTTTTCCGTGTGCTGCTCGTTGTTTACAGTCCGATTAGCAACTTGAGATGTGAGACTTTAGTGTTCGAGACCTCGTGTACAAGCTGATCATAAACCAATAGAAAACATCAGTCGATTGCAATGAGTTCAGCCTCTTTAGCGCTCCACAAGGACCGTTTACCTGCATCCAAGCAAAGCGTGCTCCAACGTGATTGGTCAATACTACCTGAACCACAATTGGAACGCTACAAAGATCTGGTCCCGCTTCCTTCAGGTTCTGCACGTGAAAGCAGGATGTGTTTATAGAGACGACGCATCGGGATCATTTAGATTCGATCCTTCAGTCTAATGGTCATCTGTCTCTCATGGTGTCTCCAGGAGCTGGCGATGAAGAACCCGCTCCACAGGAAGAAGCTCCAGTTAGCCATCAAGACGTTCAGCCGCGGGCAGCCTGGGACGTCTGCAGAGCTGGACTACATCTGGGTCACTCGTACGCACTGAAACCCACACACTGAGATGACCTCATTCTCACGTTCCCTCCATTAAAACTCTGATATTTCTGTCCCAAAGGTTGGCTCGATGACATCGGACTCCCTCAATACAAAGACCAGTTCAATGAAGGAAGGGTTGATGGGCAGATGCTGCAGTACCTCACTGTGGTGAGTAACAGCTGATCAGCACCCTGCTTTAAAGTCAAACCAGGGCTCATGGACTCCAGATGAGTAAAGTCATGCGGCGTGGGTTATATCTCAGATAATACAGGAAGTTGAAGCGCTTGTTTTAATAGTTGAAGTGACTCATTCAAAACCTGAATGCAGAGAGACTCGATGCTCACGTTCTCCTGTACTCCCCTCTGTGTTCTCTCCATCCCAGAACGACCTGTTATTCCTCAAAGTCAGCAGCCAGCTGCATCACCTCAGCATCAAGTGTGCCATCCACGTTCTTCACGTCAACAAGTTCAACTCCAACTGCCTCAAACGCAGGCCCAGCAGTGAGGTATAGCTGCAGTCTGTTGCCGGGTTGTGTCACAGCAGAGCTGAAGTTCTGGCTTCTGGAGCAGTATTCAGGGTTTATGCACCACATATCTGAGCAAACCAAACTCTCTCCAACCGACTCAGGTGTCTGGTGTGTGTGTGGTGACTTCCCATGCTGGCTCATAGAAGCCTGCAGCTGAGCTCACACACCGCTGTACTCTAGTAGATCTGAACTGATAGGATGTACATTCTTTGTCTTCTTTTCCTTCCTTGCTTTGACAGTATAAACATGTTTCCCATGGCAATGAAGCTCCTTTGCATGAAAGGGAATTGAAATTGAGTGAGAGACAGAAAGAGACGGCAACAATAAAAAAGAGGCTATCGTGCATTGCACTGTATTCTCCCTTTTTATTGGTTTTATTTATTTAGACTTACTGCTAACCGCTGAATGCAGGTTGTACTGTTTTAGACTTTTGAATGAATGTTTTATAAAATAGAACATTCTAAATATTAATGATTTTCTAAAACACGATTGCATGGTTTGGGAAATGGTTAAATATTATGACTCATGCACTCCTTGGTGTATCTAAAGCACTGTGTGTGTGTGTGTGTGTGTGTGTGTGTGTGTGTGTGTGTGTGTGTGTGTGTGTGTGTGTGTGTGTGTGTGTGTGTGTGTGTGTGTGTGTGTGTGTGTGTGTGTGTGCGTGTTTCAGAACCAGTTCTCTCCCAGTGAGGTGGTCCAGTGGTCCAACCATCGGGTCATGGAGTGGCTGAGATCTGTGGATCTGGCAGAATACGCACCAAACCTGAGGGGCAGCGGCGTGCACGGGGGGCTGCTGGTGAGTCCACACAGTCACACAGTGTGTGCGTCTCAAACACTCAGTGCTGCAGACAGCACGCTGAATATGTCTCTCCTCTCACAGATGCTGGAGCCTCGCTTCAACTCAGACACGCTGGCAATGCTGCTGAACATCCCTCCTCAGAAAACACTGCTGCGACGCCACCTCAACACCAACTTCAACAACCTGCTGGGAGCACAGGCTCACCAGGAGAAGAGGGAGTACACTGAGGCAGCGGGGTACAGCCCACTCAGCATCACAGCTAAGGTCAAGGTGAGAGGACCCCAGTACACCGCGGCAATACTGCTGCATTAAGAGAACACACAGCACTCCTCCTGCATGTGTGAGAAAAAGCACCTTAATCCGAGGGGAAGCCTTAGTGTGTCAGCTCAGTTTAAGCTCTTAGCCCCTCTGTGTGTGTGTGTGTGTGTGTGTGTGTGTGTGTGTGTGTGTGTGTGTGTGTGTGTGTGTGTGTGTGTGTGTGTGTGTGTGTGTGTGTGTGTGTGTGTGTGTGTGTGATATCCTACAGTGCTTTGTGGTAATGTCACAGTGGCTTTAGTCAGCAAGAGCAAGCCTAGAGGACCCATGTATATATCTGCTGTTGCCTGGTATCACGTATGACTCACATGCACTGAATGCAGCACTGAAGTGTGGATAACAGAAACACTGCGTGCAGATGTGCCGTTCACTCAGAACACCGGTCCCCGGGATGGAAGTCAGTGAGTTTGACCCATCACCAGCTCTCTCTCCTGCACTTTACACTGCGTCCGCTGAAGGGGCTCCACCGAGCATCATCGAGTCACTAACCAGCCGGGTTGTTTCTGCCGGGTTGGGCGTGAGGACGCTCTGCACAGGCCCCTCAACAAACAGCTGCTTGGTTCTGCTGATGTCAGTAGTTTGTTCTCTGAGCACCACTTCCTCTGTGAATGAAGTCTCACCGTTGTTTGTGATCCAGCCCATGACAGTACTGTACAGTAGGAGCCCACTGCTGCTACTGCTGGACTACTGCACATGTTTCACTGTGTACAGAAAGGTTCATTGACATTAGATTCTTTCTTAATGTAGTAACTGTGATTCGGGAGCTTTAAGCTGGGACCTCACTAGAAGACAAGACAAGAAACACAAGCAGACTAATCCAAACTCTCAAAGATAAAGATAACTCCCAAAATACGTTGTAATAAACAGAAATTACTCGCGAGACGCGGTTTCAGTCCAGTCAGTTGTGATTCATTCCGCTTTTTGTGTCTTTTCATTGCAGCCGAAGAAGTTGGGCCTCTCTAACTTGACTCACCTCAGGAGGAGGCGGCCGGATGAATCCACAGACTACGTCTGTCCAATCGAGTCGTCCTCGCCTCAGTCGGGACGGTCTGCAGTGAACGGGGTGCAGGTGCGGCCCTACGCCGGCTTCAGAGGCCTGAGCCCGATCCTGGACAGAGAGCCCGACCCCTCCAGGGACCAGGTGGGGCTCGACCACAGCCGAGCTGACCCCTCCCCCTGACGACAGCTGTGTTCCCTCAACCAATCCGCTGCCACTGCTACTATCCTGCTTCCTTTGCTTGCGGCCCATAATGCCTCAGCCCGTCCCCTCCCTGCTCCTCTGGAGCCCCGTGCCTTACGAGTGAAGAGATTCAGAGCCGCCACACGGCTGCTCTGTGCCGCTCTACTGCTCTAACCGGTGCCATGATGGAGCTCATCATGAGAGCACAGCATCTCTCTAACACCACTTCCTGTGATCCATGCAGTGTATATTGATAGCTCTGGCTGTACAGTATTAAGCAGTTACTCTGACATGTGTGCATCACCAGATGATTCTGTATGTGTGAGTCCGTCATCCCATCATTTACCACTTTAATCCCCTTCTGTCACGTGGTCGAGATCAACTTGTGCAATATTTGCATAACATTATGGAGGGCTTTGATTTAATATTTATGTCATTGCAGAGCTAATTATTAAACAGCATGTTAGGTTTGAACCTGGGGGGTCATTTTCTACTGTTATTTTCATATTTGCTGTAATAGTATTTTTATAGGAAAGATGATGCTGCTCTGCTAAAGGAAGCTCATACGTGCTCATGTAAATGTAAAACGTTTTACCAAATCATTTAATAAACAAAATCACACACATGTAAAGTTGATTCCTTTTTTCTACACAGAAGGCAGAGAGGTGAGATCAGAAGTAGTTATTTTGGATGAAGAACATTGTTAGGGGCGTGTCCTTTCTTCAGGAAGCATACACTACTTCCTGTTTGTCTTTTTAAATCACTACCACTCCGAAAGATAAAGACAAACAGATGTGGCTTCAACTACTAACCTGCCTTCATCATCATCCTCATCATCCTCATCATCCTGCTGTTTATGACGCCAGCTCCCGCTCTGCGGACCAATCTGAACCAAGATGGCTGCTGACCATTACCATGGGTCACCATGGGGAAGTGCATGTTTGAGATTGGCCCAGTCGGCATGCAGCTGCAGGTACAACCCTCCTGCATTACTTCACTCAGTCATGTATAGTACACTTCTGTGTACTTATACAAATACAAACTAACGCCTACATGAGGAAAGTCGCCACTGTCTCACTGGAAGTATGTCTGTGGTTGTTATCATAGCTTCATGAGGTGTGTGTGTGTGTGTGTTGCAGATGGCGACCACAGAGGGTACCATGCTGCAAATAGAAGCTCTCTCTGAAAGCATCAACAACCTCACAGTAAGCACACACACACACACACACACACACACACACACACACACACACACACACACACACACACACACACACACACCAGCTGCAGGTAATGACTCGTGCAGCTCGCTCCCACACGAGATGCTCCTCATCGCTTGTAACAGAAGCTTGAGTGACTCAGAGGGAGGAACCATTCAAACCAGTCCTACCATGACTTCTATCGAAGCTGCTGGTATCGTTCCCATGCCTGAAGTCTTGGGTCTTTTGCTCCTGTTGTGTTTGCTGAAGTCATTTAATGAATTGAACCCGAAGGCTTTGATCACAAACATGTAGAACCACCATAGCCGCAACATCTCCAGTGAACCAGTGGAGCCTTGAGTACCATGTTACTATATTCAGTCAAGAAATCATTATTATTACGAATGGAACGTCCTTAACATGTCTGCAGTATTGTAATGATCTAATCTATCCTTCATGTATACTTGTGTTCTCTCTGAAATAAAGTGCAGTAGAATTGTAAAGAAGCTGCTTCCTGTAGCTGAGCTCTGCTGTGACTCTGTTGAGCTCTGACTCGGGATACGTTTCCTCATTTAGACATAGCTGTTATCATTTCCACTAGCAAGTCTTTCTGAAGGTACTGCCTGTAAAACCAGGACCGTTCTTTCCATGAATCGTTGTCAAAGTTGACTCTTGAAATAGAAAAGCATGATGTTGGTTCTGTGTTGTACCATAAAGCACTCTGACACCAATAAGAGCCAGTGAAGGTCTTGTTTGTTTATCCCCAGTTATACTGAAACTAATTGTGTAAACTGATCCCAGCTCAGTGGTAAACAACGCCTCCCAAGCTCTCTAACCTATCACCACTCAATGATGCTGTGCTTTCAGTACCTGCTCAGCCGAGACGAGCTGCAGAAGGAGCTGAGGCCATCTCAGAAGGACCATGACCTGATGCTGTTTGCTCATTAATGCTGTCAATCAACAGTGTGACCTGAAGCCCCGGCCTAACACTCATCCCTCATGTAACGCCTACAGCCGCTCTGAAGCCACTCTGTGCTGGACTTAGGAGCACTAGCAACAGTCATCATGTGCCGCTTACAGAAATCTTTGTTTTAATTTCTACAACAGCTGAACTGTTACTCGTTAGCCCTCGGGGTACTTCTGTTACTGCTTCCCTTGTTTACCTATGCAATGTGCCCTCCAATGATCCCACGGTGTGCTCTGTGTGCTTTACTGGAATATGGAAGGGAAGAACAGGGACACACTTCCTGCCTCAGGGCAATCATGTGATATACTGAGAAGGCTATGACGAAGATCTCCCATGAAACGAGACAAGATTGGCCCAAATTGGAAATTGATTCAATCAATGGGACGGAAACACACACACACACACACACATTTGTGTTGAGTTAAGTTCCTCAGCATGATCACACTGAAGTTAAGAGACATTAACAGCATGTGTTGGTTTCGTTAAAGGCTGAGTGGGACACAAAGTGGTCCATGTTACTTTGTTGAAATGACTCTTATTGTTTCAGGAGCTAAAGATTCACTGTAGATGATTCATAGTATTTACTGTAAACTGAGATACAGAAGCTACACACAAAACATTTGACTCTACGAAAGCTTCTTCATAAAAGGTCAGAGAAAGAACAGAATTCCTTTGGAGCCTGGAGTACATGAAAGGACCTGACTGCTCCTCAGTGGTGTGTTCAGGGACAGTCGGCTCTATTTGAGGTCAGTTCGGGACATGCCACCATTACATAATCTGTGCACTGGCAGCTTCATATCTCTGTTGCAATTGTGAATGAATAAAGATGCACTCATCTCTGTTTCTATATTAAAAGTGGATCATATAATGTAGAGATGACTAGACGGATCAGTTATCAGTGACAATGGGCCGATCCGGTATCAGGTACCATTATTTGAATAAAGTACAATTCAGTACATTTCCATCTATGTATTTGTTTGTTACATTTAGTTTTACAAAGTGATGGAAGTATTCTTTAAGTTGAGCCTGATGTTGCCTTACACATAATGCATGATCCCAGTCACTTCCACACAAACATCCAGCTCATTAATAATCTGATCAGTACACAGTGACACTATCGGTACTGAAACAGGTGTGATGTGGAATGGGTCGCTTGTAGTGCTGAACGCACAGTGACTTGTCTGCAGCTCCCCTGAGAGCTGCTTTACTGTCTTTCAGCTCAGTGTTTTGGTTGTACGGCCCACAGCTCTGGTGATGAAGTGTTTGCTCTGCTGTTGTCAGCCTTGTTCCAGCAGCAGGCCGCTGCTTTCAGGGATAGACTCGCTGTACTCGACCTGCTCAGCAGCAACAGCAGAGAGACACAGTGGGAGACTGACTGTGAACACAGCGGAGCATTTAGCAGCTAAAGAGACAAACATGTTTCGAAGAAGTAGGTCCTAAAAGGAATCCCTATATAAATGTATTTCTATGTTTGTGTGTAAATGTTGAGAAATAAATGAAAATGTTGGCCAATGTGTCATTATCGTATTTTGTAAACTCTCGAATTGGGCACAAAATAACTGTTGTATCGTCACAAACTACGGGTCATTTGACCCTGTTCTCCCAGTGTTCTGTGGTGGACAGCACTGTTTCTGTCCATGTAGGGAAGATAACCTACTTTACAAAGTGTACGTATGAGTGCACAAAGAGAGCAGAAGGATACGATAGGGATGGTTGCTTTGGGGTTTTGAGTTTACAGAGAGGTAAAGAGCTCATGATATTAGGACGGTAACCTCCGACTAATGCAAACACATGCAGTCCCTGCATTAACACAGTGGGAGGGTAAAACTATTGGACGATCCTACAGCTGGACTAGCTCACAAAAAGATGACGTCCTATTGGTCATGAGACCAACATACGTCAGATGAAGCCCCTCCTAACCATCAAGCAGCCCCATCTGAATGAAACTGCCCTCTCATCCTCCAATGTGACATTACAATAGAGAGCCAACCTTCCTCTTGAAGAGACACGGTGAAGTATTGTGTTTAGCCATCAAGCCCTTCAGGCTTACCCCAGTTAACTGGTAAGATGAGTCTTTTGTTGACTTACCTAAAATGTGACAGACACCACACCCGCGCTAACACTGTCGGCAGAAAAGCTGGGATAGAAAACCCTTTTTATTCTACTGAAGGTTCTGTACACGTCAGGAGACTGAAGACTGAGCTTCACCTACGGCACCACACACACACACACACACACCTGTGTATCTCAGCAGGGCAGGGGACAGGAGCGAAGGGCAGGTATTGGATTTGCAACTACGGAAACCTCCAGACCCGTCCTGGTGAGTATCTTTTATCATTTTTATAGATATCACACCATGTTATTCCCACTGTGTTTGTGCATCGCATAGGTGGACAGAAATTTGGTCGATTTTTAAGATACAACCTGAACAGATAATCATGTCTTCACTGTTAAATGAAGGACCGGACAGTAGCAATGGATCCATATGGCAGGACAGCATTAATACAGATGTACCTCAAAATACGAGACTCAACTTTTACCACTAATCTTTCCAGTGTATCAGGGAGACCACCCTCTGATCTCCATCATCAGTCCACCATGGGCCAGACCAGCAGCAAACCCTCTTCCAGCCCCTTCCAGAACTCCCAATTGTTTTTTAAGAACCCCTCCAATGATCAGAGCACGCCCCCTCGACCGAGCATCTTCTCCACACTGAAGCCCCCCGTTGCCAAACCCAACAATTTCATACCTCTATTCAATGACTGCATCTCTGCCGCCTCATCCAGAACTCAAGAGTACCTCCTCTTCAAAGACCCAGAGGACAAGTTCTACCCGAGCCCTGAGGTGCTCACTCAGGTTGGTAACTTTGTACAGCACCTCTTTAGAATTTCACAACAATTCTTTTCAGTGGTCTCTAAAACATCTCGTCTTTCAACAGGTCTTCCTGATGACATACATCTCTCAGAGCATCAGCCTGAACATCACAGACTCCTTCAACTGCACAGCCATGACGCCCGAGCAGCGCATCCTCCTGGGGGCCGACTGGGTCTGGGCTGTGCTGGAGAAGCCCACCAAGAACCCTCAGATCCAGATCGCCGTGCTGGTCCTTCACCTGCACGACAAGGAGGAAGCCGAGGACGACGGCATCCCCCCGAATGCAAGCAGCGAGTCTGTCCAGATTGCCCAGAAGGAGTCCAGCAACAAGACCATGTACGAGAGGATGGTGGACTTCTGCAGCTCCATCGGCAAGGACTGCTACGCCCTCTTCTTGTTCTTGGGGAAGAAAAGCGACAAGGGCAATATCTACGGCGTCCTCAGCAACAACTTTGAGGCTGCCATCGGGAAGTGTGATCAGATTGACAGAGCTTTTATCGAGAACTTCTTCAAAGGCTCGAAGTATCTCTATACACCTTCAGGAATGATGCAGGCCATTGTCACCAAGAAAGAGGGAGACTCTCTCACTCTCATGATTAAATTCAGCTGAACCAGAGGGACTCGTAATATTTAATGACCAATAAAACTTGATGTGGTAGAAATTGGTGGTTTCTTGGTGCATCTCTGTAGGAACAACCTCCAGACCTACGAAGATGTTGAGTTTGTTAAAGTCGTAGGAGAAGATTCTGGTTATTTTCTATCTATCCCAGGTGTTGATGGTGCTTCTCACAAGAATGTCAGTTCACTTGTAAAGATTTCTGCATTTTACTTGGAGTCCTGTTTTCTAACATCTTAATCTAGTCAAACACGTCATTCAAAAACAAGACCAACCATCTCTAAAGCGCTAAAAAGAGCAGCACATTTCATCATACCATTTCTAAAGGAGCAGAACACGGTGCTCAGGCTTTAGAGGGTAACTGGAGAGCTAGGCAGTGTGTGAATGTGTGTTTTAATCAGTTGTCTTTATTTTCCTGTGATATACTGAAAGTGGGCTTTTTACTGAGAACTACACAACGTGATGGCAAAACAAGGAACATTGAGAATAAGTGGATTATTTTAAGAATAAATGTTACCAATAAAATGATTGTGTGAGTGCAGAGGCAGAATTGAATTCATTTGATCAGTTGGATTTCGTCAGTCCTGACACTAAACACAGATCCCTGTTCACAGCGAGGCTTTCTTCACTGCGATGTTTTGCATATTGCCACTGAGCAGTTGAGCAACACGATCTGCTGTTTGGATTTAAGCGGAGAATGGTGTGGAGGTACTTTTACTTGAAACTACTCTGCTTGAGGTGGATTCTTGTTTGCTTTAAATTAGCATTGCATATTGCAGGCGGTGACCTGAAGGCTGGGTGCAGCGTCTGTGTGCAGACTGGCTACAGAGACGCTGATCCTGTTATTTACAGAGACAGACGGCACGGACATGTGATGTCTCACAAAAGATGGATGAATCTGAAAATATTGTTAATCTCTCTTATTATCAAATAACAGTTAAATATGATATGGAGAGTTCAATTGTTTTTTTTACTCATATAAAGAATTATCAATGAGTTTGTGGGGGGGCGGGGTCACTGTCACAGAGTGATGTTCATCATCTGCAAGCAGAAAGAAAAAGGAATGAATGAATTAAAATGAAATAAAAGTTCAAATTAAAATGAAAAGTGAAAATAATGTCTTCAAACACTAATGAAAGTAGATATGTCATCCCCACACGCTTTCTGGGTTCACACCATCTGTTACATAGATGTGGTGCTGATTGTAACCATCTGTACCAGTGGAGAATTGATAAAAGAATATTTGTCAAAATAATAACGAAGCAGAAAAGTGTAGAGATGATGCCAGAGTTTAGTCACTGCACCACAACCTTTTCTTTGAGTAAATACGTTGAGTTGAGAATAGATTGTGGCCCTGCCGGTCTGCTGCTCTGTCACATGTCTGAAACATCTCGTGTGCTTCAAAGGTTTCAAACACCGGCTGAGATAAAGACCCCGATCAGCCTCAGCTGCAGTTTGTGTTGTGGCACTTAGAGGTCAGCGTGCGAACACGTCAGACTAAGATGGTGAACATGCTACATTATTACCTGCTTACCATCAGCATGTTCACATTGTACATTAACATAGTGAGCATGTCAGAATGCCAACAATCAGACAACAAAACGTGTCTTTGCTTTGATAAATGCTGGAACAGAATCAAGTCTGGAGCCAGAGGTGCTGCATCAGCACAGTGTGGCTAACAGCAGAACCAGCTGCCTGACCCGGTGAATGAACAGAGCCGCGTGGGCCCGGCTTCCTGTCGTGATGAGGCAGGATTAACTGTCTATGTAGGTCAGCCCACTGACCACTTAGAGCGCTGCACTCTACATGTTTTCATTCACACACTGATGCCATCAAGGAACCACCTGCCCACCAGGATCAATGTGGGTTCAGTGTGTGGACTGGAGGAGCTGGGGATCCAACTACGGTGAGTGGTCTATTTCAACCAATCCCTCTTCTTCATACGTGGACCTCCTCTCACCTCTCACAGACGAGCAGCAGCCTCCTCTGTGGGGAGCAGCGTGTGCTGCTGAGTCATTGCACTCAAAAAGGAGCTGATTGTTTATGATCTTTCCAGTAAACTGTGAACAATACAAATCATTTCAGATGAATTTATTTAAAGATGATGCTGTATACAAATATCTGGTACAAAGGCACGTCGTTTTATCCTCACTTGAATCATCAGCCAGGGCTACAAAAGGTACAAAACACACAGTATTAAAAACAAGAGCAGCATCTCATCTTCAGAGGAGGTTCCTGCAGCCTGGTCTTGACGTGGCCGAGGAGTCTTCAGTTTAAAAGGGACCGTGTGCAGGATTTAGTGGCATCTAGTGGTGTGGCTGCATACCCCTCGGCTCACAGGACTGCAGTGAACCTGTGGTAACGCCATGAAGACCTCGCACCACGATCACACGACTGGAGGCAGTCAGAAGGCGGCTCGTGTTAGCGTGGTTCCACAAGTGAGTCTGAACTACGGTGGTCCTCAGGTAACCTACCAACGTGAAAGGCTGTCTTTAGTTTGGCCGCTCTGGGCTCCTGTAGGAACAAGGAGCCCGTTCCCTCTGTAGGTACGAAGGACTCAGGTCGTTACACACTAAACATCTCCTAAACCTACAAACCGGCCCTTTAAATGACTCTTCAAACGTCCTGTACTAGCCAAACTAAAGGCACAAATCTCAACTGTAGTACTTATTGTAAACTGTGAGATTCACATGTTCTTGAGGATCAGGAGCATTTAGTTCTCTCTGTATATGTCAGCAAGGTTTCAGGTTACAGATGGCAATAACTAGAGACTAGAGGCCGATTCCATCATAGTTCATCCTTCATGTTGGGTTCTTCTTCGTGGATGTCACGCTCACACGTGCACACAGCCGAGTGGTCGTCGGGCTGAGGCACCAGCTCCATGTCAGCGTGCCGTGCAGGCTGACCCGTCTGCCGCTCAGAGTACATGTGCATCACGGTGTAGTAGTAACAGTACAGCCTGCCGGGCTGCAGCAGCTCGCGGACCACCGTCTGACCGGCTCTGGCGATCTCTTGCGCTTCGGCGTCGTTCTCTTTGGCCCACTGGATTTTGTCCAGAAGGTCGGACAGGTTTCTCTGGACGGAGACGTAGTGCGTGCCTGCTGTGAGGTGGCCGTAGAAGTATTCATAATACTGAGAGTCCTGCTTCAGGACCAGACTGTTCCCCAGCATCAGGTAAGGGAACCGATACGCTGCCACCGTTCCATCCACGTTCACCTGGTACTTGTACTAAAAGAGTAAAACCAGTTTAAGCATCAAGTGATTCTGGAGTGAGTGCATTTATGTATTGTGTGCATCTACTCGTGGCCTTGAGCCTTTAAAGAAAGAAATAATATACGAGTGTGCCTTCAACCAACCTCAGCAACACATCGCCGCTTTACGTTACAGGAGAAGAGTGAATTCAATGAAACTCTCTCTGGTGTGTTCATGTTTCCTTACCTTGAAGAAGTCAAAGAAGCCAACGAGCGGTGCTTTGCCCACATCCTTCTCCCGGTCCCTGAAGAAGAACCAACCTGTGATTCCTGCGTCCAGCAGCTCGGGGCTCTTCTTGGACAGAGACACCAGCTGGAGACGCTCCTCTCGACTGTCCCGGCCACGGAAGAAGGCCCGGTCCGTTTTGTTCATCCACGGAGGCCCTGGAGGAAGTGGTCCAGATGTTACCTCGAAACAGACTGTGATCATGTGATGTCCAGAGAATTTAATAACCAACGGGACATATAACAGAGAATATTAAACTGAGCTACGTGTGCACTTCAATATATCAAGGAAATGCCTTTTATGTAATTCCATATTTTTTGTCAGCGCTGAACTTGTGCTAAGAGACATTAGAGGGGAACTATTCTACTTCCACATGTTTCTGTGTCGAGGTGAGCTCAGAGCCAGAACCAGGCTGAGATGTGATCCTTCATTAATGTGCGTCAATAAAGCTGCTCGTTGTCAGCGCCGACAGTCTCTGGATGTAAAGACCAAAGTAACACATGAACTCTAGGGGTGTAACAATACGCGTATTCGTACTGAACCGTTCGGTACGAGGCTCATGGTTCGGTACGCATGACGAACCGAATACGTTTGAAAAAAAACCAAAAAAAAAAAACCAGGTAGTCCCATTGAGATGAAAAATCTCTTTTGCAAGATGTAAGTAACAATACAAGATGTAAGCAAGATGTAAGTAACAATACTACATAACATTAAGGAGCAGTTTTGTTTTTTATGCTTATGTGTTGCTAAGAAGACACCCCAGAAGATGGGTCACTCAGGTATAGTTCCATCATTGTTCAAAGTCAAAGAAACTTCATGATGTTAGTTGTAATGAATAAATATATTTTAAAATCAAGTACATTTCTCTGGCATTTATAGTTTTCTACTGTACCGAAACGTACCGAACCGTGGCTCCACTGTATCGTACCCAACCCAACCGTGAGTTTTGTGAACCGTTACACCCCTAATGAACTCATAGATGATGGTAACGTACACAGGTATTCAAATCAATACCCGAGCTTCACTTCTGTGCTACAGCAGGCCTCCCTCACCGTGGCTAAGTGTGTGTGTGTGTGTGTGTGTGTGTGTGTGTGTGTGTGTGTGTGTGTGTGTGTGTGTGTGTGTGTGTGTGTGTGTGTGTGTGTGTGTGTGTGTGTGTGTGCGTGTGTGTGTGCGTGTTACCTGTGTTTCCCTGGACGGACAGCAGGTCGTTGGTGACCCCTCTCATGGTCTCCAGGGTGGAGTGTGTGACCTCATAGGTGGGGAGGACAATGTCCCGAGTGTCTACAGAGCCACACCACGACAAGACCGGAACAGCATCCGCCCTCCTCGTCTCTAATGGCCAGTCGCCCACATTGATGAAGAACTCCACATCAGGAACCCTCACCTTCATGAAAGATCCCAGGAGACTGAAATCAGCAACCACGTGCAGTCTGTGCAGTAGCATTACGACATCACACGCAGTGAACGGGCCAGTGGGGTCCTCGGCAGCTGCAACCTTACCTTCCTGGTGAGAGAGAGCAGCATTTCATCAGAGAACATCTTGAAGTCGGTGTATTTCCCCAGCGTGCGGCGGTACAGCTGGTTGTTGATGATGGCGTAGTGGATGAGGCCTCCTCTGTTGATGAACCTGTGAGGCACTTCCTGTCTGAGACGCTGCAGGTCGATGGTTGGAAAAGCTGTGAAGTCTGCCACAACCTGAGGTTCCTCGGCAGGACACTGCATGATGCTCTGCCAAACGGAAGGCTCGGGCTCCGGACAGTCGCAGTACTCGTGATAGACCGGGCCTGAGCGTGAGACATCACACGCTGGGTTAGATGAGGGAGGCGAGGCGGCTCTCGCTCCATCTCACTGTCGGCACCCTCAGAGTTAACGGTGCAAGTGTTACACTCTTGTTATGAGACTAGAAATGAAATGTAGTGCAGGAAACGGTGGTCATGTTTTTGAGACAGTGTGGTTACAAAACGTCTTCACGTGTAAAGCACATGTTGTGAAGTGAAGTGAAGCACAATTGCAAAACAATGATACGAGTTTAATTAGCATTAAAATGGCAAGCTCCATGAGGCTGCGTTTTAAGGCCAGCACCCACTGTGCATCATTAGCAACACTATAGTGTGTGCAGCACGTCTGTCTGGAGGAGGGATCCTCCCTGAGGCTGCTGCCTTCTTTTTATTCTGTACTGGAGCTCACAGGACAGAGGGTGTTGTGTGCTGCACAGATTTAAAAAAAAAAAAAAAACCTTTTGTGATATTGGACAATATAGATAAAGAGCACTTGACTTGACTCATGAACCTGTGCTGGGTTGTTATCCCTGCATGACACAACACCAACCTGGGATGGTGTAGGGTGACTTGGCAACAGCAGCATCTCGGTGGAGGACCTCCACCTGGAGGCCCGTCAGCACGGTGCCGTAGAGCCGGTACCTCACCACGAAGGACCCGTCCCCTCTGTCCAGAGGTGGGGGGACGTGGACGCGGATGTGCTCCTTCTTGTCCAGCGGAGTTATCTTCACCTGAAAGGTGTCTTTACCTGAGCAACACACGTACACAACATGTCAGTGCCCTGGAGGACTCCGCCATCTGAAACACGACGGCCCTCTGCTGTGAGCTGACCGAAGACATTCAAAGACCTTTTTCAAACGACCACTACAACTGTGTGGAGGCTCAGGGAGACATCGTTAGGATTATTACAGCGTGTTCGCGCATCACGTCTCTCCGACGCTAACTCCATCAAACCATCGCTGAATGTGGTCTCGGTTACATCTGTTGATGGCGGACACAACACAATGTTCAAAACTTTAGTTGTAAAAAAAAGAACACGCAGGAAATGAGCTAGCTTAGCCTTTTGGGAGCAACCGCTCCAGCGCTTCAGTGATCCAGTGTTTGACCCCGGGGCTCTCTGTGCGCACGCGGTGCTTGTGGTCGGTTTACCTGGAGACAGAGTCAGGTTTTCTCCGTTTGAACCGACCGCCTGGATGAAGAAGTAGCGGACAGGTAGCACCGTGTCGGCGTTCAGCCCTGGACCCCAGATGAGACATCTCTCTGAGGGGATTCCTTCACAGCCAGACACCGGGGAGTTTATGCTGATGAATACCACCGAAACTATCAACTTAACAATTAAACCATCCCGGAAAGGCTTCACCAAGTCTACGCTACGCTCACACACCATATTCCTCCAACTGCTAACAGTTACGCGTCTAAATGTATTAAATATTGACTGTAAAGTTTTGATAAAAACTCCTACGCTGACATGTTGGTGAAGAGAGACACGCCCACTTTCCGGTGATGCCTTCACGGGATGTTGGAGATGTTAGTGTTGGAAATCGGGTTGTGATTCCGGACTTTAGACTCAGCTGTTGTGGAGCATTCACCCGCTCTACACAACACTACAGATCACAGCCTAATATGTTGCAATACATAAAGTCATTCATAAATAATCCGTTGGTGTCATTGGTTTTATGTGACAATTTCTTTAGGACACCCATTATTTTAGTTAGTGTATATATTATTAGGTCAGTATATTACAAGTATTAGTATAAATGATGCAGTACACGCCTACCTATGTACACATTTTTATACTTCATACTGTCAACTTTTGCAACACTGTACAGCTCTTTCAAGTAAAAACAGATACTGCATATAGTACATATTTCAATAATATTTTGTAGCATAAAGTATTAAAATCAACACTGCTGTTTCACATCTTTATTTCTCATGAATTCCCGTTTTGGCCTACAGACATGTTTCTAAAAGTGACTGCACTGATTGTACAAAGGGTAGTGACGTGTACCTGAGTCCATAGACATTGTCACAGTGATGTTACTGGGTGATTCTGATGGCAGTATTTGTACACATGTTACGGCACAAGTTGAACTCGTTCTCGTTCGCTGCATCAAAATCACACATGCTTAGATGAACAATGTACCATTAACAGTGTTCATGCAGTGATTTTTGGTTTAGCGATCACATGATCTCTGGGAATAAACACACTGTGTAGTCAATCAGAACATTAGTATGCAAAAATGTTTTCTGTTCTGTGTCCCAGCTTGTCCAGATTTGGGAGACATGCCTTCTGGATCATTGGTGGAGGACCACACAGGACAACGAGGACATCAGTGGACGGAGCAGGGAGGTGGTCCTTGATGATGTCATCGGTCACAAACCCTGAACTGTAGCTCCACTCTTGAGGACGAGACAAGAGAGAGAAAGATCGACCTTCACCATCAGACAAACTGATTTTAACAACTCACAGCTCAACATCTTGTCTTTCTTACAGTCCGAATGAGAACACATACTGCCATCATGAAGCTTGTTCAACCTGCTCTTTGATCCACAGATGTCTCCCTCCAAGGATAACACAGAATGACACACTAACAAACAGCAAGTACACTCTCTTTAATGAATAATGATCAAGGACCGATGTGTTTCTGCTCTGTGGAGCCAATGCAAGCCGAGACAGAAGACGAGCAGCCTTACAACAGACATGATATAACAACATTATGCTCATTCATTTAAGGATTATGCAAAGGTAGACACGAGCGTTTGGCTACGCTACTGGAACACCTTGTTGGAACTATCTCCCTCCTCCGCCTGCGGAGATTTTCTTTCAGCCGAGAACTCTTTGTTCGGTTTCCCACTCTGAATATTCAGCAGTGAAACCAAAGAGCCGGGCTTTCACACTGATTTATTCACATTCATGTAGCCTGGCACTACACTAGTACTCACAGGGACTGTATATCCTTCATGGTAACACGATGAGTAGTCAGAGAAATGTTTCCACCAGAGCCCACAATATGGGAAGTAAGCACAAGTGTTTAACTTGAAAGTGTTTCTCCCCATAGATCTGATGTTTCTATTTAGAGTCATGTTTCTGGCAACCTGATGAGTGTGATATTTACTCTCCTATGAACTGACTAGTTGGGTGTCAATTCTCTGTGGGTTCATCACTACAAGCGACCCCTTCACATTGCCACCCGTCCAGCTGTAAATCTATAAATATAGATATTTTGCATTGTTCTAAAATATGGCAGCATCTGTTTCATGTGCTGGTGGGTTTTTTTATCTCCGCCTGGAGGTTCTTGGGATCAGTCGTAGCCGTGAGTGAGAGTGCACCTCTGTGTCTGTCCACCACGAATCTCTACTGCTGCTGCAGCACACTGCATCATCTTTTGGGTGTCCCGTTAGGCCTGCATGCTCCAGGACCTCCTGTGGTTGCAGAGACTCACACTTTCTCAGAACCCCTTTTATTACCTGTTTTGTACTGCCGGCTGACTCCCGGCCCCCGGCCTGCAGGGCCGTTAGTGATACCACAGCTGAGTGCATCTCCAACCCCAAGCTGCTACTCTGCTTCCACAGTGAGGGGATGACGGCTGTCGTGCTAACAGAACTACCAGTGCACCTACTGCTGATAGCTCTCGGCCGCTGCTCTGCAGCTCACTGTTATTGTTTTGTACGGTGTGTTTGGCTAACCGCTAACAGCTAACGGAACTACGAGCCACAAAATGTAACACCTTACTGTTCTGAATTCATTGGACTCTTGACACACTACTTCCAAGATGTTTTGATGAGGTTGGCTGTCAAAGGATCTATATATCATGTTTTTGCACAGAATAGAGGAGATAATCTGTGTTTTGATTTTTTACCCTGTGGAGGTTTGTCCAGAGTGAACCAGAGCTCGACTTTATCAGGGTGGTTCCTCTTCACCTCCTCCAGCTCCTCCCTCAGTAGGATATCTTTCTCCGTCTGACGGGGAGCAAGTGAAAGAGATTTGATTTATATTCATAGAAATATAAATAGTAATTCCTTTTAACAATGACACACAAGGAAAGATGTCCGTAAACAACACCTCACACAGCTGACCTGGTTGGCAAATATGAGGGAGCACTTGGTGTTGTCAGTGGGGTCTGCTGTGATGCTGCGGATTAACTGCAGCATAGGAGTGATGCCTGATGGGAAAAATACATTGAAATGAGTTATGAGATGAAAGTTAAACAGCATTACAGCTTCCCATGTGTGTTCTATGTTCAACACACACACACACACACTACAGCTGCTGCTGTGTGATGCAATGTATTACTGTCAGTCGATCAGTTCCTTCTCCCTCACAGAGCATTTCATCCTGCAGAGAGTTCAGCCTGCTGAGCCTCTGTGATGTTCTTCTGGATTACCTACATGCAGTAATGTACATTCTAATGATTGAGAGTTTACAGAAATGTACATGGACCTGTTCCACCAGCGACCATTCCAACATGCTTGAACCTCCGAACTTTGGGCTCTGACTTCTTGTCTGGTCGGATGGAGAAGTGACCTGAGAGAAAAGTCTCAGCTTTAGAATGTGTTTGGCAGCCGGAGCTGCTTGGACAGTCTCATATTGTACCACAGTGACATCTGCTGCTGGGAGTCAGTGTTTCCCCTCCACACATGCACACACACACACACACCATACCGTGTCCCTTGTACACGAGCAGTCCATTGGGTCCTCTGAAGTCAATGACGTCTCCGATAGCCATGTTGTCCAGGTACTGAGACAGCTTCCCTCCCTCGGGGAAGGAGGGGTGGCAGCTCTTGTAGTACACCTGGAGTCACACAAGCGTTTCACTCATCATTGCCTCTCACCTCTTAGCATTGTTAGCGTAGCTT
Organism: Lycodopsis pacificus; assembly: GCA_028022725.1. Classification (NCBI taxonomy): domain Eukaryota; kingdom Metazoa; phylum Chordata; class Actinopteri; order Perciformes; family Zoarcidae; genus Lycodopsis; species Lycodopsis pacificus. Next base: position 3,188,942 of record CM051698.1, read on the forward strand.
GTTCTGCTCACATGAGTGTGGATGACTTTAGTTCATATGAAATGATATGAAACCTCCATTTAAACCCGTAAGTTGATTATCTTGTAAACATTGGCTTATTTTCACCTCATATGGCTAACATAGCAAACAATATATATGATATATAGCATATTAACACATTGTGCAGACAAGGAGCACCATTAGCCTTCATCTGGAGTCATGTTTCTGTCTGTCTAAATGCTCCATATGTTAACCAGCTAGTGGCTAACTTTAATCTCTGGCTGGTATTGATCCTCTTGTAGCATATTTTAATGGCTTTAGTTCATCAGGAATATTTCAATAGAGGGGTAGACAGCTGCAGAATATCCATTCATGTCCATAAAGCATGAATAACAAAAGCCGCTGATTCAATAGAAAGCTAGGAGAGAGTGGTACTGCTAGAAAACATCAATACCACCTCTGCAGTTAATATCAGTAATGTTACCTACCTTGACCATAAGATCCACATGTCCCTGGTCCTCATCACTGGATACTGGAGTGTAGGCTCTGACCACCAGACTGCCGTTGACCTTGGCTGACAGGTACACATGCTGACCTGAGCAGGGAGGATGGGTGAGATGGGAAACATTCAAGTACGATAGAAACAAGCTGTATTTAAACCTCCAGACTATTGCACTGCAGCTTGGGACTGTAATAATCTGATACACCAGCATATGTTACATCTGGAAAGAGTGACGTGCACACGTGTACATCCTGGAGCAGTGGCAGGAAGTATTTCTGGTTGTCTTAGGAGAGAAGAGAAGAGAAGAGAAGAGGAGAGAAGAGAAGAGAAGAGAAGAAGATGAGAGAAGAGAAGAGAAGAGAAGAGAAGAGAAGAGAAGAAGAGAGAAGAGAAGAGGAGAGAAGAAGAGAAGAGAAGAGAAGAGAAGAGAAGAGAAGAGAAGAGAAGAGAAGAGAAGAGAAGAGAAGAGAAGAGAAGAGAAGAGAAGAGGGCTGGTTCAGTACCTAACTGGCAGTCCAAGGATATGAGTTGCAGATGGAAGACCAAACCGAAATTTCTTGTGTCATGGCTGATTTCCTGCACAAAGACGCACACAGGTTAGAAATGTCCTGAGAGACTGAGTGGTCTTCACACAGTACTGTTGACCAGTCAGGGCCAGCAAGGCCTTCTCTGCTGGCCTAAACACAATCACAAAGTTATAGCTATTTTATCATTTTCTCATTCGATTATTTTATCACTGCACAGCTCGTGTCTTCCTCTGTTGCTCTGCTTCCAGCACAGCTTGTTTTAAGGAGAGCTTTTATCCAATCAGATTCAGCCCCTGTGTCTCTATGTGAGGAGAGAGGCCCGAGTCTAGGTAGACTTTGCAGTTTAAGTGAATGGGGACGATATTGTTGATTGTCATAGTCTTCAACCAATCAGATCTCTAGTTTGACATGTTGGGCTTATACATTGACGTGCCAGTGGCACAGAGGTAGCCTCTAAGTACGTCTGCATTACGTGAGCTGTGATTGGTCAGTGGGCCAGCGCGTGACTAATGTGAAATTTAACTTAGGAAATGATTAACATCGACTGTTGTACAGGTTGAATACTAACCTGCTGTACAATCAGGTTTGAGTGTGAACACTGATTCTTTGAACGACTACCTGTTTGTCTACCAGGGGAAGGGGATATTTGCCGGGAGTATCTGCAGGACAACCGCCGAGACATGCACTCAACACAACTACATGTCACGGTTATATAAAGATTTTAGAGAGGTGAAAGTTCATTCTCACCAAGCTCTGATCCATAGCTTCAACATGAAACATGTAGTGTCCTCCTCTCACTGAGACAAGCTTCTCTCTGTCTGTCTCTCTCAAAACACACACAACACACACACACAACACACACACACACACACACACACACACACACACACACACACACACACACACACACAGAGGCCTCTGAAGGGGGCGTGGCTTCCTGCTGGGTGAGAGGTGACAGAGGGTCCAAAGCACCAATAGGATGACAGATCTCACCATGTGGTGGTTTGGAGCAGAGCCTTGAAATCACACCACTGTGAGAGGAGGAGAGTCACACCAACATTACATAACAAACACAAGATCACAAAAGTTTCTTTACAAATCAGAAGTACAAGTAAAGAGGAGCTAATAATTCTGGTTTTATGAACACAAAACATGCAGTACATTTTGAGTCCTTAGAAGGTTGCAAACATCACTTAACAATGTTTGAGTGGTGAAAGTTATAAAGACGACTGAAATAAAAAGTCATCGTGCAGTGAAAACAATGATCATATCGACTTTATTACAGATGCATAAATGATAAGCACTGGACTAACATGAAAGGACCTCATCATGTAGAAATATGGATTTAGCATCTGTAAGCATTTAAACAAAACACTC
>CM051698.1:3191526-3386526 GCA_028022725.1 Lycodopsis pacificus
AAACTAACAGCACGCGCGAGCAAACTGTTCTCTCATTGGTCCGATTTTTATGCGGCTAAAATAGGCTCTGTTGCATTTTTTTTTTTTTATTAAGGGGGGGGTGTAGAAGGGGGGTGCGCGGCCTAAAAAGTTTGGGAACCGCTGCTGTACACTATTTGCCAGGAATTAAAACTTCTCCTCTGAAGATATATTTTACATTATTACATTTGTGCATGAATCGTCTGTTTACACACACACTGCTTTTGGTTGATTCCCAACCAGGGGTGCGTTTATATTTGACGCTGCAAGTGCAGACATACATGGAAGGATTGTGCGATAGTGAGCTCATCAGGTCAACAGAAAATAGAGCCACGTGTATATTTGTGTTTCAGAGGAAAATAAGCAAAACTAAGAGTCTCAGTCGTGGCTCTGTGAGGCTACGCAGGCAGGCTGCTAGCTAACACGCCTGCAATGACGATGTCATCTTGGCTAACATGTGCTAATAATGGGGACGTCATTAGTTCTGAGGGTGTTTCATCATAGAGTATCAAACTAATTAACAGTTGACCTGATGAGGGTGCTAGATGAACATTTTACGACATTTCCATCCAATAGCTGCGTAGACATTTCACTCACAGTTACACGTCAACCTCGTGCTCTAGTCTTCATACGAGTGCAGCTTCACCCAGTTTGGTGTCAAGATTCTTTTCACCCTATTTGGAGATTCTTTCTTCTTGTTTTATTGAATTTATTTTATTAAACTGAATTTATGACCAACACACTTCAATGAATGGGTGAACAAACATTTTATTGCAATCATCCAAAAGTTGTCAAAAATGTTTCAGTCTAGAGATCAAAGTGGTGGACATACTCCCCTGAGAGACACAAATAATAATTGGTATTACCATGCAGGTATTTATCATGTGTATTTACATACACATGATAATAAATGTCTTTGTGATCATCACATTGTATCATCTCATTTATTTGACAAGGGTTTTGCTTGTTAAACTGTAAGTGGATTTAATATAGTTATTGAATACAAATCAAACCATGTGAGATCAATTAGTTAAACTAATACAGTGTTAATATTTAAATGGACCCCCCGGGACACTTTGGACTTGAAAAGTTGGGCCCCGAGGTCAAAAAGGTTAAGAACCCCTGCTCTAGTCCACCTCTGAGTGGATAAGACACCGAAGGGTCTTCTATAGAAGTCTCTCCCGATGTCGAGCACTGGGGAATCGCCTTTTTTTTCTTTGTTAAATAAGTATGATCCAGTCTCTACCCTGGAAAATCCCACTCTTTCCTGGGAATCTCTCTTTTTTCTCCTCCCTTCTCCCGTCTCCCTTAGCTCTGCTGGCTGTTTTTATGCTCATCTAAAGCTTCAGGTTCATGCGTCACTCACACATGAGTCCTCCTGCTTTTTGGTCTATGTAACTGGTTGTAACTGCTTTGATCCTGTTCAGAAGAGGAAGGATTATATAAGTTTTGAGTGACTATTTTATCTGAGGCATCTATGCAGTTCATATGGTTAATCACGTCTATCATAAAATAAAATAGTTTTTATGTTTCATCATTTCTATCATGAATTAAAACTGTTTATATGTTTAATGGTTATACTTTGAAATCAAAAAGCTTACAGGTTATAATACTTTTCTATGATCTCTTAACAATGGTTAACTAGCTTAAAGCTAGATCCTAAAAAGCTTCTCGCAAATACTGTCGCATAACTTCTACAGACTGATGTCTTGAGAGGTCGGGATCAGCTTGTGAGGCGTGGGTGCATAAATGAAGACAACAAGCGGTTGTGTTCTAACTCAAAATAATATATTTAGCATCTTTAAACAAAAGGTAAACTTCATTCCAGCCGAAAGCCGCTACAAAAACCAAACATAAGTATCTTCCGTTTTCTTCGGGTTCGTTGTCTTTAATGTAAAATAAAACTCTCTTCCTCCTCGTGCGCTCCTGTCCTCCTCCTCTCTCCAAACATTTCCTTCCTCCTCTCCACACCAACCCCTCCTGGGTAATCAGTCCCCTCTCTTTCAGCTGAGCCGCCGCCTTGGCCCCGGCTGCCCTGCTGACTATGGGAATTGTAGTTTTTTACCCCGATGGCATGATGGGTTGTAGTCCTTGCTGCAACCACCGGGAGGGGACGTATCTCCCGTTGATGACCCTCCCTCTCATGACATCACAAGACACTCACACAACTCCCAGAAATCTTCCTGCTGCATCTATATTTATGTAGATCTTCTTAGACAACATTCAGACGAATCAGACTGGGCATGTGCGCATATAGTGCTGATCTCAGAGGCAATGCATAATGGAATAAAATGACTTCACCCCATTCTAGCGTCATGTAGATCTGTGCTGTTTGGGCACAGTTCACTTTTTTTTTGGTTTATTTTTTTGCAGAGTGGTATCCAAGAATAGCAATGTTTATTTTCCCTCAATTTTTCATCCTTCAATGTTTTTTGTTTAATGATCATCACATCTTTACTGCCAGCATGGCCTGTTAGTTGTATGTGTGGAGAAAGCATTGTTTTTTCTGTCAAACAAACCCAACTTAATGCTTAATTACCGAATGAAATACATATTATTACAGTTTTTCTCGATTGCTAAGACACATTTCTTGAAACGGTCATCCATTCTCTCAAAACTGTAAACACAAAACCTCATCTTCAAGCACTATTTACAAAACCTCTGAATCCTCTTGCAAAATGAAACTTTCGCCTCAAAACAGTTTTACCTGTGCTCAAAATCAAACATTGCTCTCAAATCATAAACAAAGTGATCAAAATAATATACACTATCAAGCAGTCAGTAAACAATACACCAATAAATAGAAAACACATTGTTCAAAACATATAGTTCTCAGGGAGAAGTAGATTTTTAATCTCAAATCAAAATCATATGAATGAAAACATGTTCTATTACAGTAGCTCAAAATTGATCAGAAATGACTACTGTGCTTTGCTCTTTGCAATTTATTTTGTTCTTCCTCCTCCTTGTACCCCTATTTGTCCAGTACTGTACCCTGCATCTCACAAACGTGTCCTTTGTCTCTGTGATACTGTAATTCTTGTTCTTTGTTGATATGAACCTGCAACCAGTCAAAATCTATTGAGCAGTCAGTACTGTTACTGTAACAAATAGAAAGCACGATGTCCTCTCACACTGTTTCTTCTATCCATTCTCAGACTTTCTCCTTCCCACCTTCAACCACCTGTTTGCTCTCTAAACTGGCTAATATTGGTTGTGTCACATCATTTGATACAAGTGAAATCAATTTTGAGTGATTGTGTTTAATCAATGACATGTGTTCTCTATTTGTATTTGATTGTTGCCACTTGTGTTTACCAGTATGGATGACATGTGCATTAGAGTGCAGAATGTGTTTTGAGACTGAGAATGTGTTTCGAGTTTTGCTGAAAAGTCTAAGTGAGATCTGCAAATTGTGTTTTACCATGTGACACAGTTTAAGGTATTGACAACAGACTGCACAATTAGCTAAATGAGTTCAGGCAACTGAGAACTTTGTTCAGCCAATGGGTTTTAGTGTTTTAGCAATTGAGAAAAACTGTATTCCTGAAGTGTTTACAATCCGTCTTATGTGTTCATCTTCTTACCTCCCTGACCGTTGATGCTTTCTCAGAGCTGTTGGATATGTGGCAATGCTTTGATCTGTGTATGGACTGATTTTAAATCCTGTGTTCTGCAAAGTAATCCTCATGACTCGGTGTAGCTGCTTGTTGACAGATGCAAAGCTGTTTTAAGCCACTATACATGTTATATTCACTATTTAAGAAGCTTCACATGAACTCAACATGACTGAAGAACCAAACAAAATATCACAATACAAAAGTGTCAATATTGGCAATTTCACAATTTATTCATTTAACAAACAGGAGCCTCAGTAGCGTGTGGAAGAACCATACACAGCCACAACAGCCTGGCACCTCCTCATGCGGCCGAAATGAGACGGCCTACGCTACAGAGGACTTCCTGTTTCCTGCCTAGAATGCCTGCTCAGAAGGATTACTGGATACAGATATTAAAATACTGTAAAGGTTTTAGTTTTAATCAGTTTTTCAATCATATATTCAATAATTCATTCATAGTTCTTTTTCATAATATAGTTTTTCTAAATTAATAATCAGTTGCTATGTTAAATAACTAATTTTCAATCATTTATAGTTCTTGTAAATAAAATGTATTCATCAATAACTTTTTTATTTCATTCACACGCCTATATACATACATATATATATATATATATATTCATAAATGTATATTTAAATTATAATAATGATATGAATAATTAAGTTCCCACATTGTTTCCCCCTTATTCATTAACGTCACATCTTGTTCCCTTGCACCTACATGTATGTGTCATCAGTTCTGTACTAATTAACAATCAGTAAAGATTTCAATTATAATTTAGTTATAATTAAATTGGCAAGAATTATGCTGCACGTTGGGGCTGTAATCGAAAGCTTTCCCTATTTTATTTATATCAACATGTAATATTATATTTATCAATCCCTAACAGTACTAACAGCCTTTGAGTCAAATGAAAATCAAAAAGATATAAAATGATCACTTGCACAATATTTATTGTATATTAATTGTCAGATTGTCAGATTTTTGAACGATATCAGAAATATGATATTGTTTCCAATACAAAGACATCTTTAGAAAGTTTCTCACACATTTATTTGTATTGTGCTCCTCTGTAAACAGTATACATACAGTACATACAGTTTACATGAACATGCTGTGTTCTATGTGACAAATGCATCTGTCTCCTTCTTGACTTGTGAGCAGATGCAAAGAGCTGCTGACGGCTTCCTGTGTGTGTGAGGAGCTTCCCAAACCCACCAGCACAGAAGAAGCAGACGGAGACAAACTACGTCCTCTGTGCCGGTGGGGACGGGACCCTCCTCGTCCTCACGGCTGGTGGGTGGAGCGGGTGATGTCGGAGGGTGGGAGGGGCAGGGAGGACGTCACCGTACTCACTGGGTCTCGGACTCACTGGGGTGCTGAGAGTGGTTCAGTGGTCTGTGGTGGGTCTGGGTCTTCCTGGGATGATGGATTTGGTTGACGTCCACTCTCAGTTGCCCCAGGAGTGAGAAAAAAGCACAGAGGAGTCCTGCCCTGTGAGACACAAACACAAGAGATGAATACTTTTAACTCAACTATACAACCTTTACATTGTTCAATGGTGGAATCTTATTACTGATACTTCTGTCGTCTTAGTGAGGGATTACTTACTCAGCCCACTGAAAGAAAGGCGACCGCCGCTCTCCATCTGGTCCTGCAGTCCTCCATCCTTCTCATCTGGTCCTGTGGTCTCTGTTGTCTAGGAGATCCAGGATGTTGCTTCCTGTGTTACAGCCATCGATACCTGAGTAAAAGAGACTTGGAAAACTTTTCTTATCGTTAGTAATTTTTACCATACCTCTCAGCGCTAAAGTGGGTCAATCCAACGGCCCCAGTGCAAGGCGCTACATGGGGTGTCATCAGCCCTGACAGATGCAAAGGCTACCATGAGAACCACTGGTCCTGCTTCGAAGTGGACTCAGTGGTTGCTCCGATGACATTTCCGGGAGGATTGATCCATCCAGCATGCATATATGAGTAGATACCATAGAAAAGCCCCAGTGCAAGACACTAGATGGGGTGTCACTAGCTCAGCCAGACTCAAAGGCCGGCCCTCAAGAATAAAGAAAGGTTGAGCTGTGAAAAAATGAAGAGATACTACAGAAAAGCCCCAGTGCAAGGCGCTACATGGGTTTTCTCCAGCCTTGAAGACGCAAAGGCCAGCACTCTGGATGAAATAAAGGTTGATTGATCCAGCGTGCAGATATGAGGCCCTCGGGGTTAAAGTGGGTCAATCCAACGGCCCCAGTGCAAGGTGCTACATGGGGTGTCATCAGCCCTGCCAGATGCAAAGGCTACCATGAGAACTACTGGTCCTGCTTCAAAGTGGACTCAGTGGTTGCTCCGATGACGTTTCTGGGAGGATTGTCAGCCTGTCCCATCGTCGACTCAATCCGAGTCGCTGTCTTCGGACCACGTCTGTCTCTTCATAGCAGCCTCCTCCTCGTCGTCGCTCTCTTCCCTGCGTCGTTTTGTGGAGGAGCCGAGGCCAGAAGATGAGGGAACTGCTGCATCCGTGAGCTCTTCTGAAGAATCTTCCAAGGAGAGTGGCCCCATGTCTTCAACATCCAGTACAGGGAGCTCAACTGCAAACTCAAAGTCCTCGTCCTCAAGTCCGACGACATCAATCTCAGGGTCCTCCTCCTCTTCAGGTAGCCCATACCTGTACCTGTCAATAATACGCTCAAAAGCAAGGCAAGGCAAGGCAAGTTTATTTGTATAGCACATTTCAACAACAAGGTAATTCAAAGTGCTTCACATAAAACCATTAAAAGCATCAAAACATAAGACAAAAGAAAAGGAGATTTAAAAACAATTAAGAACATTCATTCATAAAACCATTAAAAATCGATGTCTCCCAGAGATCATCTACGCTGCACTCAAACCTCTACACTGCCAATTCTGTCAACCCACACACAAACCACCTATGGATCTTTGTTTTCTAGTGTGTGCCTGGCACGAGCTTGGTCCCGAAGGAAATACCGTTAAAGCAGCATCAAAAGCATTATAATCAAAAGGTTCAGCGCCACGAAAAGCAGGGTCAGCGTGAGTGAAAGCAGGGTCAGGATCAGCGTGAGGGAAACCAGGGTCAGCGTAAGGGTCAGCGTGAGGGAAACCAGGGGCAGCGTAGGGAACAGCGTAGTAAACAGGGTAGTAAACAGGGTAGTAAACAGGGTAGTAAACAGGAAGAGGAACTTGTTGTTGAACTTGTTGTCCCTCCATCACAAAGTGTGGTGGTGGGAACTGCAGCTCACCCTCAGCCTCCTGAAGCCCGTCCACATGATCCGCACCAACGCCAACCTCTTCCTCCTCGTCCTCGTAATCAGGAAGGACCGGGTCGTCGGGCATAAGGGCGGAATCAGGGCGGACTGAGGTAGGAAGAAAAACATTTATTTAAAAAAGTCACATCCACAAGCCACCAACTAACACAAAGCCACCGCTAGTCTGCTTCAAAAGGCAACTTTTTCAGTATTTATCAGGAGCAACTGCGCCACTAGCGCCACTAGCCCAATGACACTTTGTTGTGGCTGAAAACGGAACTGCACCTCATTTCCCTCTGACTGGCTAAGTATTTATCAGCGTTCGATTCGATGTGACATTGAAAACCAAGCAAAACGGCTAAACAAGGGATGGCTCGTGTTTCCTGTAAAACACAAAAACAGTACTAAAATGGAAGCTGTGGCTAACAGAAATGGGATTACGTTTGTGGCTAATCTCATCAACCAGAAAGCAAGTGATAGAAGTTACGTTTTTATGAATATATCATGAGAATTGTAAATACCCACTGTTACCATAGTTACCCACAATGCCAAGGGGAATTGTGGGTATTTTTTTCGCGCATTAAAGCCAATAACTTGAAAATTAAAGCAATTTAAAATGTGAAAACAGTCTCTGTGAAGTAAGAATGAGCCGGAGACTTTGTCAGACATGGAAATAGCCAGAGAAAAAAATGGCACCGTCAGTGAGAATGGTTTGACTTTAGCGTACCTTAAATAGCTTTGGAATTCCTAGTCATATTTGGTAGTGTGTGTTCCATCTGCTGTCTTAAACAGGGGTTGATAATGAGGGTATGAGTCTCCGTTGGCCAGTTGCTATGGACATAGCAGGCTAAGGGACGACCCAGCAGGTCCAGAGGGTGATATACGGCCGGTCAAGTATATACGGCTGTGTCTAGGGACACAGGTGGAACACAAGCTGATTTTTTTCCATTGCTTCCAAGACTTTTCTAGTGTGTATAATATATACACACACTATAAATGTGTGTGTGTGTGTGTGTGTGTGTGTGAGTGTACTCATGTCAAAAACTGCATCTTTAGGAAAAACACTTAATCCACCTTTGTTACTCCTTTGCTTGAAAACAAAACATCTGACCTGATTATATTTATTTAACTATGTCTAGATTTCCTTCATTTTTTATTCAGGGAAATTTCTGAGAAAGTACTTTGTGTGAGTTCAGAGAAGTGTTTTTGACTTAGCATCATGGGGTCACTTACCTGTGGTGTGCACTGTAAATCAGATGCTCTTGTAAAGAGGAGGGGAATTGTGTCTTTCCTCTCAGTTAGCAAAGGCCAGATCAGTATGGAGGACGGAAAATTACTTAAGTATAAATACATGCATTAAGAAATGTATGAATAAATACAGGAATAAATAAATAAATGCTGAAATAAATGTTGAAGTTGGCTAGCCCGCTCAGCTACCCCTTAGCAGAAGCCGAAGTCGTTGGCATTTGTTTTAACGCTGGTTTATTCATGGCATTGTTTGTTTTTACAAGCCATTTCAAATCAAATACGATCATTAGCGAACGATTTAGAGAACCATGTACTCAACGACTATCTTCAGTTTGGGCTGGATAGATTGATAGATGACTTGGCTCAGCTCAATGCCAATATGGATGTGGAAGTTGACCAAACAGTCTTTGAATTGTGTCTTTCCTCTCAGTTAGCAAAGGCCAGATCAGTGTCTCTTTTAACCCCTTCGTAACTGTTTAACTTGTCTTGAGTTTCTTCCAAGGACCTGCAAAACATTTGCATCAAGCAGCCTTACTAATCTTTAACTAATATTAATTAATGAACTCATCAACATCTGTCACAAAAAAAGACAAAATGTGAAAGACAAAAACACTTATTTCCGCATTTATGTATTCTGTGTTTTATTCATTTCTGTATTTATACATTTATTTAGACATTCCTGTATTCATTCATACATTTATTAATGCATCCTGTATTCATTTATACATTTATTATTGCATCCTGCATTCATTTATACATTTATTATTGTATCCTGTCTTCATTTATACATTTATTATTGCATCCTGTATTCATTTATACATTTATTATTGCATTTATTTGTACTTAAAAGCCGTGTATAGTTGGCATACGCTGACAGCCAATGAAATTGTAGCATTATTAATGCTGTCCAAGGTGCTCAAAATCCACTTTCATATCGCTGGTTTCAGCTCCTGGACGCAGGTTCGAGTCTCACTGGGGCTAAGCCACACATCAATGACAAAGAGATATTTATAAATCAAGAAATGTTTATCCAGCTGTACCTTTTAGTGATTATCACTAGATTGTAGTTGCAGATAGATAATCAAGTACTTGACTTATTTATGGCTATAAACCTATTGTATTGTAGTTTTTACTGTTGACTATAATGATTCACGTATTAATGAGACATGTAAACATTAGTGAATGAAATATATTTATTAAACACAGTAAAACTATCATTTCCAAAAAGTTACCATGGTCAATGGTGTCATCATCAAGTGTGTATGCTGCTGTTGGGGTCTGGCGCCACCTCCTGGCTGGCTGAGTCCCTCACATTCGTTGTCAAACACAAGAGCAGCCATGTTTTCCTTCCTCTCATAAGCCTGACCTGGGATCAGAGCGAAACTCCCCCTAGGATGACCGCACCCCCATCTCCGGCCAAACCTGATGCTGACCCTTCATTGGCCAAGAAAGGGCCCCCCACTGTTTGTGAGACCTGGCTTATAAGCACTCTCACGGCGAGAAACAGCCTCTTCGCGCCAGACCCGTCCTAGCTACAAGAAGACACAGTCTCTTCCTCCAGCATCACGCTGGCAACGGAAGACCCACGAGGAGCCGCGGCCTCATCAAATCCTGTCAGGTCACATGTTACATTCGCTGGTCGAAAACAGACTGTGTTTTATTTTGAGTTCTGGATCCGAGTGCGAGAACGGATAGCTTCTATCCCGTACCTCCACCCTTTTTCTTTTTGTGCACACAGCCGGCAGGAAGACGATTAACTATCTTTCCTCGCCGATGATTGCCGGGAGGAACGAACCGACCACGTTGCCTCAGCCGAAGTTAAATAGCCCTCTCTGCAGAGAGGAGATCGAGTCTGCGTCCGCTCCAGAGAGAGCCACGCTACCGGGAGTATCGACTCCTGAGGACCGAGTTACCCACAGTCTGCGCCCGCTACGAGAGCCGCGCTGCCGAGTCAACACTCGAGGACTGACCGATTCCCATCACGGAAACGGGTCCCACTGAACGAAGCTTCTACAAGTAAGATTCATGGTATCTGGGCATAGCTTAGCATTAGCTTAGCATTAGCTGAATATAGCGTATTCATTTATGTGTTGTTATTCCCGTATCTTGTTGTGTTAAGTCACTGTCGCGTGACACAGAGGTATTGCGCAACCATCGCGGACCACGGAGTCCCGTTATATTGTGTACTTCCTGCTATATCTGTTTTGTTTGGGATTGTTTTCATTTCATTGTGTTTTACTCTATTTTCCTTAAATCGGCTCTGTGAGTGAAGTGTAGGGTCGTGGCTATCGCGCATAAGCGCCGTCAGTTCAAAACGACAGCGGCAGACTTGTGCATGATAAGACCAGCTGTTCTCACACTCACTTCGACAACACATGCAGAAGCTTTGATGTCTCCCTCCCTTTCCTTTTCTTTCTCCCTCTCTCTTAACCTGCACACACATAGTCAGGGCCTATGAGCCTGGGGAAACTCCTCGCAATCGATTGCCTCTCACACGTGCTGCACCCTCACACGTGGTCACCCGCAGCCACCTCTCAGCCATTTTGTCCGCCATCTTGGTTTGTAGTTCTCGGCTGTAGTTCTAAATTGCCCCCTCCTCTTTTCATCACTGATGGAATAGGTTACACCCCCTCGTTTCACACACACACACATCCTCACACACACACTTACATACATACATCCACACCTATATACATTACCCCATTTTATTCATTTGACTTTAGGTATTAGACACATAAAAGTGTATGATAGTGTTTGTTGGTTGCAATATTACTTGATTTGATCATTTATTATTTTGATTTAATAAACTCTGTTATATTTTAAAGAGTAGTCGTCTGTGATTACTTGTGCATATGTGTGTAATAAAACCTGGATGTAGTAGCCTGTGTTCGAACTTAAACCTTCAATGTCACTCTGAATGTGTAGTCGTACCCGACTATTGACATTATGAGTGGCCACTAATTATGAGACTTAGTTTTATCGTTTGGTTATTGGTCGCAGGGTGGTGCCCCGTTGTTATTAATAATCATTAATAATTGTTACTTACATTAATAATTCTATTGATGTCAAGAATTCAGTTTCTTAGATGCTGATAACCCAAACACGCTCCTCTACGTTCCCAACACTGCCTCTCCCTGATTGCCTCTGTAGCTCAAACCTCTTTTGCCGATGAGCTTCATCACATCTATAATGCGCTCCAACACTTGTCGCCTCCTGCGGACTTGCTCTCTGTGAAGCAACATCTGAGGTCCCATGAGAAGGTCCTGGATCGTGCTTCTTGAGGATCTGAGGAAATATGCCTCAGCGCAACCTCTGTGTAGGTGGATCTTCTCATGCTCTTCAAATCTCTGGTGTACGTGTGTGAGGTTGGACATGCCAGTGATGAAAGAGCTGCTTTCTCTGGGATTAGCAAAAGCCAGACAAAGGGAACAGAAGAGGGCTTCTTTGTCTTGACTGTGTGATAGCCATTTTCTGTTTGTGCCATCTTTGCAAAAAAAAGCTCTCTGCACTACAGCATTGTCTGCCTTCTGCTGGGGGTGAAAACGGAAGAACAGGTCGAATGTGTCTGACATCGGCCTGGTGAAATAATCAAAATCTTGGCCTTCACATTCTGTGTCATCTTGGCCTTGACTTTCTCTGTCATCCTGGCTTCCTGGCTTATCTTGGCTCTGGGGGCCCCTGGCTGCTGTTTCCAGCAGCAGAATCATCAATCTAGATAACATATTAAAATTGTTTATAATTATATAATTATATATATATATACTATATATATATATATATATATATATACTATATATATATATATATATGACAATAATGTTCTGCCACATAGACATTCACCACAGTCAAGTCTATTCACTTTGTCACTGACTGCAGTTGTCAGTTTGTTGGCAGGAGAACAAAAGGACCATCTCTGTGTCCTCGCTGTGCACATGGCTCCCAGCATCCACAGTCCAACAATAAATCCATTCAATAACTTGTGTTCTCCTCGACTCCATCTCACCCCATCTCACCCACTATCCGTGGTCTAAGTAACGGCGGTGCGTCGTTACAATGCTATACGGCTGAGTACCAAGTCAGGTAAAATATCACTTTCTTTGCGACAGGTGACACTATAGATATAGATCATAGAACGCTGGACGGGTTGGACAATCTGCTAGAACTCTCCGGGGCAGTGCTCGATTGGTGCGGGTCTTATTTAGAAGAATCATATCTGTCCTATGCATTGAATGTGTTGCGTCTGTAATGTTGTTCATTCTGTACACATGACATCTATCACACTTCTGTCCATCCTGATAGAGGATCCTCCTCTGTTGCTCTTCCTCTTCTCTCTCCGTTAAGGGTTTTGGGGAGTTGTTCCTGTTCTGATGTGAGGGTCCTGGTCCTGGGACAGAGGATGTTGTATGTGTACAGATTGTAAAAACCTCTGAGGCACATTTGTGATTTTGGGCTAAACAAATAGAATGGAATTGAATGAAATGATAAAACCGGCTCAGCAGCATTGGCCTGAAGGTTAGACTGTGAAGAGGAGACCAGCAGAGAAAGCGCTCGGCCTCAGAGGGCAGCGGCGGATGGAGCCAAGATATTGAAAAAGAAAGAATACAGAAATAAATAGTCTGGGGGAAATAAATAGGTGAAATACATAAAAGTTAAAAAATGAAATAGAAAAGTAGATAAATAGGGGAATTAAAACAGAAATATCATTATGTCACATTTGATCAATAAATGATTATGAAAATCTATTTTCAATATTGTTCTGGCTCAATTAATGGACAATTCATTTGTTTTTCAAGTCATTTACTTATTATTATTACAGGTTCCATCCATATTAAAACGGACAGTAAGCGCTAAAGAGCCCTCTCATCAACAATCCATAACATGAAGTGTGGTTCAGAGTGTGTGCTACCTTTAATTGAACCTGATTCAACTAATATATTAATACATTTTAATACTGTATTTTGTTTCTTTCTGTTTTTCAATGTTTCAATCAACGTTCTTGTTTTTAAATCTCCTTTTCTTTTGCCTTATGTTTTGATGCTTTTATGTGAAGCACTTTGAATTACCTTGTTGTTGAAATGTGCGATACTAATGAACTTGCCGTGTGTGTGTGTGTGTGTGTTTTGTCAGCCCCTGGATCCTGTTCATGGAGCCCGGAGGCCCCACTGGGTGTCACAGCTGGTGGAGACATGGTTGCTGGGTCACAGTTGCCATGCGGCGGTTGCCAGGTGTTGCAGAGAACACAAACTGAAGGACTGTTTCCACCATCGACCACACGGAGAGAAGCCAGCCGTCAACCAGAGCCGATGATGTCTCTTCTTCCTCTGTCCAAGTAAAGCTGCACAAGAGTTGGTCCCTCACACATGAGCTCAGATCAGATCTCTGGCTTCACTTCAGAGTTTACATCGAATGTCATGAATTCTTTATGTAAAGCCGGAAGCAGCCAAAGCATTTCATCAGTGTGAGGTCATCGCTGTTAAAGTGAAGTTATCTGAGCTGAAAGGATGCCAGAAAGCAATGTTTGAGATAAATAACGGGAGCATTAATGTCTAATATTCTCTACATTGGTCTGTAAGACAGCGGCTGCTCTCACACCTGCAGAGGTAAATGTGGGGAAGTAAGAACTATAGGTCATCAAAGTGAATAGTGGGAAAACATTAGTGGTTCAAAGCAGAGTATTTGTAGGACTTCAAGTTACAGAGGATCTTTAATCTAGTATGTCAAAATGTACTATTAGTGTTTTCACCCTTCAGAGTTCTCCTGCAGAACTAGGCTTCCATGAGAGTGATGCCACCTTCCATATGTACTGTTCAGTAGATTTGTGTTCCATGTTCATGTCCTTGTTAGGATAGTGTTGACTACTTTTGGTTTACACCACCTTTGCATCAACATGATTCAATTACTTTTCTTTCACTTCTGAATTTGTTTTATAATCTGGTGAGGAGAGCGATCGTCTGCTAATCACAAAGTCGGTGCTTAGGAACCAGTCACATGAGGGCACCGATCAGATGAGAGCATTTCTGCTTCCTGTTCAGTCAGTGATCTCTCCCAGCGCATACGTGAGGACGACTTCTTTAACCAACCACAGAGAACGTGTGCAGAGGACGGGCCATCCTCCATCACTCCGACTGGCAGCATGACGTTAACAGAGCCACTCAGTAGCCTCCACATGCAGCGGAGTGGAGGACGGATCCGTTATGCACCACAGGGGTCAGTCAGCTGGACTCCATCAGCTGTCTGAGTCTGAGTGAAGAGACATCAGACGTCTCATTGGAGGATTAAACCGTTTATTCCTCTTTGATTGACAGACAGAAAGGCACCCACTCATTGGGTGGAGTTTCACATCGACTCCTTTTCTTCCTTCTGAGTGAGCAGGAGCAATGAAACCTTCACCTGGAGACCCACATGGACACTGCAGCCAGTCTGAATGAAGACCCATTAGTCACACTGGACAGCCCGACACAGAGAGAGAGAAAGAACAATAAAACACCACTTCACCTTCACGCACGTGATCGATCCACGAGACAACAGCAGTAACATTCCTACAGGAGACAGGAAACAGGTTTGAGCAGGAAAATGGAATTTTTACAAAATGTGCTGACACGTCATCAATCAGTTGTGATCCTCACAGTCCTCATGATGCAGACTAGTGGAGGTCCTCATTAATTTATGAACTGGATACAGATGATGTCACAGGGATAGTGCGACATGTTGGCAAATATGTTAATTCTCTTTCTTGCCAAAAGTTAAATGAGGCTGGTAGCATTCATGTCTGCACAATAAACAATAACCGCTTTTTGATGAGCAGCATCTGAACTAAACTCGCTGCTGGTTTCAGGGGAGGGCTTTCGTCACCATAAGGTTACTTGGCAACCAGCAGAGACTTGAGGAAGTCCAGAGCTTATTGCGTATTTATTTAGTCATGAATATTTAAGGTCACACTCAAACGCCTGTAGATTTAAAACCATGTTTTGCGGGTCCGTCAGTGATTTGAATCATGGATCTAGGATCTGTTGAAGTGGAGAAGCTGCTGACGGAACAAACATCGGAAGGATTCCTACTCCTGAGCAGGACAGTCACCGTCACACAGCTGAGCTCCTCATTCACACCATCACAAAGACATGGAGCTACACAGATAAAGGCTCCCACAGCACTCCAACGAACAACCGCCAGCTTCATCTTTACGCATCAGCTGATGGTGTCATTCACAGAGACACGATACACGTTCACACGACACATGAAAGTCATTTTAATTGAGCGGTGGACATATTTACAGCAGAAGTTGGTTCAGTGAGCTTCTTGTAGCCACGCAATGTCATTAGATAAAAATACATCTGGATTTTGAAGTCTCCCTTAATAGAGCTGTACACAAAATAATTAGAAAACATAGATCTGATTGCTCTCTTTTCACATTTTTAGAATATTGAAAAAAGTTCAGGCACAATTCAAACTTGCACACTTCTTTCCAGAGGGTGCGTCCCTCCACCAGGTCACGTGGTCCGTTGTGAAGTGGCTCCCGCTCAATCCAGGACCGACGTGTCTGAAGACGCTTTGAGCAGACGCATGCAAGCAGCCAGAGATGAGCCCTGCTCGTAGAGACACTGTGTGCTCCACAGAGGTAACAGACCAGACGCATGTGCACAGGTAAAGCTCAGGTACGTTAGGTGAAGACTTAATATGGCAACAAGGGTTCATTCCTAGAAAAACAGTCGCCAGTTCTGCAACAAGCCAACATGTGTTGTCTGAAAACACACACGCGGTACGTAACGAGGCAACAGAACATTCCAGGAGTTTAACAGCAGGTTATCAACATGAGCACATAAATCCTATATACACACGGGCATTTACTGAAGCAACTAAGAGAGGAACAAGACCAACTCTGACCCATAACAATGACTTAAACCTGAAAAGACCAATGGAGGAGAGTCCACATGAAGACCCACTCTGACCAGTACACTGAAACATTACATTCTCAAGCTTCATGGAGAAAACAAGGCAAAAGGGAGGAGACGTCTGCTCTCAGCTCCACCCGCCGGCAAAAAGAGCTTTAAGACTTCCAGACATGACATGAAGGAACCTGTAGAAGAACACGCTTGGTTTGCAAGATGTGCTGATGCTAGCATAATCCCTTTGTAGGCACTATTACAGTCCACATTGTGCTTGGTCCGAATTAGGGAACTAGTCACGGCAGTTTACTGGGGACACAGTAGGAGGCGGAGTCAGCCAATGATGACTCTTGGTGGGGCACGTAGCACCAAGCAAACGTGGTGGAATGGATCTGGTCTTAAGGATGACAGAGGTGAAACAGTGGTAGGCTAGCCTGCTCCCCGTCAGTACAGAACCATCCTTTAACTGCCTCCAAAGACATGTGCGGCTCCACAGCTGAGAGCAGCTTCAAGCGCTGCTGCTGGCTGGAAACCCAGCGGAGAACTACTTTTGTAAAAGGTTCTGAAAACAATTCAATTGGCTTTACTAGAAGCAAAGACAAAACATCAAGGGAGAAAAAGGTAAATCATGGAGTTATGTTTTCAGGCGACGGCAGAGAAACATCACTAACAGCAGTCAAAGTGTTACTCTTCAATCAAAGATGACAGACACAGAAGGAGGCTGGAATGACTCAAAACCAACGGTGCATTAGTGCAGCAGAGCAATGCATAGCTGTGTGTGGCAGGCGGGCGAGACGGAGAGCTTGACGACTGCAGCAGTGAGGGTGTGCTCCTGCATCTTTAACTAGAACACTGGACACTGACAGATCCAACCCCGTGGTGTTTGACATGCTGGAGATGAGGCGAGATCGATCCCAGATATGAAACATTCAGAGCGCTGTGGACTCCGTCTGTGTTCCACTAACTCTTTCAGGCCAACGGCACGAGACCCTCATCATCCTCAGCCAGTGTCTCTTCACGTCTTCCCCTCGCCACCCGCCGCCCTGTCCAGGACCATTATCTCATGGTGGAGGAGGCTCTGAAGTAGGAGAGGAACTTGAAGCAGAGGCTCACCACGAAATACCAGATGTTTCTGGCCATCTGGGATCGGGCAATGAAGACGCGCCAGATGAGCACTACCAGGACGGTGTTGAAGGTGTAGCGGATGTTCCTCAGCCTAAGAAACACAAACACAACCGAGACTAAACCTCCACTTCACAGGACTCCAACTTTAGGTGTGCAAAGGTGAAGGTATGAAGAGTGAGTCTGTCTCAACACACAGCTCACATCCTTTCACACAGATGCATCACTGCTTTTATCATCATCACTATAGCCACTGCTGCTAGTAGTATTCATCATCATTCTGCTGTTACTACTCTCATATGGATCATTTCTATCATATGCTTGACTATCTTGTAACTGTTATGTTGTTCAATTTGTACATCTGACATCTACTTCTGTCCATGCGGGAGAGGGATCCTCCTCCGTTGCTCTCCCAGAGGTTTCTCCCCCGATAAAAATGCATTTTAGGACTTTTTCCTTTTCAGATGCGAGGCTCCTGGGACAGAGGACATTCTACAGAGTGTAAAGCTCTGAGGAAAATGTGTGATTTCTGATATTGGGCAATACTAATAAATTGAATGTTACTTTTTTTTAATTCATGCCCTCTCCTTTTAATGCCCTGAAAGTTCCTGCATGCTGATTATTGACGTGAGCTGAGAGGATTACTGCCACTCCGACTCTACGATCCACTCTGTGGTAATCTGAAGGGAGAGCTCATATTCCTGACAGATGTCAAAGACGTGCGTGGTTCATGGAAGTAGGACTTCTGAGTATTTCCTCCTGAGTCCGTGTGGCAGATGTGACTCCACTCTTACTTGGTGAGGTGTTTGCGTGCAGCAGGCAGGCCAGACAGCTCTTCGTTGAGGACATATTTCTTGGTGCCCATGCAGTAACTCTCCATGTACTCGGCCCAGTGCAGCTGACGCACATCAAAGTTAAACACCTGCAGAAACAAAATCACAACAAACATTCTCTGTGAACTTTTGAACGACAACTTCAACAATGGCATGTTTTATCTGAGATGTAACAGATTATTATAGTGTCTTTTTCTGGCAGGTAACAATAGATATTTGACGAAGGGAAAAAGAAAAAATACATATTAATCTAAAAAATAAACTTAGAACTTCAAAGATGAAAATGCAGTTAACAAGTCAACAAATGCATGCACGGCTCAAAGCTTTGAGCTAATTGCTAATGTTAGCATAACAACAGCTCAGACAATGCTGATAATCTAGAGCAGCGGTTCCCAAACTTTTTAGGCCGCGCACCCCCTTCTACATCCCGACCGGGTTCGCGCACCCCCCCTTAATAAACCAAAAAAAAACCCAGCCTATTTTAGCCGCATAAAAATCGGACCAATGAGAGAACAGTTTGCTCGCGCGTGGCGTTTGTTTACAAGATTTAGTCCGCTGTTAAATGTTGCAGTGTGAACACAAACCGAACAAAGGGGCAACTGCAACATTGTATCATATTAATCCCTGAATCAGAACAAAGCCAACGAACTACGGGTGTGACAACACCCTGAAACACTGCAACAAAGTTTCAATAAATTTCAGTTACGCAAGGCGTCACTTTTAAAGAGCAATCAGGATGCGAGGACACACGCACAGGCTCAGAGGCAGATTGCATCACATTTAATTTACAATTAATGGCCGACTAATGTAGCCAGGAGCCAATTCAACCCACAGTGGTGCCTTCCACAACGAGGGGGGAGAAACCAGATCCGACCAATGATCCCCGACCACCGACCAATGATCACCGACCAATGACCAATGATCCCCGACCAATGACCAATGATCCCCGACCAATGATCCCCGACCAATGATCCCCGACCAATGATCCCCGACCAATGATCCCCGACCAATGATCCCCGACCACCGACCAATGATCACCGACCAATGACCCCCGACCAATGATCCCCGACCAATGATCCGACCACTGACTGACCGGTGGTCGCTTCTGAGACAGGCACTACAGAATTCAATATTGAAGAAGAGAACCTTCAAACACTGTTCTAGACTTTCTTATACAATACAGTGTTTTGTCATCAGATATGAATGTCAGTGTCTCTCAGTGTTGGAACAACGACTCTAATGTGTACAGGACATACAGTGAAAGTCCCCTTCAGTCTGAAAAACATCTCTTCACTGACAGCAGCAGGAAAAGAATGAGTCGCTCCATTGTAGCCAGCCTGCTATCAGACACACAGCCGCCAACCCGTCTGAGGGTCCACAGCGCTTTCTCCTACCTTCTTATCCTCTGGGCTCATCTGGCCAATCAGCATGGCCACGTTGTCGTTGTTCCACACCCAGGAGTGACTGGTGAAATACTCCAGCACCATCATGGCTTTGTGGAGGCGTGTGATCGTCTTCATCATCCTATGACACATGAGCGGGGAAAGCAACAGGGAAAAGGAAGGAAAGCAGCAATGCGGTGAGGAAGATGAGAGAACATTGGAACGGATGAAAGATGGTCGTGTAGAGACAGACAGAAGAGGATGCAGAGAGGAGGAGTCATGAATGAAGAGCAGGACAGGGCCGCATGGTGTTGGAGGACGGGAGAGCAGAGGCAGAAGTTGACTCCACAGTTAGGAGCACAAAGGAGCCTTTGTATCAGCTGTTATACAACGCAAGCTCTAATTCAGTCTCAAAACTGATCATGGAACACTGTCAGAGATGTGCATGAATGAGTTCTACTAGATCCCTACATGTTTGACAGTATATGCCGTGGATTCCCAATTCCCAAAGCCTTGGATTAGGCAGATTTTGATTTTCATAATTGTAATGAATGCAGCAGACCTTGTGCAGTGCTTTGTGTTTGTTCAATCACTGTCCTTTTGGTTGGTCCATTTAACCATCCACCCAAAAGTCAAGGTGACATTCACTTTACGCATTTCCCAAATAGTCAAGAGGTTTGTTGAGACGTTGTCAAAGCACTGCAAGTGGTCCGGTCTGCGATTGGTCCTCTGAGGACAGCGACTGAGACGACTCAGCTGAAGACTAACTGGATGCAGCCTGTGTGACGACCAGGAGGACAGACAACTCAATTTAGGTCACACACAGTATTTACAGACTTCCTGCATCAACAATGTTGCCCACCTGTTCACACAGTGCATCCAGTTAATATACTTCATTAGTGTGTTAGCTCAGGTTCAGTGTTGATCACTGACGATCAGTAACCAGTGTTGAGGAAATCAGGGTGAGAATGGAAAAGCAGAGCTCATTACTGCGAAGATCATAGGAGGCTCTCCGAGTCTTCAAACAGCACTTCTCTGGTAACTTTTACTAAAAAGCTCTCCAGAAACATTTCACAGTATTTTGAATACGAAGGCCTTGATCCAATGACAGGCCTGTTCTACCATTTGGAACATTTAGACCGATTGAGCAGATCGAGAGGACTCGGATTCCTCCTGTGAACGCTTCCGAGGACGTGACAGACATGCATGTTGATCAGCACATAGAGGCAGAGATGAGTTACTCGCATACCCAATCAAATCTAAGCACACCCAGTGTGAGCCAAACACATTTCAGACAGCCAAACAAAGCAAGGAAGGCTGAGAACAGGCTGCTTGGCACTGCATGACATGTTGAGATACCTCTGGCTTGCAGTCAAGAGAGAACACATATGTGGACACTAATCAATTAACATGCAGCGGGGTTGCATTCAGTGAGACATGATCCGTCTCCGACTGGACACAACGTTTTAAATGACCAAGATGTCCCATGGTGCCTTGGGATTTTCCATGATTGGGTGAGAAGTGTGTGGGGGGGGGGGGAGTGGCAATAATAGATGTCATGTTCACAAAAAGGCAAGTCTTCCTTAAATGAAACATGCTCCCATAGAGGACTTAGGGTCTCCACTAAGAAAAAGACACCAAACGTTTTGCTTCTTCTGCTTGGACCCCTCCCTGATGCCACATAACCAGTCGGTGAAAGACACACAGTAGGGGAGGAGGGGTTGTGGGAAATGTGGGGGCTGACTGGCAGGGGAGGGGGGCAGTTGCAACCTTACCGGGGCTTGCGGCCCGTCAGCCTGAGATAGCCGTCATAGAGCAGAGCCGGCAGAGTGTGGCTGACAGCGGTCCAGTACTGATTAGTAAAGGGGTTGGAGCGCAGATTGACATTGGGCCTTCTGAAGGCCTGCTCTAAGGGATTGGTCTTGAAGGTCATGTTTATACAGTACTCTGTAGGAGAGAGATACACATACGACAGGACAAGGAGGACACAGAGCACGAGATGAAGCACAATGCTCCTCCTACTGACACTGGGCCAGATGCAGGGCCTGTGTACAGGCCGGACCACTGCTGGTCGTTACAACAGTGGGACCAGATCTGAAGGGCTTTCAGTATCTGGACTACAAAGGTGACAGATCCAGCTCACATAACTGACAACTAAGCAGCTAGCAAAGGATCCTTCAAAGGGCCAACACATGGGTTGGGTTCCCAAAGCGTCGTCAGACTGAAGTCCACCTTTGTCCGTTCAGCGGTCGGACTGAGACGACCTCAGTGCTGACATTTTGGAAACCCAAAAGAATACGAACATTGCAGGTAGCAAGATGTAAAGAGTGCAGAACCCATCAGTAACCCTGTGTGATCAGGAAAGCAGCTGGGTTATACATTCTTCAACTCCCAACAGAACTGCACACAAGCATCATGTAAGACATTAGCACGGCAGCTACAACGTTAGCCTGCTACACTGAAGGAGAAGTGACAGGACTAAAGCAGCAGAGATGTGTGTGCACGTGTGTGAGGGGGGGGGGGGGGGCCTTAAGACAGCAGAGGTGCGGCGCGTCCGAGTCGGCGATGATGAGGTTACCTGGGCTCTCGTCCAATCAGCCTGAGGTACAGATCATAGAGGAAGGCCGGAGCCTTGTGGCTCACGGCAATCCAGTACTGATTGATTAGGTGATTGGTTGTGAGATTAACATTGGGCCGACGGAAGGCCTGCTCAAGGGGGTTCCTCTTGAACGTGGATATTACATGGTACTCTAAAACACAGAAGGTTGTTTAACACAAGTCATTAATCAACAGTTCAAAACATTTTGTCTGTGTATGCTTGACTGAAAGCTGCTGGCAAAGCAAATCTTTAAATCTAGTCCACAATCCAATCCAGACCTAGCTGCTCAACCCGTCCACAGAGTTCTGATGTTCCCATCGGCGCCACAAAGACTTCATTATCTGGCAAAACCGTTTCTCCAACACTGTCTAATAGCAGCTCTTCTGGAGCTTTTGATCATGTCACATGTCATGGAAATGTAGACATTACATTACACACATTAGCGACTTACAATTCAGGTTCTATCACATTTCTACACCCATCGGGAGCAATTTTGTGGTGTTAAGTGTGTTGCTAAAGGACACGTCGACATGCGATCCTCTGATTGAAGGACAGCCCTGCTATCTACTGAGCCACAGTCGCCCACATTCACATTCCTTTCCTGATGTTTTGTGAAGTACTGAGCTGTGGTCAACAACCAGCCTGCTGTAGAGGACAGGACATGAGACAACGGCTACTAACATGGACCTTGTGGTGAGAATGCTTCTGTCAGCTAAAAAGGTCCAGAAGGAACTGTAGCCCATCACTAACAGTACATGACTCATTGTAAGGCTGGGCCATGAATCAGTATGAGAATTTATAGTCTATCAATCATATCATGATTAATCATACATCGAGATAGATTGATGCTAAAAAGCACAGACTGACTCAAATCCTTTAGACAACCTGAACCGATCAGAGCTGTAGTTAAACCCAACAATTGTCTTGGTCTGATTACTCAGTTTGTGCGCATCATGTAAAGTCAGTGTAGCTGGACGCATACATTCATGTTTTCATTTTCCACTAAAGTTCTTAATCAAATGGGAAAATACTTCATACTTTTCTTATGCACGAGATAGTTTTTTCCATATTGCTATCGGCATATGAAATGACCTACATCATGCTGGAAGACTGGGGCCATATCATCCCGCCCTCATGTATTGTATCGGACTGTAAAGGTGTTCCTGTTATTCTGTCCAATCCCTTAAGCTAACGTCTAATAAAAACAGAGCTGCACAACACAAGTTTGGAGGTAAACTGTATCACAGAACAACTTTAAAGCCATTTATCCTTTCAACTGAATGTGGTTCCATCCTGAAGCCAGCATTAATCTCAGACTCTTTCTCCTGTAATCATGTCAGAGGATAAGGAGCTTGAATGGTTTGGATAAACCTGTTCACGAGTTGTAACAAGGTGATCTATGGTTGCACCACAGTGCTTCCAAATTAAACTTTTAGGGCACACGGTCATGTTACAGTAAGAGCCCCGTGTCTCACTGCGAAGCTCAACGGTGTAAATCAAACCGGGAGGTCTACATTACGGATTTGTTCGAGTTCAGGAGTCCATATCACTCTGTATGTGGTGATTGGTTACATGTCCATAAATCACTAGCAGTGTGTGCCTTTACTCTACAAAGATCCAGCAACAAAGCAGGATCTAGGAGGAACAGGTGAACCAAGCCCTTGGTTTGGGTGTGGCAGGCAGTGGATCAGATTACAGTCAGAGTTAAACATACAGCCGTCATTGTCTTTACAGAGGCTGTGCTTAGGTTAGATAAGAGGCATCATACCGACTTCCCCCCAGCGAAACGGGTTGATCCCTCCGGTTGTGCAGTTGTACACCAGGATGTTTTTAGACCTGTAGTATGGAGGGAAAGGGACACACACACACCTCATCAATACAACTTGACCAGAAGACGCATGTGAGAAGACGTGATGAATCGTTTGCGTCTCTACCTGTTGAGTGTCTGTGATCCAGAGTACCAAGCTGCAGCCAGCGTGGCGTTGATGACCACGTCCACAGGCACCAGGTCAGCCACAGCATCATTAGACGCTCTCATGGTACGCAGGATCCCCTTACCGGCCTAGAGGAGGTCAAAGACACGTCAGTAAGTTTGAGTCAGAAAATATTGTTTATCTATATTCATAACTGCACTGGGACATAATGTGCTGCAGTGAGTGTAGAGACGGTGGTTCATGACAGGAGAATGCTTGATGAAAAGCAGTACGATCTGAAACGTTGTGAACCGTTAGCCTGCTCGCTACACCGTTTGATTCTACAACCGTTCAAACTGCGGTTTCCTCTCCCTCCTGCTCTTAGCCACACCGCCTGAATCAACATCTCCAGGCAGTACCGGTAAGATTCAGAGAACCAGCTCACTGTGTACCGCTACGAGGACTAGAGACCAAAAGAAAACAGTCAGCAGTTCAAACACATTGGTTTGAACTGCCAAAAAGCTCAAAGCATCTCAGCTGTTTGGAACGGTGTTGAAGGAGCAAGCTGCGAGTCTGTAGTTCAAACAGCTGAAGCTGCGAGTCTGTAGTTCAAACAGCTGAAGCTGAGAGTCTGTAGTTCAAACAGCTGAAGCTGCGAGTCTGTAGTTCAAACAGCTGAAGCTGCGAGTCTGTAGTTCAAACAGCTGAAGCTGAGAGTCTGTAGTTCAAACAGCTGAAGCTGAGAGTCTGTAGTTCAAACAGCTGAAGCTGAGAGTCTGTAGTTCAAACAGCTGAAGCTGCAGTCTGTGACATGGGTCGGCGTCTGGCTCAGTAAGACTGACACCAGACGGGCTTTAGCACTGTCCACCGAGCATCTGACCAGCTCCCGCCTGTACTTACTGCTATGAATATTCCACTGGGGCCATTGAAGTTATCAATCCAACCCTGAAAGAGGGGAAGAGGACAGAGCAGAGCGTTAGCACCGACACCATTAGCACATTCATTGATACATTTGGACCTTTTCCATAACTGACATTGTTCATAGTTCAAACATTTGCTGGTTATAATTACTCAAATGTTGATATGGTCATAGATTTAACATGCAAGCTTTAGCCTGGTTACTCTAGTACAGGGGTCTCAGACTCGCGGCCTGCGAGCCGATATTGTGCGGCCCCCTACCCAACAAAGAAGTGCAATGTTAATGCGGCCCGCGCGTTTTTCTCACGCGCACCTTTTTGCCGAGTTGTTGCGCGAGTCGTTGTGGGCGTTTTATATTTACAACGTGAATTAGCGAAACTCGTCACTTGGTTGAAACGTGATTCAAGTGGAAGGAAAATATATCTCAACCAGTCCCAGTCATGTCTTTCTCAAAACCTGCCGTGAAGAGAAAAGTTGGCGAAGAGCACAGACAATTCCAGGAAAAGTGGGAGACGGAATATTTTTTTGTTGAGCACCGGGGCACTCCGACGTGTCTTATATGCACAGAGAAAGTCGCGGTACATAAGGAGTACAACCTCAAACGTCATTACTCAAAGAGACATGCCGAGGAGTATACAAAATACCAGGGAGATGAGAGAGAGGCCCGGGTCGGCGATCTTAAAACATGTTTACTGAGGCGACAAGATTTTTTTAAGAAAGCGAGCAAAGCGAGTGACGCGGCAGTCGAAGCGAGCTATGTGGCGAGTGAGATGATCGCCAAGGCGGGAAAGCCATTCAAAGAAGGCGAGTTCATAAAAATGTGCATGTTACAGGCTGCAAGTATAGTCTGTCCGGAAAAAAAGAGTCAGTTCAGCAACATCAGCCTTTCAGCCAACACAGTGGCAGATCGCATTTCTGACCTGTCAGGTAACAGATATGATCAACTGCGGGAGAAAGCCAAACATTTCTGTGCATTCTCAGTTGCTCTTGATGAGAGCACAGACATCACTGACACTGCGCAGCTCGCAATGTATGTCCGCGGAGTTGATGACAGTTTTGAAGTGATGGAGGAGTTGCTCACAGTGATTCCAATGCATGGCCAGACCACCGCACAGGAGATATTCCGCCAGCTGTGTGATGCCATTGTGGACGCCGGTTTAACATGGAAGAGGTTTGCTGGAATAACAATCGACTGAGCACCATCAATGACAGGGAGGAAAAATGGACTGGTGCCACTTGTTCAACGAAAACTGGAAGAGGAGGGTGTGGAGGAGGCCATTGCTCTGCACTGCATTATCCATCAGCAGGCCCTTTGCAGCAAATGCCTGAAGTTTGACAATGTGATGTCTGTTGTGAAATGCATCAACCATATTAGATCCAGGGGCTTAAAGCATCGGCAGTTCCTCGCCTTTTTGGAGGAAATAAAGTCAGCATATGAGGATGTCCTCTACTTCACCGAGGTACGTTGGCTCAGCAGGGGAAACGCCTTGAAGAGGTTCTTTGAGTTGAGAGCAGAAGTGACTTTCACTACACGTCCGTTTCTCCATCTCTGGAAACAATGACTTCCTCCGCTTTACGATCTCCCTGCTCACCAACTCCTCCCAATCCCTGGGTTCATATTCCAAGCAGTGTTCCATGTTCTGATAAAGGAATAACATTTATACAAGTAACTTGGCAGCAGATAGGACAGCTGACAGTTATCTTTTTGCAAGTGTCTTTGGAAAACGAAATAAGTTTAAAAAGGTAAAAGTGGAGAATGTGTGACCATGCTTGGAGAACAGATGTGCACACAGCTGGCTGTACGGTGAGGTGTTCAGGTTGCACGGCGTGTTTGTCTCTGTCCCTCTCATTCAGCAGCACTATGATGTCCCTCACCGTCCCGCTCATCTGACACTTAATGTCTTCGTCACACAGAGAGGACCAGGAGCTCCTGCATCTCAACGAGTTGCCACGTTTCCACGACGTTCACCTCAATGTAGCTGAAAACATTCCTGCTGCCGTCGCACCGTTTGTTTTAGCTACAGAGGCATGCGAGTGTGTGTGGAGCCGTTCTGACCAACCCAGTTCTGACCCACCTCTCAACCCGAGTCGGTTCACCCTAAACACAAAATCCAGCCTGGTTGAGCCCTCGGTGTGAAAGGGTGCATGACACTCTGCTTCATGCTCTGCGCTCTAAAGGCAGCAGCTCTACAAGGATGTGAAACTTGGCTTTTATATTTCCTTTTTCTAACAAAAAAAAAAAAAAAAAAAAAAAACTGTTGCAGACGGGCACATATTCTAAAACAGACGATTTCTGCAGCATGCGTTGCTTCTTCTTGGTGCATTTTAAAACAGCATCCAACATGAATCCTGCGTTGAGGAACCACTCACTGGGAAGGGCTCTTTCCAGCTGGCTCCAACTATGGAAGGTCTGACAATGGCCACGTTGAGGTCTCCGGCCTCCTGCTGCACCAGATACTCCGCCAAGGCTTTGGTGTAGGTGTAGGTGTTGGGACGCTCCCCGATCAGCTTGGGAGTCAGAGCAGACACCAGCTCGTCATCCATCCAGCTGGAGCACAAGAAACAGGAATAAGATAAGTCTTATATTGGCTACATTTATTTAACCACCGACAGTACCAATACAAAGCAATGCAAAAGTGTCCATCGTATGACTGACAGCACCGGATACAGTCAGCATGTAAAGTGCTCTTTCATGTAGCCCAGACCTCCGTGTTCTGATAAAATGAGATGAACAGATATGAATTACCTCTCTTCATTTAAATATTGAATTATCAAAATGTAAAATGACGCTCAGTGAATCACTGACAATCTTAAAAAAATACTTTCCTACTTGCTTTTTATTCATCTACTCCACCCGGCGCCAAAAGTTGAGAATGACACAAGTATTTGTTTTCACAAAGTTTGCTGCTTCAGTTTTTATGACAACTCCAAAACATTATGACGAGTGATCAGATGAACTGCTAGTAAGATTGCACCTAAATCAACCATTTGTCGGATCATCAAGAACTTCAACGAGAGAGGCTCAATTGTTGTGAAGAAGGCTTCAGGGCGCCCAACAAGTCCAGCAGGCGCCAGGACGTCTCCTGAAGCTGATCCAGCTGCGGGATCGGGGCACCACCAGTGCAGAGCGTGCTCAGGAATGGCAGCAGGCAGGTGTGAGTGCATCTGCACGCACAGTGAGGCGGAGACCTTTGGAGGATGGCCTGGTGTCAAGAAGGGCAGCAAAGAAGCCACTTCTCTCCAGGAGAAACATCAGGGACAGACCGATGTTCTGCAGAAGGTGCAGGGATTGGACTGCTGAGCACTGGGGTCAAGTCACCGTCTCTGATCAATATCCTTTCCGATTGTTTGGGGCATCCGGAAAAAAGCTTGTCTGGAGGAGAAAAGGTGAGTCCTGTGTCATGCCAACAGTAAAGCACCCTGAGACCATTCCTCATGTGTGGGGCTGCTTCTCAGCCAAGGGAGTGGGCTCACTCACAATGTAGCCTCAGAACACACATGAATAAAGAACGGTACCAAACATCCAAATATGGACTTTGCATATTGTCAATAAAATCCTTTGACACTTATGAAATGCTTGTAATTATACTTCAGTCTGCCAAAGCAACATCGGACAAAAAGATCTAAAAACACTGAAGCAGCAAACTTGTGAAACCAACACTTGTGTCATTCTCAAAACCTTTGGCCACGGCTGTAATCTGAAGTAATTAAGAATCCTAGATGGATGAAATTTATAAAAATCTGGGTTTTTATACCACCATGAGCGTGTTTCACAGCATCTAAACGGGATGGACGGAAACAAAAATCTATGCTGCATGTTCTGGTGTTCTCTGAGACGGCTAGCTTAGTCCACACTACACCACTTCAGCCCCGACTGTCTACTCGCAGACACCAGAAGGCCCAGATCAGAGACACACTGGCGCTGGCTCTGCTGTGTGGGAATGGTGTGATGCCTCACAGATGGATCCACCCAGCAGGCCCAACGTCTGACCCGTCAGGAAGTTACAGCCAATGAGAGCTCAAGACATGAGCTGAGGCCAAACGTTGAACCCTCAACCATAATCCCATGCTACTGTATACTGTTGACAACAAAAGAGCCTCCACCACAGCGGTTTGTCCACTGTGCAGGAGACGTTCATTGGAACCGGTCCAGATCCACTTACTCCAGAGAATCAATGAGTCTGCGGTAGTCTACGGGGGGAGGGTACACCATCTCCTCAATCAGCTCTCGGTCACAGTTGGCGTAGGCTGTGGAGATGTGAAGGAAGACCTCCAGGTGCTTCATCCTGTGGGCCAGTGCCAGCATCTTCCGGGTGGCCAGGACATTCAGCTGCATTGCATCTCTGGGAGGAGGAAAGGAAGATATCAGTCAGTGGATGAAATAGATGGACCAAACTAAGTGAGTACAAGTCCCAGTCATGTGTTATTAGCATTGGGGGAATGAAGACGAGGGTCACAGTGAACCATCACGATGGCACCGTCGGCTAATGGGCTACTCCTATAAAAAGCTACTAGAATCTTAACTTCTAATTCAAAATTGATATTAAATAATATTCAGGTTTCCTGCTCCGTGTCTCTGCCACTCAGAGGACTGCACCAATCATCCAAACTGATGCTACATGGACGGTACTTGTATTTCCCTTCAAAGCACTTTAACACTACACGTCATCATTCACCCATTCATAGGGTACATCCCGAGTCTCTTAACTGCATCCCCGTTTCCCTAACTTGCGTCTTTTCCAAGGAAACCATGCAAGGAGAGAGGAAAGAAGGAAATGTGTTTTAAGAGAAAAGAGACGTCCTTTCCTCTGAAGCGTCACGTGACGCGACGTCTGTTTCTGATGACGGCGGCTCTGATCACAGCTGGATCAGCCGTCAGTCGGCTTTAACATCTGGAGAGACTTTAGAGAAGTTTGTGTCCGTTCACAAGATCACTGTACTGATAATAGCTAACAATAACTAATGTAGTTATGTCTGTGTATTATATCTGTATATTGGGAGCCTACCTCAGGTGGACCACGAGTGGCAGTGTGGATTAGTGGGGCAGGTAGTTGGTATATAGGGCACAGGTGCAACAGACCGCTAATGATGCATGGGTGACGGGGAGATCACACGGTTTTTACTACACGCAAGACACACCAGAAGGAGACCAGGAAGATAATTATACGATAAGATAGAACTTATCTGTCAACCGAAAACAGGAACCCAAAAGTGAAGGCCTGGAATGTCTTTATTGAAGAGAGTAAAGAACGCAATCCACAAAGACACATTTATCATCACTGCCAGAGTAGAGGTGTGTTACCTCTTTAACAAACTGTGCTCTGTTTATAAGCTCAGGATCCATTTCTACCGACGGAATGCGATCGTCTTATTTATGAATTATTTGAGTCTGTACGTTTTGAAATTGTGACTGTGACGTCATTATCAATTAACCCAGAATATGATTATTGTTTCTCTTAAATGATAAAACTCATCAAACCCGACAATCAGCAATGAAGAGCCTCACGTGACTGAATGACATTATGATAAATTATGTAAAAAGATCTGACTTTAATTGTTTCTATAATAAAAGTTATTGAGGGAAACATCAGATCATGAAAACACAAATCTTTCTAATAAATGAAGAAAGTTGTTTGTGTTCCTTTTGTTGTTCAGACTACAATGAACATTTATTTAAACCAGATGTTGAATCAGAAAACTAATCAAATATAAACTAGAGTTTAATCTGTGATCCGTCTTCACTCTGGTGTTAAACTCCAGTCAGTCAGTCAGTCAGTCAGTCAGTCAGTCAGTCAGTCAGTCAGTCAGTCAGTCAGTCAGTCAGTCAGTCAGTCAGTCAGTCAGTCAGTCCAGCTGCAGCGTCCAATCACATGACTGATGAAAAATGAGGGGGCGTGTCGGCCGTTAAAACACTTCCTGGAAGTCTGTTCTCGTGGGTCCTCAGAGATCCCTCCTCGCTCTACCTCATGCTACCAGTAGTGACATGGGCACCAGCAACATGCTAAACAAGAGAAAAACCAGCCAGGAAGGATAAGGAGAGAGAAACCCAACCCCTTTTTGGGGGTTGTCTTGGCGTTTCCTCTCCTGTTGTCACTTCCATTTGCACCAAAGCAGGTGAAATTGATTCACAATCACAAAAACCCAAAGTCTAGTCTGGTGCCAGTCAGGTACCATCACGCCTGTACTAAAGCTGTGGTCACACACCCAATTGGGCAACCCATGCTATGACTCATGAAATAGCACGCAATGCCACTTAAAACCACCAATAGTCTGTTTGTATCAGAAATGTAAAACTAACGAGATACTATACAAGTTATTATCTGACAGAAAGCAGTGAAAGGGAGGAAGAGGGTGAGCTAGAGACAGACAGACAGACAAGTGAGATTGGGAAATTTTCGTTTTTCATTTAGTTGCATAATAATTGTGCACACAGATATTCTCCTAAGCAGTGGCGGCTGGTGGAAAATTTTCTAGGGAGGGCCATCCTATCAATTTCAGCAAACATCCAGTATGATTTCTTGCAAAAAATTTTTTTGCATCAAACACGCATTATTACTTGGCAGTTAAATATTTAACATTTATTCCAACATGAAAAAAAAGCAGTAAATAACACTTATATAATACAATACAATATAATATAACATGTGTATTTATTGAGATGCCCCTATGGACCTTGTTATAGGAGGTAAAGATCAGGAGAAGTAAACATGAAGTGTAATTATGAATGTTAAATTAAGCTATGATGACTTTTCACTGTTAATTTAACATCTGTAGGAGCCAAATTCAATGTGCTGTTAAATATTCACTTGTATTTACATGTTTAACTGTAATCACTTCTGTTTCTACTTTGAATGTTACAAGGATGTCGTTATAATTTGTTATAGTAAGAAATACATGTAAGTGACAAACTGTCACTTTCAGGACACTGCGACAGTTACTGACAGTGGTGAGTAATATCTGAGGCAGTATGGAGCCGCACAGTTTTCCGGCCGTGTTATGAAACGTGTTAAATGGAACGATCTACGTGGATTAAGTTGTGGATAACCTGTGGTGGATACGTATGGTATGTCGAAGTAATGAGCGTACTTTTAGGAAGAAAGGAAGTTGATTGACTGACTTGTACGAAGTAGTGAAGCTTCGCATGTAGTCTGCTGTCTGATTGTGAGGTCAGGCTGATCTGATATCAGCTCTTTGGCTGCAGAATCTCCGCCAAAACCGTCAAACGGGTCTTGGAGGAGGAGAGCTCGCGCTGGCGCCTGTAGAGACTTCTCCTGACGAGAACGCGCAGCTCCGGGGCTTGATCGTTCTTGCCCACAGCTGAATCTATTTGAGGGCGCTGATTGGCTAAATTGTATGTCACTCATTTATATCTTGAATCAGCAATTGGCTAAACTGCTTCATAGACCCGTCTTTTTTGGGCCAAAACGATCAAGCCCCCCTCGCTGCGCGTTCTCAGACGTGTCGTGCAGACAGGCAGAGAGCACGAGCAGACGAGCACACAGGGGGAGAGGACGAGCAGGAAAAGCATATATTTTGCGCAGATATCATATTGTACACACACATTACTGGGTACATTCCATAGTTAAAAAACACAAATATTGACAATTTGTATAATTTATGATTATTATAATTCCCCCCCCCGTGTGGCTCATGGTGGGGCCATGCCCCATGGCCCTCTCTTGACCAGCCGCCACTGCTCCTAAGAAAGCCAAAACCTCACTTTTACTTCCTTAAATATTCAGGTTTGAGGTTTATTAGCATTTTAGATTGACTCTGTAGTTCTTCAATAATAAAATGAATCCTCAAAAATATAACTTGCCTAATAACTGTGGACGCAGTGCATTTGTGCTACTAGATTATAAAAATAAAGTTGAATTGAACAAGCAACAAAAAGGTCCAAAGGCCAGAAT
The DNA here is from genome assembly GCA_028022725.1 of Lycodopsis pacificus. Lineage (NCBI taxonomy): Eukaryota > Metazoa > Chordata > Actinopteri > Perciformes > Zoarcidae > Lycodopsis > Lycodopsis pacificus. Next base: position 3,224,234 of record CM051698.1, read on the forward strand.
TGAACCCACAATGTCCACTGAATGGTTTCGGGCCAAAATACATCTCTGACCTGCTGCTACCTTATGAACCATCCCGACCACTCAGGTCGTCTGGGACCGGTCTACTTTCTGTTCCCAGAGTCAGAACTAAACATGGAGAAGCAGCGTTCAGTTTTTCTGCTCCACATATCTGGAACAAAGTCCCAGAAAGCTGCAGGTCTGCTGAGACCCTCAGCTCCTTTAAATCAAGACTGAAGACTTTTCTGTTTGCTGCTGCCTTTAATTCAACCAGGTTCAAGGATATTAATACATTTCTGCATTTTACTACTGTATTTTATTTCTTACACTGATTTCTAGTGTTTTAATGACTGTATTTATTGTTTCAATCAATGTTCTCAATTGTTTTTAAAATTTCCTTTTCTTTATGTTTTGATGCTTTTAATGGTTTTATGTGAAGCACTTTGAATTACCTTGTTGTTGAAATGTGATATACTAATAAACTTGCCTTGATTCTATGGCCATTCGAACTGCCAATGATAACAGACGTCTTACTCCAGAGACACTCTAGCGCAGGGGTGTCAAACATCCAGCCCGCGGGCCGCATCCGGCCCGCCACGTCATTTTATGTGGCCCGCGAATCCGCAAGCAAAAAATTTTTTTTTATATTTTTTTTACAAAAATTAAAAGTTAGATATGAAAATAATAATATCCCCATGGTTGAAATTAAGCATGTTGTCTGTGTGCCGACATTAAAACTATCACAACAGGTGGACAGGAGATGCAACAACCCACAAAGAGGATTTCCAACAAGTGATCGTGCCTTTCTCAACATGCGTACTTCTCTGTACTTGTAAACTTGTGGACTTGTGAAACGTCATCAGTCTCAGCCCAAGTACTGTTCCAATTCAAAGTTCACATCGAGCCAAGCACGGTCCTAATGCCCGGATGTGTCTCCGCCCATTTTACCGGGGATGCATCGGAGGTGACTTGTCTGTACTTTGGACAGCCAAATATCCCAGAATGCATTTTGCACCAGCAACAGGAAACAATGGCGGAGGAGAAATCACACAACTGGAAGTTGAAACTTTCGAAATACTACTGTTAAGTCACAGAAAGTAATTTTAGGATGTTTTGAGGCGAGAAGTTAGTTGTTTAAGCACCAAATCTGTGGTCGGTTTGTCAAGATTCAGCCCATTTAAACATCTGCTCTGACGATTTTGTGTTGCTAGCGGGATCTGATCCACATACATTTATTTACATTTACATATATACATATTAGGGGTGTCACGGATCACAAACCTCACGGTTCGGTTCGGATCACGGTTCAGGAGTCACGGTTCGGATCATTTTTCGGATCAACAAAGAAAAGGGGAGGAGACAAATATAACTTTGCTTTCCATTTATTAATTAAAGAACTTCAAGAACACTTAAAGCAAAGAACTTTGGGCTATAGTCTTACATGAAAACAAAAATATTGAAGATGTCCAATTTGAAACAAAATGAAATAAATAAATAAAAATAAAACATTCAAGAATACTCAATTCTGATATCCTCGTCCTTTCATCAATACTGAAAGAAAGAAACAGCCAGTGAGCTAGCTTCCACTGTTTACACTGAACTGAACTGCTCGGCAACAACTTGGGTCTGTGTTTACTTCCTGTCAGGTTATGCCATTCAAATACACAATAATGTTTACCATTACTGTGACATTATTTTCAAAAAGATGAGAATATCTCCATTGTCTGGGGAGAGGGTCGACCTTTCTGTGGTGACTGGAATATTATTGGGCCTGTCTAGCTTCACTCTGATACTTCTGTCAGCACCTGAACCAGGTGTGTGTGTGTGTGTGACTCTCACAGAGGGGGCGTGTCTACAGCACCGGACTAAGAATCACTCCGCCGTGGTGAAAGCAGTCTCTACAGTCTTTTCCTTCTCATAGAGGTCTGGAACAGCTTCACACTGAAGTGGGTGCGTGAGTGGATTTCGTAGCGTGGCTCAAGCATTTTAACCAGATTTAGAAATCCTTTGTTTTCTACACCGGAGTGTCCCCATCGCTGACAGACGGGATGGTGTCTCTTCATGTGTGTGGACATGCCGATGTTTTGCCGTTGTCGTGCGTCTCTTTAAATAACGCCTACATACCGTAACGCTTTGTCCACCACCCTCATCCGTCATTATACGTTACAGGGAAGACAAAATGTCCCCAAACTTGCGACTTAAATGACGCCGCGGCTTCCGATGTTCCTCTGCTCACCATGACTTCACCGTTAAATGCTTCTAAGCTGCTCCGTTCACGTGAACACACTCCTGCTTTATATCTGTTCACTGACCCTCTGCATTGATATTCGGAGACTTGTTACTTGAAAAGGAACAGCAACAGTAGAACTTTACACACTGTGATGATTACTCTGTAAAACAAAAAAAATAAAAAAATACTCGATTGATCCGCGGTTCACAAGTGATCCGAGCCGTGATCGATCCGTGACACCACTACTACATAAAAGTGTGCATACATACATACATACATACAAATAATATATCATTTTTGATTTCAAACGAAAACAGCAGGGTTGTCATATTTAGTTTGATTGTAAAAATACTTTACAGAAAAAAACGGATTAAACTCATGAGACCAGCTGAGGTGGTGACGTCATCAAGTAAGCTGCTGTTCCAATTGTCTGTAGGGCTGCAACAACGAATGGATAAAATCGATGAAAATCGATTAAAAGAGTTGGCCACTCAATAAGTCGCGGCGATGTTTGAGTATAAAAAAAAAAAGTTGAGATGAGCCATTCGCGCCGCCGGTCTCGCCGGGGGCCATTTGTGTTCATTCGCACTGGACACGCCGGAGAGGGGGCGTGGCTTATCGCCCTGAAAACCGTTCAACTGTCCGCCATTAACCATGGAAAAAATAACCTCTTTCTGCTTAGTACTTGTTGTGGAAGTCACAGATATCCCGGGAAACTAAACTAAATATGTTAGGAGTAGTTACATTTACACCGTCTTACATTTACAACCGGCCCTTTGAGGGCGACCGTGATGCTGATGTGGCCCCAGAGTGAAAATGAGTTTGACACCCCTGCTCTAGCGCCTCCCTGAGGTAGTCAGTAGAATGTCTTTGGATGAGCAGAACAAACGATTAGCCAACGTCCTGCAGAAAAGGGAGGAGTCTCAGGTGTCGAGCCCCATGTCGCCGCTACGTCAAACAAACACATTCTCCTGCCTGACCGCCACTCATTGGACCGAGTTACCACAACATCGCCATACAAGACGCGGAGGAAACGCACTGATAAACATGGTTAACTAACAAGGTGCCACTAGAGACACAATGCACATGTTACCAACAAGGTCCTCCAGAAAGAAGAACCACTCTAAATGAACAGACCACTCACTTGAGTGGCTCGTTGAAGCGGATGGTGGCGGCGCAGTGGAAGATGATGTTGACGTTGTCAGCCAGGATGCTCTGGTCCTCTTTACTCAGGTCCAGCTCCGGCCTCGTCAGGTCACTGGCCACCGCTACGATCTTCTCCGCGAAGTCGGGCTGCTCGTCTTGCAATCTTTCAAACAGCTGAGTGAGGAAATGATGCCCAAGTTACAGGCCAAACTAAACTCTAGGTGTATTCATAGAACTGGAATTCAGTGCGTTTCCATACAGAACAGCTTCTACTCCCACGCCAACTGCTGCAATTGGCAGTCGTGGCAGAACGGCTGACTTTCCACCTCTACACATCTGTCTAGAGCCGAACTACAGCAGGCTGCTGCCTCAGCAGTCAACACTAACATGTGAACTGTTGGGAGGGGCATCTAAAGCCACTCCTATGGTGAAACGTTGGACTGCAGACGTAGGGGCTTTCATCACCGGGCCATCAGCTGACCCTCCATCATGGGACCTCATTCAGCAATAGATGGTGACAGACATGCCGATGGAACTCTTACAGATTATGAATCACACGAGTGCACTCATCAAATCAAAGACAGCAGAGAGCAAACACAGAGTGTGTGTGTCCGAGGCATAAGTGAGTCAGGATGTCTACATTTTAAGTGGCATCTTAGCGGTGTGGTTCAGCCTGTTATTCTGCTCAAACTAAGCTACGTTTTAAGCTCACACAGAGCTGCTGCATCAGGCTTCTCCTCCACACGCACGCACACGCACACACACACACACACACACACACCTTGCCGTTGATCATGTCAGCGATGCGGGCCTCAGGGCTCTGACCAGCTTTTGACCTCACCATCACATAGACACCTTTGACTCCTGGGCAGGACCTCAGCAGCTTCTCCAGCAGCACCTTGAACCACGAGGAAGGAGGATGAACCAACACGTTGCATCACACACATGGAGGACAGACAACGGCTGCTGCGTTTGGTAGACCGACGCAGTAAAACGTCGGCCGTGTGAATGCGTCGCTACATTTATATTAGCAGTTCAACAAGAAGGTATTCATGCGTCTGCTGTTGAACTAAGACTGTTCTTACACATGCCTTCACAACATGATACCCGTCAGTCTTCCTGCTTCACTTCCTGGTGTGAAGAGAAGCAGCAGAACCTGAACTCTCCATGTTTAGATCCTTCCTGTGTAATGTGGACTGATGAAACCCTTCAGTCTCTGATAAAGCAGAGGTAGAGCTCGCCTCTCTCTCATCTAGTTCAGCAGCTCACCTCCATGGTTCAGTCATGTCCTATTGGCTACTTGCCTATTCAACTACTACTGTACCTTGCCCATGAAGCCGGTTGCTCCTGTGATCAGCACAATTTTCCCAGCATAGTATTCTGGGATGTTCACCATGATGACGGTTGTCCTGTTCAGTAGCTGCTTTAACACCTCTCCACCTGCACAGAAATAAGAGACACGAAAGGGAGGGTTACAACTGTGAGACCGCCGTCATGCCTGAACTTTTTTCATGGGGGGGGGGGGGGTGAAATCAGGAAGCCAAACACATTTTTACGTGTAGTAAGTAAAAAAGAAATTTATTTAAAAAGCGACACAAACTCACAAACTTCCAGGAGCGTTGGAATAGAATCTGGTAACAGTTGTGGTGCTGTTTGCTCACAGTGCCAGGCCACCGTCAGTGACACAGAGACACAGAGACACAGAGAGACAGCGAGACAGAGAGAGAGACACACACACACACACACACACACACACACACACACACACGATGGTCTCTAGTGTTTACTCAGACCGGCCTTATTAAAAGTCCCTAAGGTTCAGCAGACTCTGGCTGTGTTGACTGTAAACTGAATGTAGACAGCAGTGTTCTCCTGTAGGACGACCATCTACCACTTTAAGGTTACACACCGAGTCATTTGTCCACAAAAGGGCTGCAACCAACACTTTATCAATTAAGCCAACACTTCTTCTGTTTTACAAACCAATGAATATTTAGTGTGACTGGCTCTTTCCAACACTAGGTAGGCCGATATCACACTGATGTGTTGACTATGCACGAGTGTATTGGGCCTTATCAGTCACATTGTGTTGGTTTAAGCCGATAACTCATCTAATCATTAACTGAGGGCAGTTTGTGTTATCATGTGACCAGAGGCTCTATAACACTTATCCACACTATGTAAAACCAAGTGCGCTATTCAAACAAGCAGCTGAACCAGCTACTCCGCTTTGCATGCAGTCAGACTTTAAAGCACACCACTAGCTCACCATTCTCTCAATCCACCATTCCATTAGACTTTTATTATGAGGAGGATTCAATTCAAAATTATTTTTCAGCACTGAAGGCTCTGCCATTGGTAGATCAGGGAGCCCTGATTGGTTAACGTCAGATCATCGGTTTCATGTCGGACAGTTCTCATTTACATTTACTGTCTCAAACCTTTGTCTTTAAAGAGAGATGTAACATGGTATGAAGCCTGTTTTCTTAATATACACATATATGATCAAATATAAATAATTAATTTAATATAACAACTTATTTCACCAGTCAGCTGGGAAAAAAAGGATCCACTAGATGGCAGGAGGGAACTTCACGAGGCACACCTGAACGCACCATTCCACATGCTGATAGTCAGAGTGATGGAGACACGAGATGATTGGTGGAGATGCACCGTGGCTGAAATCATTGACTGAAAAATCAGTCAATATGCATTTGAAGTGAAGACTTTCAGCTTTAATTCAATGGATAAAACTAAAAGATCACAATAACCATTTAGGAATTACAGCCACTTCTACACAGCCATCCTCATGTTCAGAGGCTCAAATGTAATTGGACAAACTAACATAATTGTGAATATAATCATTATTTGTAATACTTGGAGGTAAATCCTTTGCAGTCAATGATTGCCTGAAGTCTGGCTCCATAGAAGCTTTGACAGACTTTCACTGCAGCCTCCTTCAGCTGCTGCTGTTTGAGAGTCTTTCTGCCCTCAGTTTTACCTTCAGGAAGTGAAAGCTGCTCACTTGGGTTGAGATCAGGTGAGTGACTTGGCCATTGAAGAATCCTCCATTCCTTTGCCTTGAGAAGCTCTTGTGTTGTGTTCGTCACCAACGTTAGCTAACGTGATATCAAGCTGACCAGCTTCCCATTATAAACAGGTTGTGAAGACCACGACCGAACCCTTTCTCCTCGTCTCACTCCAATCTGAGAAACACTGGCTGGCCACCAGCCAACTTGCAGGCTGGTGTGCAGAGCTTGGCCGACAGCCTGTTGAAATCACACATTTCTCCATCATCCAGTCGGAATACAAATTCAGCACAAATAAGAGGTTCAACAGCGTCAGTGACTTCAGCCTTCACACAGAGTGATTGTTCCAATCGCAGCATATCACACATGCACTGAAAACAGGAAGTGTGAGTGGGAGTGGACATCAACAGAACTTAGTGCGCTACGCTCTGCAGACAGACGTACAGCCGGCTCCACCTGTAAGCCTGCCTCACCTCCACCATACGGACAGGGGGTTCTGACTGAAGGCTGCTTCTGAGCGGACTCACACAAGAGGAGACCAGGGTCACATCTTAAAGAGAGGACAATGAGGGCAGTTGGTGACAATAGGACTAGTGTGGGCCTCTGTCCCAGGGACACAAGCCCTTATTCATAGCTTCACACACGCCTTCTTGGGTCTGTGCCCCCCCCCCCCCCCGGGGCTGCATGTTGAGGATGATGCGGTTCTGCTAACGTGTCACAATTAGCTAAAACCAAAACCAGCGTGAAGATTGATGATATCGATGCCAATAATGCCTCAGAGTGCATGAGAGCAACACAAACTAGATTAATCAGGCGCATACCAACCCGTTAGGCTATAGGAAGCATTGAGCTCATCGATATCTAGGATGCAGTTCTATCCTCTACAAACGCTGCAGTATTCCGTGTCTTGGGTGCCCCTTATCATACATACATAGTATACATACCCAGAAACCAGTGTAGCACAATAACAAGGCTGCAGTTCAACCCCAATACAGCTGATGGGCAACATGTTTGTCTGGGATCAAGAAGTACTGCCATCCAGCCATTGAGGTGATACAAGGCTGGTGTGGACCTGGCGGTCTCCTTTCTGGACGGCCCTGAAAGCTGATCACCCAGGAATGTAAACTAAAATCTGGTCTCGTCTGCACACGAACAAAAGAATAGTTTTTAAAATAGTTTTCAGAAGAAACTTTACGACTAATGTGAAACCCACTGGCAGGCCACGGTAAACTATTATAGATTTAAAGTTAGTCACAGAGGCATTCACTCACTCACACAAGCTGAAAGAATCACAGCCTCATCTTAGTCTATTCTACTTGGGTCATCCAACCCCTACAGGAGAGCGAGTCACTCAGCAGGTGAGATGTGTAGACCCTGGTGATGGACGCATGCTCCAGCAACAATCACATCAAGGTGCATCCTCTGCAGCAACCTGCTCCTTCCAGTAAGACACACCGACATCACAACACCCGTAAAGAGGTTTGTATATACACTTCTATTTCAGGTCAAAACCCCCCCCCCACACACGATGGATGTCAACAGCAGGAAGAGGCGCTCACTTTAGAAAGTGGGCCCGTCTCCACTCTCCAGGGCCAGACGGACTCAGCTGGTCTTTAACATGCTTCAACTACCAGAGACACAAACTGCCTCCAGAAGTCTGTTTCTAGGTGAAGCAGACATGTCTTTGGAAACAACAGCAAACGTTCAACACTTTACTAGAAGGTGGGCATCTTAAACCTGAGGAGGGCACCATTCCCCTTCAGCCGCCAAACGAAACATTCGTGCATTAGGAGACATCGCTGTTCTTAACGACGGTACCGTGAGGCATCCGGGCCAAACAGAGGGGTGTTACCGGAGACAACATGGAGCAGGGAGGCGGACTGAGCGCGGACTCCTACGGGCTACGTGGAGGATCCGGATCCCGCGATTCTCATTACGCACAGCCGCCTCCCATCGTGACCGCTCACGGGGGAAACCACGGCGAGTCTTCGGCTCTGACAGCCCGAGAGTAACGGTGAAGCAGGCGCGAGGCCGCTCAGCTAGCCCTCGCCCCAAATTCAAAGTGCCTCCTGCAGTCAACCTTCCTCATTGAAGTGCTTCCACACTGAGAAGCAGGGACCATTACGACTGCAGTTCCACAGAAGAGGCCCCGTGCTGAGCGGGAGGTCGCGTGGAGACTGGCTGACATGGATGTGGTGCGGGGGAAACGCCACAAAGTGGAACTTGGTTCCGGTATCTGCGTATGTCTCCGACTAACACTACGGTAGTGTTCAGCCACCCCTCCCTTGTCTTGCTGCATCTCTTCCTACGCGATGTCACACGTTGAGCAGCAGCCAGACACACCACAGTTAGCGCTTTGCAAACCAGCATCGAGCGCCCCGGTTGACCACGAGGAACATGCGGCTCGTGGACGTAATGTGAAGGGTATACGTACCCACAAAATGTCGATGTTTCCCCGGTTCCTGAACTTGGCAGTCTGTTGCGTGGCGGAGCAGCAGCGTGTAACGTTCCAGCCGTAACCGACAAGAGTGGAGACGCAGCAGGAAGCCCGCAGCCTGGGCGGATAAACGCACCGCCGTGACGTCAGCGGGACAGCGGTGTCCGCCACAGAGAGGGGAGAGGAGGTCTCACTCCTCCGTGTTTCGCTTGCAGAACATCCTATCTTCACCAGCACGCATTCCTCTTCCTAAACTAACTGTTCTCTACCTGCGGACCTCCTCATCCGGCTGTGAAATGCGTACACAGTCAAGAGGAACCGGAATACTCCAAACCAACCTCAACTAATGTCTGAGAACCACATTTTAACACAGGGCCTCTCTAAAAGCCCAAACTCACCAAAGAATGCTGGACTACCTGAATGGTACACACTTCTCCTCTAAATGTGATATTGAATTACCAAAACCAAGTGACATGCACTGTACCTGGGACATCTGAGGCCCCGGGGGGTCTGGGGTCTGGGGCCCCAGTGCTTCTTGCACGCTATGAACAGTTGGTACTCCAGCGTTAAGGACAAGAGCGATAGAATACATGGTATACAGTATGAGTTTTCACACAAGTCCCCGAATTAATCTGGTTGAGCTCACGTTGGTTTTTCGATTAATTTTGGATGACTGTGTAAAAATGTAGTTATTGTAAGGAAACACTTACAAGAACTGGCTGCTATCTTCACCATTACATGAGGTGAGACTCAGTACTGTAGTACTAACTAAACTGACAGAAATAAGTGCTGTGTCTTGCTGTAGCTCTCATGCATCTCAACAATGAGACTAAGTCACAACCTATGGCTGGATGGCCATGCTGTTACACATCTAGTCTGTGGTCGTGTTTGTAATGTGAATTTCTGGATATTAAACCTTTGAGTCAAATAATTGAGGACTGTCTGCACCACGCTGTAAACACCTCCTGGGAAGTAACAGAGCACTTGCACAGTGTTTGTACTGAACCAGAGGTTTGTTTGTCCCTCTCTCAGGTGTCCTGTCCTCTTCCCCCCCCCCACGCTACATGTCCCCTCTGTCTATCTAGGTCAACACTGTGGGTTGATGTGTGTTAATGTCTCCAAACAGCATTTTGTGGGAACAAATAAGTGTCACAAGATTGCAAAGATCAGAAAAGGAGGAAGCTTCACACTTAAACAAGACCAATTATACTTATCAATATGAGATATCAGTTCAGTAAGTTCAGGTTAATAAACAGCAGAACAGAAACACTGTCACACCTATTCATTATCAAAGAGCAACGACCAACACTCGACTGACCAACGGTGTCACTTCTTCGCTCGGGGACAGACGTTCACTGTAAGGCTTCTCTCTGCTGCGGTCCATCCTCAATAGAAATGAAGCATCTGTGTCCATATCAGAGGAGACTGGCCCACAGACGCAGACGCTTCTCTTTCTGTAGATCAAGCAGCAGCAGCGACTTCTATCAGCCAACACAACAGTTAGCTCGTAGCAGGACTGAAGGACTGCAGGCTGACGGCAGACTGCGGAGGACCAGAGGAGGAGGACTCTGTGTTCAACTTCACATCATGAGGACTCTGGAGGACCAGGACTCCGTGTTCACATCATGATGCTTGGTGCTCAAACACAGCCACAGTTGATGGACGGTGTTTTCCTCATGTTGAGTATTGAATGTGAAGATGAGAATTGTTGCTGTTGCTGCTGTTTACGTTCCTTATGATGCTAATTCAAAAACTGCACTACAGGAATGTGAAACTGGTTTTGTTTTCTGTTGTTTGTCGTGTGTTTGTCGGGCTACCACTGAATTGTGTTGTGCATCTCTGTGTTGCATAATGACAATAACTGATCCTTGAATCCTTGAATTGGCACCGTGGGTTGGTTTTTCTTCTGGCCTCCCCTGATGTTCGGAGTCACTGGTCCACATTGAATCTATGAATACCACAACAGTGCTTTCCTTGGTTCTCAGTCAAAAGTAAGAACAAGTCTTTTATTAGCTGCATGATAATACACATTGGTCATAAGCAGGGTCTAAAATAAAGTCCTTTCCTCATCACTGAACACGTCTACCAGCTGGCCACTTCTCAAATCTATGTTCAATTCAATTCAATTCAATTCAATTTATTTTTGTATAGCCCAAAATCACAAATTACAAATTTGCCTCAGAGGGCTTTACAATATGTACACATTTGACATCCTCTTGTCCCGGAACCCTCACAGCACTTTAGAAGTGTGAATACTGAGTCAGCGGCACTATACTGTAGAAACATGGACTATATCATTAACCTTCATCCACAACTACCGGTACTTAACCAAGGAATTGCTTTTTAAAATAATATTTCTTGAAATAAGGAAACCCTGTCTGCCATGCTGGCAGGTGACCTGAAGTCTCTGGCAGCAGCCAACATTCACCCTGTATTTGGCATGTGCTCATTTCATTCATTCATAAGGCATAAATAATACAAGTTAATAATAAGTCCTGCCCTGAAGCCACATCCTCTTCCTTTCTAAACTGTTGATCAGCAGGCGGGCCGTTCAGTACGGAGGTTAGTTTGGCTCCTGGCCGGTCATCCATCTCCATCTCCAGTACTACTCTCCACAAACAGATCCTCGTCTGAGTGAGAGAAAGAAGGAGCAATTTAGAGAAACAACACATTTGCAGAAATAATTTTGCTGACTGTTCTATTCCCCCATATAAAGCTAAGATCTGAACTTCTGCACATGCTCATTGGGGGACTATCAGTGTAAACGTTGTGATGTCATGAGAGGGAGGGTCATCAACGGGAGATACGTCCCCTCCCGGTGGTTGCAGCAAGGACTACAACCCATCATGGCAGCTGGGTAAAAACTACAATTCCCATAGTCAGCAGGGCAGCCGGGGCCAAGGCAGCGGCTCAGCTGAAAGAGAGGGGACTGATTACAGAAGGGAGGAAATGTTTGGAGAGAGGAGGAGGACAGGAGCACACGAGGAGGAAGAGAGTTTTAGTTTGCGTTAAAGACAACGACCCCGAAGTAAAGGAAGATACTTATGTTTACCTTTTGTTCAAAGATGCTAAATATATTATTTTGAGTTAGACCACAACTGCTTGTCGTCTTCATTTATGCACCCACGCCTCACAAGCTGATCCCGGCCTCTTAAGACATCACAACGTATACTGTGTTTGCTCTCACCCATGAGGTTGGCACTGGAGGTCGTCGGCACAGGGGCAGTGGTCACGGGGACCCTCCTGGTCCCAGGCCAGCATGTCCATCAGCAGGTTGGGGTGGCTCAGACAGGACTCCCCCTTCTCTGGTTTGGGATTACACACCGGAAACAACAGCTCTGTAGGACGCAGCAGAGAGAATAATGCTCACAGGCCACTTCATCACTGCTATTGCTGTTTCAAACAAATCCAAAACATTAAGCCCAGGTCAGATCCCCAGGCCCTGTTCCACAGACATTAAGACCAGAATACAGAAGCATTGTTCCATGGATGTTTCTATTCCATGTTTGAAGAGTTTAGACAGAGTACATCAAAATGTATGTATACGAAACACCACATATAATTACTTCAAACGCTCTATGTCGCTATGCTACTTGGTCCGAGTGTGATGAAAAGATAATCAATATGTTGTTAATGCTGCAGGTCAATCCCTCAGCTCTGTAACAGAGAGCTGCAGAAATGAGTCCTAACACCCAGAACATGGCCATCTTTACACTTCCTGTTCCTCCGGCTGAGAGGCAGTGTGTTTTTGGGGAGATGTCTGAAATGAGGTCAGTAACACAAGCTGCAGATATTTGAACGTTTGCTTCTACGATATAAAATACGTCAGTAAATACTCCTCTGGTGATTTGAGAAGCTTTTACATGTCGGTTGCTAACGAGTGTCAAAAAGAGCCTAAACGTCGTCACGCCGACTATCCTCCGTCACAGCCTCGTGGTGTAGTTCCTTTATAGCCTAACGTTAGCTTCTTACTTCGGAAGATTGCATTTACATTTCAAACATCATAAAGTGGTGTTCATTGTGAAGATTATTTTGCTGAACAGAACATGTAAGTATCAAAAACATTTGCTTGCCACACGACGGAAGAATCTCTTATGTGATGGAGCCAGTGTGACGCTCACGTCCTGTGGATAACTGCTGTTATCATTTGGCACTATAGATACAATTGAATTGAAGGCCAGTATTTATTCCTCAGCATTTCTATTTGATACTGGATGTCCTTTACACTGTTTAGCTGACCATGTGCTGCACATGGAGGGAGTTTGACTTCAGGTCAATTGAAGCTAGAGAGACAAGACGTTGACTTTGCTGACCTCCAGTGGTTCAAACACCTCCACTGTGTTGGGGTGGAACTGAAACCTTAGAGACACTGGGACAAATAAAAGCTTCTAAATGACTAGATGTCTCTAGTGTCAGTGAGAATATATTTTCAAGTTGATGTAGGTCAGTTGACCTAAATCTACTTTAACAGCGTAGCAAGAAAATGCACTATTTCCAAGCAATGTAAAAGAAAGGATCATAGAAGCAACAGCAGATACAACTGTGCTGCTACAAATATAATATAGTACAATATAGTGTAGATAAGCACAGGACATTATGAGAAAGGGGACACGGAAAATTAGAATTGATGTGAGGGACAGCTCGACAGACTTGAGTTGAAATAGAAGCCGAGAGTGTTTGAGCACACAGTGAAGATGTGAAAGAGTCTGTTCAGTTAATGTAGAGCTCACCTCGCTGAAAGGCACAGCAGAGGTCAGGCCTGCAGTCACCCTGACCCTGACAGATAGATCCCTCCGCTCCTTTGGTGCCATTGACCGTACACTGCCCCCACACACACATCTGGTCTGAGCAACACTCCTCGTCCTTAGTGCAGGGCTAAGTGGACACACACAAGGATGTAAAGCACACGTGGTCTGTTGCTGCATACATGCTGCTATGGGTGTACCAGCATCCATTAGTTCATAGTATTTCCAGTAAAAGGTATGTGTAGCTGTTTAACATTGAGATATTAGTGGGATTTGATTGAGTGCTGCTGCTTTGCTGAACATGATGAACACTTCACTGTTTTTATCATTATCACAGCAAGGCGGGCCAGGGTTCAATAGACATGTCTCCCCATGACAGCGTGGATCCTGTCCAGGTTCTCTGGCTCGCCCCCAACAGTCCAAAGACATGCAGCCTCGGTTAATTCACTGACGACTCTAATGGCCCATGGTGGATGGATGGCAGCCTCGACTCTCTGCAGATCAAAAGTGAAACTGCTTCATGGCCCAGAAGAGGGCGCTCTTTCTGCTGGGGAGATTCTGTGAGTCATGATCTCATTTGATTATGGCCATTATCACATTCTATGACATTTATTTTCACAGTGATGTGCTGATATTTTAACAATCCAGATGTTGCAATTTTAAAGGTGCATTGACTATTTTTGTTGTCACTTTGGGGGAGCGGCTGAACCACGCGGATTAACACTTTCATTCATTTGAAGTCTTGTTTCTATTGACCTTTTGAATGTCAGTCCAACGTTCACTCCTTTGGTCGCTAAAGCGCTCATCTTGGTCACTACGAGTAACCACGTTCACATTAAACAGACATTTCATCCATTGTTGAAATAACAAATGGATCGATGAACTTTTAACTAGACAAACAACCACAAAAGCAGCGCTGACTGATTGCCCACCATGTCCGTTGGGATGCAGGGGAGGCACTTGGAGTCCTCGATCTCATACAGGCAGTACTTCAGGTGACCACAGTCCTCGTCCACCATGCAGTCCTGGGTCGAGAGACAACAGCAGTTACATATACAGTCAGTTCTGTTAAATCATCAGCGTCCTCTGTCTTGTGGTTGTCATGATCATTGTAGATGACTATCGGCAATTTTCCTTTAGTCACCGAGAGGCTAAGTAGAGGAGATTTAAACTTGCGGACGCGAGAAATATTTGTGAGCAACAAATAAACGTTGATTATAGATGGCATACAATCGTAACTCAATAATTTGTCAGTATTAATGTGAATAAACGTGTAAAAATAACATGAAATAGCGTGAAAATAGCGGTCAACAAAAATAAGGCTCCCTCTCTCACCCCCTCTCCTTCCAAACCTTTCCCTAGTCTGATTCTGACAGCTGTTAAACCCCCATTGTGACTATTCCCAGCACCACGTGACTCAATCCCCGGAAGTGTACCGGAAGTGACAAAAAAGGGCATACAAAATGACACAGGCCACACCTGGCTTTATTATAATTACATTGCAGTTGAAATTTAGATTTTAAACTATGCACGGATTGAAATATAATGAGTTCCTTTGTTGCAGCTCCATTTACTCTGGGATTGTAATAGAAATAGTTCTCCTGACAGTGGATTCATATCAGCTTCTTACCTTTCAGAGGAGGCCTGATGGTTGAGGAGCTATTCTTCATTCATTATGGGTAAGTATGTTCCAAGTGACAGGGCTCAACAGGTATCCTCATAACTAGAAAGCCATCTCAACATTGCAAGATCTGTAACGTGTAACTGGATCTGTTCTCATAGTTATCAGATACAAATCTAAATATAAGGGATACTTCATCAGGATTAATGTTAAAAATACGGAAAGCGTGATTAAGTCATGAAAAAAGGTCTTTGTTTTTGTTTTGTTTTTTTCTTAGTGTCATCATTCTGCTTTACTGTATTATATGGTGATGACAGATCACCTCATAAGTGGAGGAAAATGATCCAATAAGGAAAAAAGACGACAGTTGTTGATAATCGATTTGATAAAAGAGATGCAAATCTTGTTCTTTTAATGCTTTAAGATGCTGAGTCATAATTATGAGAGAACTCATAATTAACTGTAATTACTTTGAAACAACAGGTAAACGTAGTTGCTACGGATGTCTATAACATTTTGACTTTGACTTACTACCGTATGAAGCGGTGACAGTTATAGGTATATGTGTATATGATCAACTGCTGTAAACATTCCAGCTGCTAAACTCCATTCAAAGAAAAGTACTAACAGCTGCACATATCTAAACTGACTGGATATCTTCTATGAAGTGCTGAGTCCACCAACTTTACTGCGACTTCCTTGAGTGTAATTTGAGTTTGACTCCATGCAGAGGCTGGAATTATACAGTTAGTCATTTCAGAAGAGCAGACCTTGTCCTGCCTGGCACGCTGGCTTTCCTGCCATTTCTTCCAGCAGCGAGGTCTATTAACATAACCACTCGCTGTGCAGCTGCCAGGAAAGTAACAGATCAAAACCGCCGTTATGAAGGAAAATGGCAACACAGCAAGCAGCAATAATGACCTCAATCCAAGCTTGTGAGAAGTATATGTTATGTCTGTGTGCTGGATGAGCTCATTCTCTGTAACACAAGTTGAGTTTTAGAGAGCACTCCACCTCTCGGTCTCTTCTTACAAACATTATGAATATCTACAAACCTCTCACCGTAGAATCAATACATCTAATTGAATTAAACCTCTGAGTATGTCGACATGTCTTTCAGTACACTGCTTTGCTCAAAGAGCCCACCCTATGAGCATTATATCCATCAGCTGTTCTGTTCAGTTGTAATAATGTCAGCTGAAACACAGGCCACAATGCATTAGTTCTCTAATTACTCACACAGACCAGACAGAGGAAGCAGAAGACTCACGTGATCCGCACTGTTCCAGTGGCCAGACGTCTCCATATGGATGTGTGGAAGATGAACATCTCCTGTTCTATTATAAGCCTCCTATAAATGGCAAAAGGAGTGACATGTATCAGAAAAGGGAAAACTACCCTCATCCCTACAATCACCTGAACAACAACCAGTCTTATGCTCATCGTGTGTGTATCACAACCCTTCAGCCCATTCATAAACCTTCATAAACCCATTCAGAGATGTAAAGGGAGAAACATTGTAAACGTTTGTTCCATAATCATGACCTGTGAGAGATGAAAGGGTTTTGTCTGAGACATATTTGACCTCGTTGTCATGAGTGAACTTCTACCTTGTCAGCTCCATCAAGGACCTGGACCACTCTGTCTCCCTCCGTCACCATCTTCTTCGTCTCATTGTGGGAGTTAGTGCGCAGATCCAGTGACGTGAGAGATGATTTAGCACTCTCAGTAGTTATCTGTTGGGTTGAATGTTTGGGTACACATGGAATCCATTAATTCATCTGACAAAATAAAGCACACAGCATTTACATTGTGACCATATCAGATTTCCATGTGGGGAGGAAGAGTATGAAGCCTCAGGGTGGCTAATTTGCTGATACACAGCAGGATGCTGATCTCCATGTATTGAATGACATGAAAGGAAACTTCCTCGTAGGTCACAAATGATCAAAACCAGACAGTGACCTGAAACATGAGCCGACTTATTAGACCTGCAGACCTCCTACTCTAAGGGGACAACAGACCTCAAGGCTGCCTTCCAGGAGTCTCAGCTGGCCAACAGGAGGTTGTGTAAAGTTCTCAGTCACACAAGTATAAGGGGTTATAAGGTTATCCATCTTTCTATTATTGAATTGAATGGACAAAATCCATTTTGAGTCACTATTATGATGAGGACTATTGGTATTCAGACATGGCATGTTGGTCAGACACATAGAGATGGAAACTATGTGTGGTGTCGCAACAGCAGCCTATTTCAGCCTGGTAGTCAAAATGAAGCAGACTACCAAAACACTTCAATGTGACTGTGATTAAGATCTGATGAATTTCACTACTTGTGGTAATTATTTGTCAAATAACCGACAACTCTTCCCTTGTTTGAATGAATAAAATATGACACAGACCTGGTCCACAGCCTCCTCCAGTATGTGCTGGGTGTCCTCCATCAGCTGCTCCACTTCCCGGAACATGTCGTTGAGACTGACCGGGCCCCGCTCCAGGGCGTCCCGCAGGTCTACTGCCTCGCCCCGCGCCGCACCGTCCGTCGCCCACAAGCACAAACTCAAAGATACCAACAGCAGCATGATAGCGGACATCTTTCCTTCTCTCTCCGTCCGACAGTCCACCAAGCAGCAGATCCGTGTGACGCACGGAGGGCGCACAGCCGCACACAGCTGGATCTGTTTTATTTGGAAAGTCTGAGGAGTGGTGGCGGGGTAAACTGGAACGGCAGGCTACATGTCAAAATCAAAGGGCTGGTTATGGTGAGCTAGACTGTTTGAAGCTGTTCGCAGTTACCAGATGTGATCTGCAAAGAGAAGTTCACCCCGCAAACAATCAACCTTCACACAGGAAGAACCTCATTGCACTTTGTGAAACTCTGACCAAACCTCGGTGGCTTTTGCACAGTTTTGACAAACTAATGTAGTTTCATATGCTTACTTACCTTTAATAACTCAGCTAACATATCAATTACTGACTGCATGGACTGTCAGAGCAGCGTTTCTGAATAGATATGGTTATAAACTATAACAACACATTTTTCTTTTGTCAACCAGATCATCATTACAATAAATACATATAAATAGATTTTTCTAGGATGGAATTTCTTTCATGTTTCATTATGTACACTGTAGGTCTATAATGGCCAACATGTGTTTATTGTTGTTTATTTCATCTTCACAATGACTTCGTATCTGTAGGTGGAGCGCCTCCTCTGGGATGTTTCTGGAAGAGCTGCGACACGTCGAGTGAAATCACTATTCGTATAAAGTGGTCGTGATCCACGACCTCTTTACAGCGGATTACATGGTCGCAGTGGCGGGCGATGCATCTTCTACCTGGGCCTTCTGTGCCGTCTTACAGTTGAACCACCACAGCTACGGTTATTGTTTGTTTCGTGTAAACACCTCATATTCACAGAACACTGCAACATTTGACAAGTGAAATAAAATGTTACATGAAGCTCAACACCTACAAATACACTAACTGCAGAGTGCAGGTACATGAGTACGCACATGACGGGATGGTTCGTCATTAACGGACAATGCATATAGTTAAATCAATAATTAACACAATGACAAGAACAAACTCACAAGAACCAGTCACATATATTTACAACAAAGCATGACAAATCAATCCATCAAACCTGCGGCACTAAAACACCGAACACTCAAGAGCACGAGCCATTCAAATATTATTCACGTCAGAGGGAACAATATTAAGCAGTGGTGGGCCGTCAGGGCCTGCAAGGCCTTCTCTGCTGGCCTAAACAGAATCACAAAGTTATAGCTATTTTATGATTTAATAATTGTTCTTAAATACACTACATGTATTCTAATTTATATAAATATTTTTCCCATTATCTTATGTTCTCATTGCACAGCTCCTGTCTTCCTCAGTTGCTCTGCTTCCAGTGCAGCTTGTTTTAAGTAGAGCTTTCATCAATCAGATCTCATTTCTGTGTCTCTAGTTGGAACAGAGCCAGAGGCCTGCAGACTCACAAGTGCATCCATGTGCACTTTAAGTGAATGGGGACGATATTGTTGATTGTCGGTGTTCACCCAATCAAGGCCTACAAGTACGTGATTGGTCAGCGCCGCCGCCCACAGAAGCCTCACGCTGCAGTCAGAGCAGAGAGGAGACGCACTCTCAGCAGATAGTGTATCTACAGGTGTTGGCTTCATTTTTACACGACACAAATAATAACCGTAGCTGTGTTTCAGCTGAAGGACAGCAGTGGAGGCCCAGGTATAAAATGCACGGCCCGCCACTGATATTAACTATATAATAAAAACAACACGATAGACAAATGAGCACAGCGCTACTGCAGATGTAAAAACACAAAGCAGTTCACTTCCCACATGCTGTTCATTATTTACAGACAAAGTCCATCCTCCTGTCTTTGTGTACAAGCAGTTCAATGACGCGGTTGTGCAGAACATCCGTGCGTCTCAGTTCCAGCCAGAGGTCTCCCCAGTTGTGTTTCTGGAATATGTTTTGATGCGTTTGAGGGCTGAAAATGTCCGCTCGACAGAGGCAGTCGACATTTGGATCGACACCGCTACACATGGCCGAGATCCTCCTTGTGGCACCGCAGTGGCTAGTCTGTGGCAAGCGGCAGTCAGGTGTCACAACAGCGGCAAGCGAGCGGCACTCGTTCGGCACCCGTCAAGAAACTGCCGAGCTGAGCGGGCGGAGACACATTTTGCTTTTCCATGCTGGGTCAGGGCTGCTAGCTGTGGGGTTAGCCGACCCTTTGATACGATTTCACGTTTTTCCTGAAATGTCCTCCTCGAGAAAGGCTTCGTCAGTAACTCCGCCACCAAATCGGTTTCTCCTCCTCCTTCAGCCATTGAGTGTTAAAACACAGCTAGGTAAAAAAAACAGAATCTACACCAAGCAAAACGCTAAGAATGTCATAACTTCTCTTACATATGTTTCAACCAGAACTCTTACTAAACACTCAGCTCTGCTAGCTAGCTTCCTGTTTGACAAAAGTCACGCTGGCCCACTGACCAATCACGGCGCACGTTAATGCAGACGTACTTAGAGGCTACCTGGGTACCACTGGCACGTCAAAGAATACGCCCAACATGTCAAACTAAAGATCTGATTGGTTGAAGACTATGACAATCAACAATAACGTCCCCATTCACTTAGGCCCTGTCCACACTACTCTGCTTATGTTTGGAAACACATGTGTTTTGCTACGTTTACACTGAGCGGCCACACTACGCCGGAGTTTTGGAGCACCCTAAATGGAGGAGTTTGAAAACACCCCCGAGGTTGGAGGTATTTGAAAACTCCGGGGTTGCGTTTGAGTGTGGACGGTCGGAAACTGATATGTTTAGAAAAAATTACGCCCACACCCGTGTTCGCCACTGGATTGGTTCTTATCAGCCATGACGTGTCCTTCCCTGATTCGTCACGTCTATCACGTGACCCTTACCCGGAAGCTCACAAACGACAACATTGAATACCGATCGACTACCAGTTCAACAGACATTCAATTAACATGGACAACTGATTACAGGTGCTGCTGACCCTGTTGTCTTTATTAGCAGCTGTTGTCCAGTTAAAGTCTGCATTATTACGGAGGAAGCAGCTGTTAGTGGAGCGATCAGTGACCAGCGTGACCAGCAGCGTTATCAGCCCTACGGAGCAGCCGTCTGAAGTCACGGTTAGCAGTAAATGCTATTCAGTAGGACAGATAGCTAAGCCACCAGCAGAGCTACAAGTAACACAATGGTAACGGGAAGGTCCACAGCCAGAGTGGGGACCGAGCTGGGTGGAGTTGGTAGTGCAGGAGCATCGCTGTGGTGGACCAGAGTCTTATCCAACAGGATCATGTAGCGGTTGAGGAGAATTCAGGGAAGTTTTGGAGTTTCATCTCTCTTGCTGCTGGCGGTGCACCACCTCAGTCAAGAACAGAGAAGTCCTTGGATTGGCTCGTCTTGGTGTGGAGCTATGGGCCGGGGCCTTGGCTCGAGTGCGGACCCATGGATCTTCTGACAGAGTCAGCAGTGTTGTAGCGCTCAGGTCCAATGCAGCAGTGGTGCCTGCTGCTCCTACGTCCAGCTCCTCTCCCACTAAACTCTCAGGGCGGACCTTAAAAGTGCCATTGTGCATCGAGGCCAGCCAAGGAAGAGAGGCCGCAGAGTCCGAGACCAACTGAGACACCAAGGAGGTGGGTGGCAGGCTGCCGGTACAGCAAGAGCGGAAGACTGCATTTACGAAATATGCTTTGCCTGGGCAGTCGCTATGGATATAAAGCTGTCGATCTGCTTTTCTCTTGTTCGGAGCTCAGCCTATTCAGGTGACTAGACCTGATAACCTGATGCAGTACTTATCATGTTAGGATGGGCTGGGTGTTGGACCTCAACGCTGGACACTGACAAGATGTAGGTCAAGTTGAAGAGGATTTATTGTGAGACCACAGGGAAGGGAAGTGGGTTGGAGGCAGAGGGCAGAGGGGCGATGGTGGAAGACAGACTGGAGAGTGGCGTCTGCAGGCTGAAGTGGCAGGCAGGCAGGCAAAGAAAGAAAATAATACAGGGAATTGTACTCATGGAAGACACTGGAACTGCTGAAGCCTCAAGCATGAACTACCATGTCAGCAGAGACAATGATCTGATGAGGACTGTAAGGAAAGCCGGTAGCTAGGAGAGCCAGGAAAACCATGCCCACACATAGACAAGGAGAAAAGGGTACATCCCAAGTCTCTGGATACATCCTAAGTCCTATTTGACATTTCCTCGCTTGAAGTTGTTCTGGTCTGCCATGATGAGGGCCGTCCCAAAGCTCTTATTTCTGCTCTGAGGAGGGAGGAGGGAGGAGGGAGGAGGGATCTCTGAGCAGCCATGAGCAAGGACCCATAAGAACAGCCTTCCAGGAAGTCTTTTAACAGCTGACACGCCCCCTCATTGGATATCAGTAATTTGATTGGATGCTGCAGCTAAACTGATTGATGAGTTAAATAATTTAAAATGTAAAATTTAGCCTAAAAAATAACTTACAATGTTAAAAAGACACCATAATCGTATTCTAGATTATTAAATAATGACTTTTAACACGAGCTATCCACAGTTTATTACAGGCAGCTACACGTTCAAACCACTAGATGGACCTCCTGACTAAGCAATGCACCCAGTAATGCATACTTATCTCCCGACACTGTCACTAACAACATTATACTATATATAATAGAATAGCAGACAGACCTGCAGCTTGGTAGGTTCAAGAGGAGAGACGGCTGTTTATTCTCAGCGTTTCGGGCAGCAGTAGGGTATCCCAGTCAACAAATGAACAGCCTTATTAACTGGTTGATATAAATACACTCCAACAACAAATCCATGTTCAGACCTATCTTCATGGTGGTGCCAGAATCTACTCTAATCACTGACATCACGTTGTTTGGAGAGGGTTTCTACAACTCAAGAAGGTTTTATACTGGTAGTGTGCTGACAAAACAAAGAGTAAAGTGGAAGAGATGACAGAAGAAAACAGTGCAGGTAAGGTTAGACAGTAACATGTTATGCTACAGTAGTAATTCGGGGACTTGCTATTTGAAAAGGAACAGCAGGAGTACAACTTTATTACACACTATGATGATTAAACTGTAAAAAAGATACTCAATTGATCCGAACCGGGAGGGGTGATCCGAACCGATCACGGATCAATCCGCGATCCGTTACACCACTAGCTATAACCCTACAAAAATTGGGACATTGGTCATCCTCTGCCTTCACATCCTACATCCGCCCCAACCTCAACACAATACTCAACAATTAAAGATCATTGAAGCCTTGCATTATTGGAAGGTCACATTATTTGTCTCATAGCAGGGGACAGAATTGCATCATTCTTGAAATGTTCCTTATAATAACGCTAAAGATATTTATCTAGTGTGCAAATGGATATCCTCTCATCACGGTATAATGCTGTGCCCTCCCAGCTCTGTTCTTCCATGTTCTCCAGTCTACTGGTCTAACGCCGTTTCTCAATCTCCTGGTCTCACGTGACCTTGTTAACGTGACTGTTTCCTGGTCTAACGTGACCGTTTTCCATTCCCTAAAGGAACAGAAGGTCTGAGTTGCCCAAATTTTCAAATTTACAGGTCAGAGTTGACCCTTCAAGATGACATAATTTCTAGTTTGCCAGTCTGCACGAACTTGGTCTAATTGAGGCATGGTGACCCCCAACTAATCTGTTCTGCATTCTCACTTGAACCCGACTATTCTGTTCTGCGGTCTAACATGACCCCAACCTATCCTTGTCTAACTTGACCCTCCCCTATCCTGTCCTGCGGTCTGTCGAGACCCCTCTATCAATTTCGGGATCTGTTGAAATCCTACCATACTTTATTAGGATCTATCTAGACCCGCACTATCCTGTTTCTGTGGTCTATCGAGACCCCCGTATCCTGGTCTGTGGTCCATCGAGACATTCCTCTATCCTTTGCTCTATCTTAACTTGACCTCTTAACTCTGGTTTAACATCAACTCATGCAATCTCACCCTAACAAGTTCTACCCTTAAATTTTCTCTCATGACTAATTTTCTATTTTGCTGAGGAATTCATTACGGCAGTAGGAAAGGTATTTATTTTATTTATTCAT
This sequence comes from Lycodopsis pacificus, assembly GCA_028022725.1. Lineage (NCBI taxonomy): Eukaryota > Metazoa > Chordata > Actinopteri > Perciformes > Zoarcidae > Lycodopsis > Lycodopsis pacificus. The sequence goes on from CM051698.1 coordinate 3,248,056, forward strand.
ATAAAATAAATTTATTTTGGGGGATTAGGCCTATTGGACCTCAGTATCTCTACCCTCGGTGACTTCAGGATGGAGTCCAATCACCAAAGACTGCACAATTCATATTGTATGCTTGTATAATAAATCATTGTTAAATTCTGAACAAGTCTCTCCTGATTGAATTAATGCTGTCTCTTTCTCCCCCTCGTTCTCTCTTTCAGAAATGTAGGGGCTGACAGTCTACAGTGCAGAGTGACTGTGGACCTATTCTGGTTCTGCTTTGATGAACTGATTTCATTATTGCATTTTCACCAACCCATCTCACTCCCAACTCACCAAATACAATCGCTTGGTCTGTGGCCCTAAGTTTGGTGTCCTGAGATTTAAAAATGGGTTATGGCAACCAATCACAATTTTTAATATAGTTTGACTTTCTTTCTTACTTTTTTGACTTTCCTCTTGCCTCTGAAAGATAGAGGAATAGTGTCTTCTGCCTCTATGAACCAGTCTCCTTTAGTGTATACGGGATTAGTCAGCAGTTTCACATATGGTGCTCCCCATGTACATATTTTCCTAGAGAAATGGATTTCACATGGGATGTACAGCAGACATGCTGACTGAGGGTTTGTGTTAACACTGTATGCATGTGCTGACAAGTTAAAGCATAAAGCTCATTAGCATTCAGACCTTGTATATACTGCATCAAGAAACCTACCCACACACATACAGACCCCCCCCCCCCCCCACACACACACAGAGCTGATAAGTATTCACACCTTGTCCAGACATCAAGAAACCTGCCCTCATACCCCCTCCCACACACAGAGAGACAAACACTGGTAAGTATTCAGAACTTGTCTAGTCTGCTTCAAGGATCCCCCCCCCCCTGCATCAATGCTTGGGGTTCTCCAGCATTCAGAAAGGGAAAGAGAGAGCTGAGGGAAATCCTCCGACAGTGGACTATTAAAGTCCCATTACAGCTCCCACATTTCTTTCTTCAACTGTAAAAGCTTCTGAAATTAATTGCACTTGTATCATTACTGCAACTAAAACCCTAACCCGAAAATTAGTTTAGTGTGTAAATTGTGAAATTGCAGTGGACTTCTGTTGTGGGAATATCCTGTATATGGCTGAATAACAACAAATGAAAATGAAAGGGGTCCAAAGCCATTGTGAAAGAGAGGATGGTGAACAGCTGATCCATGCACAGTGGTTCATCGGGGTAACTGTGCTCAGAGGTACAGCTGGTCATTCAGTAATCAGCAGTTTGATCCCCGTCTCCTCCAGTCCGTATGTTGAAGTGTCCTTTGGCACGATACTGAACACCAAGTTGCTCCCGAAGGCTGTGCCTGTCACGCTTAGCCCGTCACCAGCACAAGCAGGTGGATCACCATTTGTGCTTTCTCAAATATCGTATTCAGATTCAGCTCCTCCCCAATCATAAAGTTGACAGAGGAAACGTATTAACGATAATGTTTTTGGGCCACCTGATGAATATAAAGCTAATATTCCCACCAACTCCTGATCAAAAATATAGATCTCACCAGCTAGTCGCTGATTGTGTCTGCTGCTTGCTGGTAGTTACTGTGGCTTCCACAGTATACCTTTTAAAGCTGAGAGATAATCGGGTCATCATTTTTTGTGGGTTATTGCAGCTTTAAAGTGTGACGGAAGCTATGCGGAAGTTTGCCCAACCAGTCTACATGTGTTTTGTGGACTTGGAGAAGGCTTTCAATCGGGGGTTCTTGTGGGGGGTGCTGCGGGAGTATGGGGTGCCGGACCCGTTACAACGGGTGATCTGGTCTCTGTACGACTGCAGTAGGAGCTGTGTCCGCATTCTCTGCAATAAGTCAGACACATTCTCGGTGGGTGTTGGCCTCCGCCAGGGCTGCCCTTTGTCATCGGTCCTGTTCGTGACTTTCATGGACAGGATATCTAGGCGCAGCCTGGGGGTGGAGAACGTCAGGTTCGGGGGTCTCGGGATCGCCTCTCTGCTGTTTGCAGATGATGTGGTCCTGTTGGCCTCCTCGGTTCATGACCTCCAGCATTCACTGGGGCGGTTTGCAGCCGAGTGTGAAGCGGTGGGGATGAGAGTCAGCACCTCCAAATCTGAGGCCATGGTGCTCTGCTGGAAACCGGTGGATTGCTCCCTCCAGTTGGGGACGGAGTGTCTACCTCAAGCGAAGGAGTTCAAGTATCTCGGGGTCTTGTTCAAGTGAGGGTAAGATGGAGCGGGAGATCGACAGGCGGATCGGTGCGGCTGCAGCAGTAAAGCAGGCGCTGCACCGGACCGTCTTGGTGAAGAGGGAGCTGAGCCGGAAGGCAAAGCTCTCAATGTACCACTCGGTCTACGTTCCTACCCTCACCTATGGTCACCAACTTTGGGTCGTGACCGAAAGGACAAGGCTACAAGCGGCCGAAATGAGTTTCCTCCATAGGGTGGCAGGGCTCAGCCTTAGAGATAGGGTAAGGAGCTCGTCATCAGGAGGGAGCTTGGAGTCTAGCCGCTACTCCTTCGTGTTGAAAGGAGTCAGCTGAGGTGGTTCAGCATCTTGTCAGGATGCCTCCTGGACGCCTCCCACTGGAGGTTTTCCAGGCACGTCCAACTGGGAAGAGACCCCGGGGAAGACCCAGAACACGCTGGAGGGATTACATCTCCCAGCTGGCCAGGGAACGCCTCAGGATCCCCCAGAATGAGCTGGAACATGTTGCGGTGAGAGGGAGGTCTGGGTCAGCCTGCTGGGCCTGCTGCCACCGCGACCCGACCCCGGATAAGAGGAGGAAGATGGATGGATGGATGGACGGAAGCTATGCCTGGCACAAACTCAGCATATTATGGATTTCAGAAGGGTGGGTGTGGTTAGTCCTGTTGATGACAGTTGTAGCCAAGTCAGCGTGACTCAAGTCAACAGACCTGGTCTTGACTTACACTTCATTTCAACTGATGCCCTGCAATACTCATTTTCATAAACCAGTCTGTGATAACATTTTACCTTTAACATACTGACAGAATATGATAAGCTGTGTAAGAGCAGCTATCAGCATCACGGTTAGCTTCTGTGAGGCTACACTGACAATGTTGTATTCGCTGCATGTGTTTGCTCTCTGATTCCAAGCTGATCACTCTGGACACAGTCTAATACCAAAAGTGAAAAGAACCCTTTGTCAGCCCTCTGAAGGGTCATAGATTATCCTGAGAAATGCTCAAAACCAATTCCTACAATTGATGCAGTGTATATACCTGCCACTGAGTTAAAGAACTCCCCAATGAATTCATGAAGCATAAATTGAACAAGCTGACAAGACGACAGACTGCAATATAGTGCTACTTGTTTTCAGCCTAATTTATAAAGCAGGCAGGAGGTGTAGAGAGGCTGGAAGGAAGAGAAGAGAGGGAGTAAAGTGATGATGGAGGAGAAAAAGAGGCCTGTCAATCTGGATGTTCTGTGGTTTTTAATGTGGAGCTGTTTCAGGCTGCGGGTGACTAAATGCATGCATGTGTGTGTGTGTGTGTGTGCTTGAGGTTTGGCATGGGTTTTGTTGGTAGGATGTTTTAAAACCACGGGGATGTCTTTCATCATCTCTGACACACACACACACACGCTCACACACACACACACACACACACACACACACACACACACACACACACACACACACACACACACACACACACACACACACACACACACACACACACACACACACACACACACACACACTCACACACATCTGATCAGCAGACCAGTTGTTTCACGTGGAGGTGATTTTCAGTCTCAGGGTAACTGATATTCAGAACACAGCATTTTGTAATGTATGATTGTATCAGTTCATTCCATAACTCAGATCTGCTGTTGTTGTAGGAATGACAGACAAATCAATTATTATACTTTCCATTTTCAACAGAAGTCACTGTCAGTTTGTTCGTGAGCAATGTTGACCAAGAAAGTCAACAAAGACAAATCATCAACAAGACTGAAGACCGGATGAAAGAATAAGTTAGATTAAAGGAATCTTATCTCTGGACGTGTCTTAAAGGAATGCTGCGGAATTCTGTCATAGAATGGGGGTCATATATTAATCAAAATCCTTTTCATTATTTAGTATTTGCTTTAGTCGACTCAGACTGTATCTCAGCAGGCACTCCACTTTGGCAGTCCAGTCCAATCTAATTCAATCTAATTTGTTCTGTTGAGCCAGACCAGGCAGATCAATCTCCAAAACGCCAACCTTCTGGATCCATGTCAAGAGTCATTTGCTGAGTCATCCATGCAGTGTGTTACGGTCGGTTGTTCTGGACCCATACGCAGACACCGGGACAACAGGGCAGGTCAATAAAAAGGTTCTATTTAGTTGTTGGTGGAGCCGGTGGAACATGCAGGTGAGGGGTGTGAGCGGTGGCGGCGACGTGGCACAGGAATCTTCAAGCACAAGAAAAACAAGTTAGTTGCAGATCGAGAAAACGAAGCGAACGAACTCCTGAGAAGAAGTAACAGCTCAGAGGGCCGAGGCTGTATAGCTACCACTGAGCTGAAGGAACAACCTGCCGATGAGACGGAAGGAAGCCGCGATACGTTTGTGATGACGGTCTGATTGTTGGCAGATGTGGAGATGAGCCCAGGTGCCGGATGATTGAAGCCGCGCCCATGCCGTACACACACACACACACACACACACACACACACACACACACACACACACACACAGACACAGAACAGAGGGGCGACGGCGGAGCCGTGACACAGTGTCCTGTTAAAATCTGATTTTTTTGTGCTTTTGATTTTCAATGATAATGAGAAGACGTCGACGCATGTCAGCTCCACTGGGGCAACTTCATGACAATATACTTGTAGCAAATGCAGAGTTATAGTGTGAAGCAGAAGAGGACCGTTAGTCCCCCTGAGTGGGTAATGCTTCATAATACAGCTTACAGTCTAAGGACCCGACCTAAGAGGGGAAGGTCTTTTCAACTTCTGGTGTAATATTGTCGTATGAAAATACTTACCGGCTTCACCTGGTACCTGACTAGGGTCACATTGTGTTTTTTATGCTTTTAAATGTCTGCTCTGTTAAGCACTTTGTGATACTATTGTCTGTGAAAAGCGCTATATAAATAAAATTCATTCATTCATTCATTCATTCTCCTGATCTACTGACCACAGATCAAACCCAACCCACCTACTGCTGTAACTTCGATGTGAAGGAAGACGATTAAGGCCAGCTGGTTCAAACCATGTGTATATCGGAGGCTTGTTTTTCCATTCTAGACCTCAGGTTCATATTGGAAATCTATATTTTGTTGCACTGCACTCTGAGCTAGTTAATATTAAAATACAAATGTCATTCTCAATCTAACAAGCCAGTGTAGTTGTCAAATAGAGTTGAGCTCCCAGGGAAGCTGCCTTAAATGAGGAAATACATGTTCGGTATGTAAATTAGGCTAAAGGGACATAAAGCGTATAATTATAGTTTAACGGATGAAATCGAATAATCATTTTAAAGCAAGCGTGTATTACATAACAAATGTAAAGTGATTTTAACAAATATAAACCTGATAATAATAATAATATGTGTATCTGAGTATAGTGCAGACTGTTTGTGTTAAAAGTACGAAGAAAGAGGAAGTAAGCAGGGTGTTGGCTTCAAGGGATGGGGAAATAACGGCGGTTGAGAAGGAAGACGTAAAGAATATACTCAGAAATCAATAGATAAAGTGTAACCAAACGATAAAGTTTATAATCATGATTAATAACGAATGTTTAATGCATAGAGTGATTTAACAAATGTAAAACTGATTATAACGATGAACTGTGTTGAGAAATAACAAGGGTATGTGTTAGGACATGTTTTGGGGAAGTGAGATCATATAGGAGTTGTCCGGAAAGTGAGATCAGCAACAGATGTTTGGGCGGGGTCCGCTATGCTTCGGACTCTGTTGCAAAAACAAGGGGCGAAGGGAAATAAGGTTCTTTCCAAGCATACGCACTCACCCAGAGGGGTGGGGGCCTAAGTCTGAAGGGAGATCTGGTACTTTTCCAAACATAAGCACACACACAAAAGGGTGGGATAAAGATCATGTGTTCAGAATAGGAGGAGGGGGGAACAGATAGCCCAAAAGTGTTATAAAAGAAGTAACTTGCAAACAGCAAGACGGGAATTCACGACGGGACGCTGACCGAGCCATCCATGGAGAAACACTGGACCTCGATCGACAGCCGCGTCGGAGGACTTCGTCTCTGCTCACGGAAAAAAGACCGCCGTTCGTGGACCAAGATTGAAAGACGGAGATTTTCCTCTCCCCCTGCTTGACTTTAACAACTGGACAACGGATGGACACAGCCGCCTTAAAGACTTTGTACTGAGCCTGAAGGATCGCTGAATGGACTCCGTTGGCTGAGCAGGAGGGGCCGGAGGGTCTGGCCAGACCTTCGCTCCTAACACCTCCAAAAGAACTTTTTCATCGGACCTTTGAAATCCAGCTCCGACCGAGACGACGCGTCAACCTAACCCAATGAGTATAATCTAAGAAGAAAATTAAATTACGAATCAAGTGTAGTGACAATTTTTATTATGTGAGCTGTAGCCTGACCCTTGCTAACAATATATAAATATAACCTGCAATAAATATCTAATCTGCATTTAAAGTAAAACTCTCAAGTACATTCATTTGCTTAAAGTGGTAAATGTTCCTCGTGGCAAGTAAAAAGTTAAATCTATTGTATGTCCAACAACTGAGTTCTGAATGGTTATCCTAGTGACCTATCCACTTAACAATCCCTTACGGTTTTAGATGTAATCCTAGCCGTTAAAACCAAACCTGGCAATTTACCAAGAGCCCAGATCCAAAAGAGGGAAGCTGCCATAACTGACGCGACTGGTAGGAGCGCCCGGGGTCAGGTTGGCCCCTCGACCGAGTGCGCATTTACCGGAGGAAGCAGGGTAGACGTCAGGAGTAACGGTAGTTAGCAGAGCCAGGCGAGTTTCCTCGCAAGAACACCAGCTCTAAAATCTTTTAATAGAGAGCTGAGTCAGTAAGTAGCCCCGTATCGGGCCAAAGAACCCCAGGATCTAACACGTGCCGCCCAACGTGGGGCAGAAGAACCCCAGCAGTCAAGAGAGGCTGCCGTTCGTGTACGAAAGACCTGAGAAGGAGGCAAGTATTGGGTAGAAAGTAACGCTGCCCAAGCCTCAAAGAAGTCCGATTGCGAGACATCCACGAATCGAAGCTGTGTGTGGTATTTACAAGCCAGCACAGGAGAACCGCAGGCGACGGAGGAGCATCGACCAGAAACATCCGACCTGTAGAGGGGCCAGAGCCTGACCCCATCCCTTACTCAACGCGCGACGAGAGGCTTTGGGAGGACGGCGACTCGAGACAACAAAGACAAAGACAAAGTCCAAGATGCAAGAGTAGCAGAACGGACCAGACGTTCCAGGGACTGGCCGGCAGACGGAGGCGACCCAGCGGGACGAGCCAGCGGCCCCGATGAAGGAATCGCCACTGGACGGCAGCGAGGAGCAGAGGGACGACGCGGCAGAACGAGCGGCATCGGGAGAACCGACACCGGATAAAGACAACAGAGGCAACGTCCAACATCAGGTCATCCTGTACGGAAGAGGATGGACCACCTGGGATGCTGCCATCCAACAACACCTAACCGACCTACATCAAGAAGAAAGTAGGGCGTCGGTTAAAGGAGAAGTAGAACAGCAGTGCAAAGAGAAGGGTGAAAAGAGCTAGAGTCATAACTGATAGTTATTACTGTGCTCAGGCCCTTAACGAAGACCTGTCCATATGGGAGGAAAATGGGTTTGAGAGCGCTAAAAGTTAAAAAGTGGCTCATCAAGACCTATGGAGAAAAATAGCCGAATTACGGCTAAGCATGGAGCTCGAAGTGGTGCACCAGAGGGCCCACACGCGAGAAGGAACTCATTGGCAAGGAAACGAAGAAGTGGATCGTTTCGTCCAGATGAGACAAGTTGTCTTTGTTGGGATCGAGAAGTGGGAAGAATTGCCCAAAGGAAGGGTAGTCCCAGAAGAGAGCGTGGAGGAGGTGGTGCAGGCGGTGCATGGCGCACTAGGATATGCAGGCACCGTTCCAACGCAAAGGGAACTGGGAAAGCAGCGACTCTGGATTCCTGAAAAAGAAGTCCGCAGAATCCTAAAAGACTGTGAGTTGTGTGGTCGATACAACGCAGGAAGGAGAGGACAAAGGGTGGGAGGACTCACCATTAAAAGTACCGTACCCTGGGGCTCTATCTGCATGGATGTGGCAGGACCCCTTGGGGTACCAGGGAAGAGCAGAGAAAAGTACCTGTTGGTGCTCGTGGAGTCAAAGCAGCCAAAGCCAAGTACGATAAATCCGACATAGTAGTCAAGATATTGGACAGCAATACTGTTCAACTCAAGAAAAGAGGAATCCAAGGAGTAGGGCAGCTGAAGCCGGTTCCGTACTAGGAGAAACCAGGAACTCAAGAATGGCCACCAACATACAAGATTTACCTCCCTACGTCAGAGTGGCCAATGTCAAAGGGGTGGTTACCATGAGAAGGAGTGCTACGGGGCTCTGGGCAGGAAGAGCCCTGAGGAAGTTGGGTTACGCAAAGAAGTGATTTCTCTCCGGAGAAAAAGAAGTGTTGCAATGGAGAGAAGTTAAGAATGCCTGTGTGGTCTGCTTGCTGCCGACCACCCTAGCCGTTGCATGGCAGGGACCCGGAGACCAGAAACCACTCCGGGTCACAGGAAAAAGAAAAGAGTTTAACCGCATGCACCATAAGCCGGTGAAGGTTATGGATGCATGCATATGCGGTACATGCCGTGTGGAGAAGTTAACAAGGTTAACCTTCATCACCTAGTGGTGATCGACAGCTGAGAGCGGGCATCAGGACCGTCTTCACCAGAGGACGACGTGCTCGTCATCACTGCCCCGGCCGATGAAAACTTCCTGTGAGATTTCTACTAGCTAAGGCGAGGCAGCCTGTGACCTCAAGAAGGGGATGTCAAATAGAGTTGAGCTCCCAGGGAAGCTGCCTTAAATGAGGAAATACATGTTCGGTATGTAAATTAGGCTAAAGGGACATAAAGCGTATAATTATAGTTTAACGGATGAAATCGAATAATCATTTTAAAGCAAGCGTGTATTACATAACAAATGTAAAGTGATTTTAACAAATATAAACCTGATAATAATAATAATATGTGTATCTGAGTATAGTGCAGACTGTTTGTGTTAAAAGTACGAAGAAAGAGGAAGTAAGCAGGGTGTTGGCTTCAAGGGATGGGGAAATAACGGCGGTTGAGAAGGAAGACATAAAGAATATACTCAGAAATCAATAGATAAAGTGTAACCAAACGATAAAGTTTATAATCATGATTAATAACGAATGTTTAATGCATAGAGTGATTTAACAAATGTAAAACTGATTATAACGATGAACTGTGTTGAGAAATAACAAGGGTATGTGTTAGGACATGTTTTGGGGAAGTGAGATCATATAGGAGTTGTCCGGAAAGTGAGATCAGCAACAGATGTTTGGGCGGGGTCCGCTATGCTTCGGACTCTGTTGCAAAAACAAGGGGCGAAGGGAAATAAGGTTCTTTCCAAGCATACGCACTCACCCAGAGGGGTGGGGGCCTAAGTCTGAAGGGAGATCTGGTACTTTTCCAAACATAAGCACACACACAAAAGGGTGGGATAAAGATCATGTGTTCAGAATAGGAGGAGGGGGGAACAGATAGCCCAAAAGTGTTATAAAAGAAGTAACTTGCAAACAGCAAGACGGGAATTCATGACGGGACGCTGACCGAGCCATCCATGGAGAAACACTGGACCTCGATCGACAGCCGCGTCGGAGGACTTCGTCTCTGCTCACGGAAAAAAGACCGCCGTTCGTGGACAAAGATTGAAAGACGGAGATTTTCCTCTCCCCCTGCTTGACTTTAACAACTGGACAACGGATGGACACAGCCGCCTTAAAGACTTTGTACTGAGCCTGAAGGATCGCTGAATGGACTCCGTTGGCTGAGCAGGAGGGGCCGGAGGGTCTGGCCAGACCTTCGCTCCTAACACCTCCAAAAGAACTTTTTCATCGGACCTTTGAAATCCAGCTCCGACCGAGACGACGCGTCAAACTAACCCAATGAGTATAATCTAAGAAGAAAATTAAATTACGAATCAAGTGTAGTGACAATTTTTATTATGTGAGCTGTAGCCTGACCCTTGCTAACAATATATAAATATAACCTGCAATAAATATCTAATCTGCATTTAAAGTAAAACTCTCAAGTGCATTCATTTGCTTAAAGTGGTAAATGTTCCTCGTGGCAAGTAAAAAGTTAAATCTATTGCATGTCCAACAACTGAGTTCTGAATGGTTATCCTAGTGACCTATCCACTTAACAATCCCTTACGGTTTTAGATGTAATCCTAGCCGTTAAAACCAAACCTGGCAATTTACCAAGAGCCCAGATCCAAAAGAGGGAAGCTGCCATAACTGACGCGACTGGTAGGAGCGCCCGGGGTCAGGTTGGCCCCTCGACCGAGTGCGCATTTACCGGAGGAAGCAGGGTAGACGTCAGGAGTAACGGTAGTTAGCAGAGCCAGGCGAGTTTCCTCGCAAGAACACCAGCTCTAAAATCTTTTAATAGAGAGCTGAGTCAGTAAGTAGCCCCGTATCGGGCCAAAGAACCCCAGGATCTAACACGTACGTCATAGTTGCCTTTAGCAGACCTAATATTTGCAGATGTACTGCACATGGTCCTTAAGGATAACTGAATGATGATCTGCATTGCTTGATCAGATGAACTGCCCTTTTTTGCAACGTCTCAACTGAACTCTTGATCTCCTCCGTTGTCAGTGGACCAATGAGGCTGATCTTAATCACCTCTTTGCGGATATCATTTTTCTTTTGGAGGGACGAGATCTGGAATCTCAGCTTTTCTCACTTTGGTATTCTCTTTAATTTGTATCTGAGAAACTTTGATTGTCAACTCAGACCCTGAATGACATTATACATCATAGAAATGTTGTCAAGTAGCAAAGCCAGTTGTTCAGAAGCTCCTTTCAATAGTTGTGCTATTGGATAGAAGAGACCAGCTGATCTAAACAGCATGTCATATCATGATCGACAGCCCCGAACAATGACAGCAAGGAAATGATGAGTGAGCATGCGTAAGTGATTGGCTAATGTATGAGAAATATACTACAAGCCTTGGCATGCAAGAGTGTTGTCTTCCTGACTGAACTTACGCTAGCGCTTCAGTGCTGGACTGTGTGTAGCAGTAGCCTACAGCTAACCTGAAGAGATGTGTTTGGATGAAGAAATATTGTATTTGCACGTGTTTTGCAGACCTATGAGCTGTTGACGGGGTGTTGTACTGATTGAAATGAGTTAAATACCGTATCAGCATCGGCTTCACAGTTAGCTAATGGGCAATAGGCAGTAGTTATGACAATGCAAAATTATTTAGTTATTTAACTGTTAGTGGGTGTGTTCAGGCTGCTGCTGCAAGTTCAGAAAGTTTGTTTAGAAGTGAAGCAAGTCTCTTATTATTATGGATTGCACCTTGAAAGAAAAACAACGAGTTGGTTATTCAACAACTAATACTGACAAATGAGGAGCCTGATGATAAACATGATACAGTTATTGCGAAGGAGTTCTTCCCTCTCTTTGCCTAAAGGAAAGTAAACACCAGAAACATTAGGCTCATCTGTATGTGTGTGTGTGTGTGTGTGTGTGTGTGTGAGTGTGTGTGTGTGTGTATGTGTGTGAGTGTGTTTGTGTGCATGACTCGGCTGTTTCCCTCCAAGCTTGAACTACTAATGAGCACACAATAAGTGCTGCATGGTCTGCCTCTGGTGCAGTACACACACACATGCACACAGGTTTTGTTGAGGTTGATGCCCCAAAGCCATGGACAGACACTCACTCACATATGCACACAAACATTCAAGCACACACACACTTGGCCGATCTTATTTTCTCCCGGGAGAGATAATAATAATTAAAAAGATCTGCCTTTTTGTGTGAATTAAACAAAAGTTTTTTACAAAATTGATAGAATTTAAGAAGAGATCTCGAGGAGAAACAAGCCACTAAACGTTGGTGAGCCCGTCTATCTCTCTCTATCTCTGTCTCTCTCTGTCTATCTCAGTCTCTCTCCGTCTCTCTCTGTCTCTCTCTGTCTATCTCCGTCTCTCTCTGTCTCTCTCTGTCTATCTCTGTCTCTCTCTCTCTCTGTTTCCATTTCCGGTTGCATGTGGGTGGTGGACGTGGGTGTGGGTGGTGGACGTGTGGGTGGCGCGGAGGTTTGATTGTTTTTTCACTGCTTTGGGATTTGTTCCTCTGTCTCTGTGTAGCAGTTGTGTACTCTCGGTTGCATTGTGTTTAATTCAGGACACGATATCTTTTGATGGCTCCAACCAGGCGTTTAGTCATAGGACAGAATATGGATAGCTGGTAAAAGACAGAACAGCTTCAGTGACTCTCATAGACAACGTTGTGGTCACAAGCTCCGGAACACTGTTAAATCAAAAGGGACAAATACTTAAGCTAACTGTTGTTAGCATGTTACTCATGCTAAATGCTAAATCAGTTATTAGTTAAAACCATTTGCTCTAGAAATTATAAATTAAAACAATTATACGAACAAAAAGGGACTTCTACAGATATCTCTCTATATATATATGTATATCAGACATCGAATGAGATGTTTCACAACGGAGCTCGTCACAGGTCGACCTACCATGAAAACAGCTTGCTTCAGACTAGTTCAGGAAAGCTGGGTGCACCACTAAAGTCTGCAAGCAGCCAGCAGACGGCGCTGTTACACACAACCCACTTGTCTCCATGGGGAACTAATGATACGTGGAAATAATATGAAAATGATAAGGATTAGCAATAACTTAAATAATATAGTAATACTAGCAACCAATGGCCAGTGATGGCAAGTGGAATCATTAACTCTGTTACATCTGCACATGATCAGGTAGGATGCTGTGTTTGTCGGTGGAGCGTGTGATTGGTGGTGTTGTTTGGCGTTGTTCGGGAGGGTGGCGTCCTCCGGGACCGGGTGGTTCCGCCGGACAGCGGCATGTCAGTGGAGGAGGTGCTGCTGGCTGTCGGAGAACAGGTGGGACATGGCGGGCTCTCCTTTGCATCTCGGATGAGTGAAGCTGTGGTTGTGTTCGTGGCGAGCGAGGCTTGTGTCCACGGGCTGGTGGAGGGCAGCGTGGTTATCGGGGACGGCTTCGTGCGGGTCTCTCCGCTCTCGGTGCCCTCTGCGCGGATCACCGTGTCCGGTGTTCCGCCGTTTGTACCGGGCGAGCTGTTGGAGGGTGAGCTGCGCAGGTTTGGAGGGTTTGCCAGCGGATTTGGAACGGTCGGTTTGGGGTGTGGGGATCCCGGGCTGGGGCGCGTGCTGTCTCTTGGGCGGCGGGTCTTCGTGTTCCTGGAGTCACCGGCACAGGCGCTGGGGGTATCCTTCGGGGTTGAACACGGGGAGGGTTCATGCATGGTGTGCGCAGGCTCGGGACAGGTCAGGTGCTTTGGGTGTGGAGATGTGGGACACGGGCGCTTCGTGTGTCCGCACGGGCAGCAGGGAGGCGCAGAGGCGGGGCCTCCGGCTGCTCCGGCGGCAGCCGCTCCTGCACCGGCCGCTCCTGCACCGGCCGCTCCTGCACCGGCCGCTCCGGCACCGGCTGCGCCAGGACCCGCTGGTGTGGCTGCGGCTGCCGCTTCTTCGTCTTCTGCTGATGGCAGTGGTGTCGGTGGGGAGGATCAGGGCCGGTCTTGCAGCCAGCGGGCTTCTGTGGTGGCGCAGAGCCTCACTGCATCTGGTGCCGGGGCACCACCACAGTCTGTGGAGATTTATGAGGAGGCAGCTGCAGGTTCTGTGGGTGGAGATCTCACCATAGCCTTGGATGATGCGCAGAGTGTGGGGTCTGTGTCCAACGGCCAGCTGTCTTGTGAGGGAGATGACATGGACTGTGGGGGTGAATCAGATGTTGCATCTGGTTCTGAGGCGTGCATTGGAAGCACTGGTCTGTGTTCACTAGAGGAGGTGGACTCGTTTTTGGATGTAACTTTCAATGGATCTGCAGAGGTGAGTGATTGTTTCCCTGACGTTGAGAGGTTCGTGCGATCTGTTGGGGTGGCGCAGAGAGAGGTGGGTTTGGACCTTTTGGATGGGAGAAGGCGCTTCCGCCTGGGGAGGCACGTCACGGCCCTGAGGAAAGTGAGGAAAAGTGGAAGGGTTCAAACTAGGACAGTTTGGCATGATCGTGTGTCACACGGGGTTTTCCACTTTCCGCTGCTTGCTTCTTGTCTTGTCTTGCCTCCTTCCATCCTCTGACCTTTCCATGCAGAGCTTCGGTTTGGGGTCTTTGGACATCAATGGTGGGAGGGACGGGCATAAAAGAGATTTTTCAATGCACAAGGTGAGGGTTGGCTCTTTAAATATTAATGGTGGGAGGGACCAACAGAAGAGGGCGGTCACTGCAGACACGATCACACAGAAACAATTAGACATCGTTTTCCTGCAGGAAATGCACAGCGACCCACATAATGAGGTAGACTGGGGTTTGTGGTGGAAGGGCCAGTATGTCCTGTCTCATGGGACCAACCTGTCTGCAGGTGTAGCTGTTCTGTTCTCACCTGGGCTGGATGTTAACATCATCTCCTCCACAGAGATAGTGACAGGCAGGGCTTTAGTGGTCAGAGCATCTATACAAAACATTATTTTTGTTTTTATCAACATTTATGCTCCAAACCAGGGCTCACACAGAACAGACATCTTCCACAAACTCAGAGATGTCCTGCAGCAGTGTGATCACAACGACTGTGTAGTGATGGGGGGGACTGGAATTGCACCATAAACTCCTTGTTGGATAGAACAGGAGAGGAACCTAATTTACAGTCATCCGCCATCTTATCGCAGGTGATTGCAGTCAGGTGTGGTGGATGTATGGAGGGTGAAACATCCCCGGGCTAGACAGTACACATGGGTGAAGGTGTTGGATGGGAACATTAGGGCAGTCAGGCTGGACAGGGTTTACATATCTCATAGTTTTAGTAACCGGTGTTAGATCCTGGGGTTCTCTGGCCCGATACGGGGCTACTTACTGACTCAGCTCTCTATTAAAAGATTGTCAAGCTGGTGTTCTTGGCTCTGCTAACTACCGTTACTCCTGACGTCTACCCTGCTTCCTCCGGTAAATGCGCACTCGGCCGAGGGGCCACCCTGGCCCTGGGCGCTCCTACCAGTCGCGTCAGTTATGGCAGCTTCCCTCTTTTGGATCCGGGCTCTTGGTAAATTGCCAGGTTTGGTTTTAACGGCTAGGATTACATCTAAAACCGTAAGGGATTGTTAAGTGGATAGGTCAATAGGATAACCATTCAGAACTGAGTTGTTAGACATACAATAGATTTAACTTTTTACTGCCACGAGGAACTTTTACTACTTCAGCAAAATGAATGCACTTGAGAAATTTACTTTAAATGCAGATTACATATTTATTTCAGGATATATGGTAGGGGCTCAGCTACAGCTCACATAAACATAATACTATACCTGATTCGTTACTTTAATTTATTTTGGAGTTGTTAGGAGCGAAGGTCTGAACAGACCCTCCGGCTCCTCCTGCTCAGCCAACGGAGTCCATTCAGCGATCCTTCAGGCTCAGTACAAAGTCTTTAAGGCGGCTGTGTCCATCCGTTGTCCAGTTGTTAAAGTCAAGCAGGGGGGAGAGGAAAATCTCCGTCTTTCAATCTTTGTCCACGAACAGCGGTCTTTTTTCCGTGAGCAGAGACGAAGTCCTCCGACGCGGCTGTCGAACGAGGTCCAGTGTTTCTCCATGGATGGCTCGGTCAGCGTCCCATCGTGAATTCCCGTCTTGCTGTTTGCAAGTTACTTCTTTTATAACACTTTTGGGCTGCCTCTCCCATCTCTCCCCCCTCTTCCCCAACACGTCTTCCCTCAGCACATGATTAACATGACATCATTGATTTGGTGCATGTGCTTCGAAAAGTACCTAACTTTTGTGTGTGTGCATGAGGAAATCACCCCAACTTCCCTGTGTGGGCGCTTTCTCAATCAAGCCCTGCGCGTGTGTCTGGGTGTTCAACATCTGTTGTACTTCCCCTTTCTCCGTACTTTCCACACAAACAGTCTGCACTATACTCAGATACACATATTATTATTATTATCAGGTTTATATTTGTTAAAATCACTTTACATTTGTTATGTAATACACGCTTGCTTTAAAATGATTATTAGATTTCATCCGTTAAACTATAATTATACGCTTTATGTCCCTTTAGCCTAATTTACATACCGAACATGTATTCCCTCATTTAAGGCAGCTTCCCTGGGATCTCAACTCTATTTGACACCGGTTATTGAACAGTCACATCTACCCAGTAGGCTTCACCGACCATCACCTCGTCATTTTAGATGTTCACACCTCACCAACCACCAAATGCAGCTCTTACTGGCACTTTAACATTAAGTTGCTTCAGGATAGTGATTTCTGTGAAAAGTTTGAGACTTTCTGGGGAATCTGGAGAGAAAAGAAGAGCGACTTTGAGTCCCTGAGTCAGTGGTGGGATGTAGGAAAGACACATATACGTGTCTTTGTTCAACAATATACAAGTCACTCCACAGTAAAAGTAAAAAGGGTCATTGAGGATCTAGAAAATGAAATCAGGGATTTGGAGCACAGTCTATTCACTCACACCAGCACAGACACTCACAGGCTTCAACAGAAGAAGCAGCAACTAGGTTCCTTTCTACAGGAGCGAGCTAAGGGAGCTTTGGTCAGGTCAAGGTTCACCAGCGTTAGGGACATGGATGCTCCTACCTCCTACTTCTTCAATCTGGAGAAGTCCGTCTCTCGAGCCAAACAAATGGTGTGTCTCCGCCTCCCTGATGGTAAGATGACGACTGACCCGATTGAAATGAGACAACATGCTGTAAGCTTCTACAGCGCCCTCTTCAGGAAGGAGGACAACCATAAAGAGAGTGTTGACGAGCTGCTTCAGGGCCTTCCTCAGCTGGGCCCCGAGGACAGAGTTGTCCTGGACGCCAACATCTCCCTGGAGGAGCTGACCGCTGCTGTGGGTCAGATGGCTGCTGGGAGAGCTCCTGGACTGGACGGACTGCCTGCGGACTTCTATAAACACTTCTGGAAGTGTTTGGGAGCCGACCTGTATGGGGTCAGATCAGTCTCAATAATCACAAATGCACACAGAAAGATTCACAAATGCGTACAGAACAATTCACAAATATATTCGATTTACAAATGCACGCAGAACGATTTACAAATGCACGCAGAACGATTCACAAATACATTCCAATGCACAAATAAATAAATTACGATTTATATAAATGTAAAAAGAAATCACAAATATATTTCTGCATTTGTAAGTATTTCTGTGTGGATTGTTTACATTTGTTTGTGGATTTGTATGCATTTCTTTGTGGATCGCACTGCATTTCTTTACAGATCTCTGCACGGATTTTTGAGACTCCCCTGACGTCGCTAGATTCACAAATATGCGTTTTTTCAACATTCTCTTTTTCAACCAATCACATGAGCGCAGCTCCCCCCTCCCCTCCCCACGAGTGTGGCAGCGTTAGTTACACAATTTGCGGAAGCGACAGGGGGAGCTCAAAGGCACTTCGTATAAATATATACATACATATAAATATATTCATATAGATACATACCTATATATACATACTTATATATGTATATATATATCCAAATCAATAGGTTATATGGGTTGCTATCATTCTAAACAGTACAATGCATATTATCCAGGTTTACAATTTGAATTCCTTCAGTCTGCATGAAAGTGTGTATCGTTGCCATGGCAACATGTACCAATTGATGTTAGCCTATATTAGCTTGCTAATGAAAACGAGTAGCCATACTATTACAATTCGGCCTTTTTTTACTAAACTAATTACAACTACCAACAGTCAGTGGTGTATAGTAACGAAGTAGAAATACTTCGTTACTGTACTTAAGTAGTTTTTTTGGGTATCTATTTACTAATTATTTCTGTTGACTTTTACTTTTACTTCACTACATTTTGCAAAGAAAACTGATACTTTTACTCCGATACATTTCCCCTGAAACCTTCGTTACTCGCTACAAAATCAAATCAATCTTTAGAAATAAAATGAATCATGAGAGCAGCGTCGGGGACTGTGGTGGAACACAGACTGCAAGCAAGCAGGTTTGGTGAATCAGTGGTCCTAGCAGCAAGTTAAATCATTGGTTAGTCACGTTAATGCGCAATTGCAAACAAGTGCTCTCAAAGCTGCAGTGTTTTCATTCCCAGGATGCTACATGCTATAAGCTAGCGGGCGACTACATGAGTAGAATTCCACTCTACGATGACTGATTTCATGATGGAAGCAGAAATGGAAGCACCTGCTACTCCCGCAACAAACTACGGTGGTGACGAAGACCAACACCCGTGGATCGCTCGCGAGTTAGTGAGCTGAGGAAGTGTTGACAGTTGTGACACCATAGGATTGACGGGAGCCGAGAGAGCGCACCATTAGCATTGGCGTTAGCATTAGGGAAATCCTTCGCAGCTGTGTGCAAGCTGTCTGTGACGCTGAACACACCTCTACCTGCCTCAGCGGCCTGTAAAAGGCTATTTAGCATCGCAGGACTAGTCTTCAGCCCAAGAAGAGCGAGCAATTTTGAAAACCAACTTCTTTTGAAGATGAACAGGACATTTTTCAGTTTCAAGTAATGACTGGGTTACTTTCGGTGCTGCTTTAGTATTGATCATGTTTTGATATTTGAGTCATGTTGTGGATGATCAGATGGAGTTATGATGGTAGCAGTCGCCCAATTGCAGATTCAGCTTGAGCAAAACCTTTGCCTGTTGTGTTCAAATCAGGCCCATAGGAGTTTACAAGGCAGCGTCCTTTCTCTAAACACTGACCTGATGCATCAAGTGGATAATATTATGCATTTGTCCTCTACATCCTCTAGTCGGAATGAGCAGACTTATAAACGCACTGTTACAACTCCTTCATAGTGTCATATTGCTTTTCGGAGAATTATGATGATACATTCATAGTAGATGCAAAAGTATACTTATGTACAATATATTATGTTAAACAATTGTTGCTCCTGATGGATCACAGCCAGCCCAGTTATGTTCAACACAGCTCCATGTCCTTGGTCATGGTGCCACAGCACTTAAAAGAATAAACTTCATCATTCCCACAATTCTGACCCTTTGCTTTTTTATGAACAGCATTTACTTGTACTTTTACCTTCAATGAACAGGTTATGATGTTCATTTAATGTTCAGGTTATGATGTACATTTAATATCAGAAAATTACTTTTGTACTTAAGTACAATAAATATCAGATACTTTAAGACTTTTACTCAAGTAGTATTCTAACAGGTATCTTTACTTTTACTCAAGTATGGCTTTTGAGTACTTTATACACCACTGACAACAGTCATACCTTCAAGGACCTTAATATGTCGCTTCCGCAAATTGCGTATCTCTAACGCTGCCACCCTCGTGGGGAGGGGAGGGGGGGAGTTGCGCTCATGTGATTGGTTGAAAAAGAGAATGTTGAAAAAACGCATATTTGTGAATCTAGCGACGTCAGGGGAGTCTCAAAAATCCGTGGAGAGATCTGTAAAGAAATGCAGTGCGATCCACAAAGAAATGCATACAAATCCACAAACAAATGTAAACAATCCACACAGAAATACTTACAAATGCAGAAATATATTTGTGATTTCTTTTTACATTTATATAAATCGTAATTTATTTATTTGTGCATTGGAATGTATTTGTGAATCGTTCTGCGTGCATTTGTAAATCGTTCTGCGTGCATTTGTATATCGAATATATTTGTGAATTGTTCTGTACGCATTTGTGAATCTTTCTGTGTGCATTTGTGATTATTGAGACTGATCTGACCCCATAGACCTGTGGCAGGTGCTGCAGGAGTGTTCACAGGCAGGCCTGTTACCGACGACATGTCGGCATGCAGTACTATCACTGTTACCCAAAAAAGGAGATTTGTCCTTACTGAAGAACTGGTGGTCGTTGTTATGCACAGACTACAAACTTTTTTCCAAGGTGCTCGCCAACCGGCTTAAGAACTTTTTGGAGTCTATGATCCACAGAGACCAGTCTTACTGCGTACCGGACAGATCCATCATGGATAACATTTTTCTCATGAGGGACTTGTTGGATCTCTGTAAACTGTATAATATTGATGTTGGGATTATATCGTTAGACCGGGAGAAGGCTTTTGATAGGGTTGATCATAGTTTTCTTTTTTCCACTTTAAGAGCTTTTGGTTTTGGGGAAGGGTTTGTGTCACTGTTGAGTTTGATGTACAAGGAGGCTGCTTGTCTGGTGAAGGTGGGGGGCGCGTTGAGCTGTCCAGTTCAGGTCCAGAGAGGCATCAGACAGGGATGTCCTATCTCTGGACAGCTATATTCCATTGCCATTGAGCCTCTTCTGAATAGGTTGAGATCCCGTCTATCAGGACTCATGTTACCTGGGCTACCTCAGCGGCCCTCGCTGGTGGTGTCAGCATATGCTGATGATATTTATGTGTTTGTCAAAGACCAGAGGGATGTCCAGGTCCTAGGTGACAGTTTAGATTTGTTTGAGGGGGCATCTTCAGCGAAGGTAAACTGGGGAAAAAGTGAAGCTTTGCAGGTTGGGCAGTGGGCAGACAAAGAAATACCAAAGCTACCAGGAAGCATCAGATGAGGAAGGCAGGGCTTGAAGGTTTTGGGTGTTTTTTTGGGAACAGAAGAGTTTCAAAGACAGAACTGGGAGGGTGCTATGGAGAGAGTGTGTACCAGATTGTCTAAATGGAAATGGCTGCTACCTCAGCTCTCTTACAGTGGGAGGGTCCTAATTGTCAATAATTTGGTTGCCTCGACCCTTTGGCACAGACTGGTAGTCCTGCCTCCACCACAGGGCCTGATTAAAGACACCCAGAGGGCAGTTGTGGACTTCTTCTGGTCAGGGCTTCACTGGCTGAGATCTGCGGTGCTGTACCTGCCGGTCCAGGAGGGAGGGCAGGGCCTGGTGGACATCGCATCGCGAATCACAGCCTTCAGATTGTAGACAGCTCAGAG
Organism: Lycodopsis pacificus; assembly: GCA_028022725.1. Lineage (NCBI taxonomy): Eukaryota > Metazoa > Chordata > Actinopteri > Perciformes > Zoarcidae > Lycodopsis > Lycodopsis pacificus. The sequence continues at coordinate 3,269,185 of CM051698.1, forward strand.
ACTGCTGTACAGTTTCGGCCTGCCATGGACTGATACTGCCTGTATGCTACTGAGGAGGGCCGGACGCTTAGGTTATGACAAACACCTGTTCCTGCTCCAGCCCCAGTCAGTGGATCTAACTGGTCTGACACCGTTCTATCAATCCGTCCTACAGGCATGGCAGGTTTTTACAGTCCATCGGAGAGCTGTGTCGACACCAGGAATGTGGCTCTTTGAGGAGCCGCTTTTTGGAAGCAGCTATATCACATCCCAGGTCCTGACGTCCGTCAGCCTGAGATCCAGACTGAGAGAGGCCGGCTGTGTGAAGCTGGGTCATCTGATGAAGACCTCCATCCCTCAACTTGCGGAGCTGATCAACATTCGGTCCAGCAGGCTGCTGCTCAGGCTGGTGGAGGAGGTCTGTGCTTCCCTGCCAGAAGTCCTCAGAGCGTTTGTTGGAGACCGTGCAATATCTGACCAATGGGACAATGAATGTGAGTATGTCTTCCCACCCCTGGCTGTCTGGCCTGCTGTGGGACAGTGGGAGGATGAGGAGGACATCCTGCTGTCTCTAAAGACACCCCAGTTGGGGGACTTTGAGATTCTGGGGAGGAAAGCAGCGTATCAGGTCAGTGTGAAAGTCTCTAACTTGCGCTCTCTGGCAGGAGTGAGGGTGTCGAGGTGGACCGAGTTTTTTGGCAGGGGATCCTCCCCAAGGGGCTGTTGGCGGTCCCTGTACAAACCCCCTGTAGACAAACGGACAGGAGACCTCCAGTGGAGGATTGTACATGGGGCCATAGCTACAAACAGGTATCTGGTGCACCTCGAATTTCCTTTCAGGACTGGCCAAACTAGCAATTTGGAAAACAAGGAAAAACCGGGTGAGGGGTGTAGGGTCAGAGGACGTGAGCTTGATGCTGACCGGACTGCTGGCTGCTCGGCTCAGGGTGGAATTTGGTTTCTACAGTCTGACAAAGAAAACTGAACTCTTTGTGAACATTTGGGCTCTGAACGACGTTCTGTGTTCAGTCAGAGACAATGCTCTGGTTGTGAACCTATGAATTTGTGTTTTTTTTTAGGTTTTTGTTGTTTTTTTGCGTGAATTAAATTTGGTTTGATAAACAGTAAAACTCTGTAAATGGAACGTAAAAAAAGAAATAAAGATACATTTTAAACCTCTATCTCTGTCTCTCTCAGTCTCTCTCTGTCTCTCTCTGTTCTCTCTCTGTTCTCCCTGCCTTCTCACACAGCCTGATCAAGGCAGGACTGTTGGTCCGTTATTCCACATTAGTTTCTGTATAACAGGGAATGTGGGGCAGCAGAGGTAGTGACAGAGCGGACAGCGGTACCACGTGCACACACACACACACACACACACCAGGCACTGCATGCTGTGTTCATCGTATCGCCAGCATGCGTATGAAGTCACACACCTGGGCAGCATTATGGTTGGTTCAGTTTAAAGGAAGGGAAGCCAGCGTAACGACAGATCTGCTTTATTGCAGAATCTCTGTAAAAATGGCAAATGCATAGAAATGGCATTGCTGTAGTATCCCAAAAGAGAAGAGAGAGAGAGAGAGAGAGAGAGAGAGAGAGAGAGAGAGAGAGAGAGAGAGAGAGAGAGAGCGATAGTAAATGCACATCTAATGAAGCTGAAACAGACAGGGGGTCATCATTACAGTATCTGTGCAAAGATGCAGGACTTTTCCATCATTGTAGAAAAAGCACCTCATCACCAATCTCCGCTCTCCAAGCCATCACATCTGTCACTCCCCTACTGCACCTCCCACTCCATCTATCCACCCTCCCTTCCTGCGCCCTTCCATCCATCCATCCCCCTCCCACCGGCCGCCCATATGTCTCTTTTATTACAAGGCCCGCCCCTACCCCGACCCCTTGTCCCCTGACCAGTCAGACAGATGGCATGTTCTTGCATGTACTGCAGCACAGAAGCGGACCGTACCATTGTGCATGTGGTGGGTGAGTGGCAGCAGGGAGGAGTGCTGCAGAGAGGGAGGGGGGGAGAGAGAGAGGCTGGCACTATCCTTTCCTGTCCTAATCCCTCAGCCCAGTCTGTTGTGATGATGCTCGTTACAGATACAATAGAAACTTCACACCAGAATATTAAGAACGATGTTTTGAGCCTTCTGGACGCCATCGATTGGATGTAAACAGTTGGATCTGTTCTGGTAAGAGAAGTGATTTTCAATGCAGTTTAAGTTGTTTGTCCCGTATTTGATTTTTGGGGAATGAATTGATTCTCAACCCAAAAAGTACCTTTTAAGATGTCGGAGCACAGGCAGATATTTAAAATTGTTATTATGATGTTGTTCTATGGTTTTAATAAGTGTAATTCTCAGATAAAATGCAGCATTAACATGTGGAAGTGATTTATCTGAGCAGAGCAGATAATCTAACGTTTGAGCATCATCAGATCAGACAACAGAACTTTAGCTCCGATGAAGATGACCAGCTATGTGCACACAGCTCGTACTGTCTGTAATGCAGAGAGAACAGAGAGTGAGAAGAATAAGCATTGTGAGGAGTTTACAGTCCTGAACAAGGATCAACGTGAATGGAGACAGACTTCTATTACAACAAGCAGGAAGCACCAAAGCTTCTATTTAGCAGGGATTGCTTGCCAACAGCATTATGTAATCAATGCACACACACACACACACACACACACACACACACATCTCACGTTACATTCTTTCTCTTGCAATATGTACTCCATTTAAAAGCATTTCTACAATGGGTTAAGGACCTCTATTATGTCACTGTTGACTCAGTTGCTCTGTAACATGGCCTTGACATCTAAAGGTGAACTAGAGCAGATGAAGAAGCTGGCCTTTGGTCTCTGGGGCTTCCTTAACTGATCTATGGCAAAGCATCTTGTAAAGTGAGAGTCACCCAAAGTGTACATCTGTCCGTGTGGCAGACATGCCCCACGCACCCTCTTACCTTAAGTCTATCTCAAAAAGGAAATGATTTCCTTCAGAGGTCAATTTGTGATTGTTTTCCTTCAAAATGAGTCGCAATCAGTGGCGGCTGGTGGAACATCCAATCTCAGCAAACATCCCACAATGATTTAATGCAAAAACATTAAGGTACACAACATGCATTACTACTTTGCAGTTAAATATTTAACCTTTATTCCAACAGGAAAAAAAGCAGCAAATAACACTTTGATAAACAAGTCAGGACATCTTATTTTTGTCACCCTCACAGGGAATTCAGTATAATATATATATATATATATATCGTATATATATTATATAATAATATTCAGTATAATATATATATACCGTGCATTGTATACCTGGGCCTTCAGTGCTGTCCTGCAGCTGAACCTCCTCTTAAAAAGAGACGCCACGACACTAACAATATGAGAACAAAGTGAAGTGCTGCTATATTTACAATCATTTTGACAAAACAGAGCAGTCAACTTATCTCCATGTCACCGTAACCTCCCGTCCGTATTTAGATGATGCAGATACCGAGAGACAAGTCAAACCGACCAATAGAAACTCCTGACACATTCAGCAGCGTATGCCCCGCCCACTACACCCAACTCAGCTTTTGGTTTCAAAACCAAAGCTTTTTTTTTTTGAATGAAAAATTCTAGTTTCATAAGCAAAACTAATGAATAAATTATTCTCAGTTTATATATTTTCACTTACAAACTTGATTTTTGATTGCAGTGCGAGAAATTTGCTTTTAAAACGTTTTTTTTGTTTGCGTAATAAAGACACAAATATACCTTCATAATTTTCACTGTGAGAGCGTTCCACGAAGGGAAGGAACCCAATTTCAGTTATTGCTTGGCTTGATGCCTTTATATTAAATCACTTGTGACAAATATAAGCAGTTCTTATCGGATTGAGAATGGCATTTAAACATTTTTTCTGACTCAGAATAAATTGTCCTTTGACTCTGTATCCATTTGTTGACCCACCTGGGCTGAAGGGACACCCTCTTGTTCTGAGGCTGAGAAATAAAGTGAGAATTTTACACTCATTGAGTGTATTCTTTGTTATGGCGGCGGCTTCACTTTTTTGACCTGTCAGAGTACCTGGTCGAGCTCTCTGCTGGCTCGGTCACCGTAATGCAGGACAGACCTTTAAAATGACTTTGCACCTGCACCTGCATTTCAATGCAAGATGAGTAGGCCTTCAACTACCTGAAGTGAATGCAGGCATGTGCTGTGTGCCGGCAAAGAAGTCTTTCCTTTTCAACAGGAAAATGGAGGATTTGTGGTAGATAAGTAAAAAACAATGGCATGTTCCTTAAATCCAGCTGATAGTTCATATTTGATGATGCTGCTTTGCCAGAGTGCAGCTTCCTTCTGCTGCCTTTTGATACAGTTGACTGCACTGTCCCTTAGTGTGTACGTGTGTGTGAGGTCTCTTCCTGCTGTGGAACGTGATGCATTATTCATTTTGGCTAAATGACGGGCTGACTCACATTCATCATGGGTCTGAGCATGGTTGTTGCTCACACAGTCACAGTCGGTCCCATCAGCTTCTTTCCAAAATCAATATGTTGGAAAGGTCGTCATGAAAACAGACTTCATGCCAAATAAGAGGTAGAAGCATCTCTACTCCCATTTCCTCTCAGTTCAGTTGTGCATTATGACAAATAAAGAACTATAACATCAGCTTGTTTCATAATGAACTCTGTGTATTGCGTCATATTACCGGTATTTAAATTCTCAGGTTAATGATGAGTAAAAAGGCTAATGCTAGGTAACAGCAGATATCTTTAGCTCATTATCCAACACTGCTGACAAATAGCCGGTTCAATGACTACATAAGCCAAGAGACCAGCAGCAGGTGTGTCTCCGCCATGTGCATCACTTTCAAATGTTTCCCCTGGAAACAGTTTCCGTTGTCATGTGACTTCATTGTTTTCTCTATTTGCTGCAATGTGTTTCTGAATTGAAGATGTGTTCTTCATGGTCCCATGTCTGTTCTTCATGTACAGTGTGTTGAGCTCTCAGGGCCACCGGACTGATACTCTATGTCGGCTACACAGTCGCTGTTCAGCTGCTCTCAATAATTATTTTGAATGAAAAGACGTAACAGTTGGTTTAACCTCAGCAAACAAGCTTCACAGCAGTTACTCCCAATAGATGATAGTGAACTGTAGACAGCGTAACGAGCACAGAGCAGGCGTCTGTTGTTCTGGTCCAGCTTTGTTTGTGACGTTAATTATGTAGGAGCACATTCAGGAGTCAACAGGAGATGAGATCAAGACGGGACTTGTACACTTTTGGAGCAGTTTATTTGACAGAAAACATCTCTTTGCACTTTCCATCCTTTCTTTTCGAGCCTTCTCTCACTGTGTGTGTGTTAAAATGAGAAACGCAAACCGGAAAACAGGTGAAAGTCACGCTAAAGCTGTGCATTTTCATTTGATGGTCTGCAATCCCCCATTTCTTTGCCTTTTCATAGATCTGGGATTTTTGAACAAGGGAAAACAACGTGGATGGTAAATATCACTCTGTAAGGTCACTCACACGCATTCCTACACCAGAGGCACAGCTTACGGGAGCAACGTGAGGTTCAGTGTCTTCCCCAAAGAAACTAGATTCAAAGGAGATTATTCTTCTGTCTGGTTTGTCTTGTTGTTGATGACCCTGATGGGCACAACGTCGCCCATCTGGCATTACTAAGCTTTACGTTGTACATATTGTATTGTGAGGATAGTGTGATGAAGCAAAGGCTTCGGTGCACTACCTGTGTTAATCTCAGTGTTGCACCATATCGGTGAAGAGAAAGCTAAGACATGAAGCAAGCTTGACTTCCAGGTCCATCTCACTCACAGCGGGTAACACATAGAGATATAAGCAGCTGAGATCCAGGCTGACTTTCAATGATAGAGTGAGGAAGTCTGCATTCTGGGAGGATTTTCTTGTGGAGCTGCTGCTTCTTTGCAACAAGGGGAGCCAGTCAGTCAGGGATGCCCAAGAGGCCTCGAGGCCTGTAGGCAGACATGACAGGGACAGTAGAGGGACGACATCTACCAAGAGATCCAGGACGAAGGACCAGACTGAAGGAGGTCACACTGACCCAGACTCATGTTTAGAAGGTGGACTGATCTTACACATCAACACTGTGCTGCCATGATACAGTGATGGGTCTGTTTCTTGCAAACTTCACAGCCTGAGACTGATGTGAGAGCAGAATCCAGCTAGCTCGCCACTAGCCTGGAGGGAACCAAGGTTTCATCTAATATTCATGATATGACAAGCTGCACATGCAACATTTATAACAAGCACATTAGTGTGTGTGTGTGTGTGTGTATGTGTGTGATGATTATTTGTATCTCTGCCCTTTGGGTGTATGTGTGAGCTACCTACCTTCTTTTATACTTACATGGAGTTTACTTTACATACACGTTAACGTGTGTGTATGACTCTTAAGCATATACATAACTTCTTGTTCAGTTTATAGTATCATTTTAAAGCATTGTTATGTTTGTAGTCAATATATTTATCTGACCAGTGAATCAAAATTCATTCTTAATTTTACTGAGGGAATAATAATCTGGTAAATGAAGAGAGGTGGAGGCTGTACTCGCCCTCTGAATATCAGATCAGGCAGCTGTCAAAATCTGGAGTCAGTGAACAATAAACGTTGGTCAAAGCAGTCTTACACCGTTGAGAATTCATCACCCAGCTGTCAACAACACATTCATTTCAGAACCATAAAAGAACAGTTACATTCTTCAACACAATACACCATCATGACAGTGTACGGCTGCGAAGACTGAGCAATGAAATGATCAATTAGAAACCCCAGTCACCACCAAATCCTTCCCTCACTGGGAGTCATTGAACATTTATGAACTAGGAAACCATCATAGAAATCAAGAGTTTCAATTAAACATTTTTTTTTAAATGGAATGTGTCAAATGCAGTGGCAGGCCGTGCACGTGTGTTCTGGGAGGCTACGCTAAACTAGCTTAACAGGAAAACAACAGCAGCACACAAGCTACAAACTCTCCCGCAGCGTTTAGCTGTTCCTACTGATTCAAACAGGACTAAAGAAATCACCTCACATCCCCATTCCTCCAGACCATCATTCCTCCAGACCATCATTCCTCCAGACCACCATTCCTCCAGACCATCATTCCTCCAGACCACCATTCCTCCAGACCATCATGCCTGCTTTGTAAAAGATAGCAAAACCACAAACAGATTCAATTGTCCGGACAATAACTCTGCACATGACGGAATGCCTCGTAATTTACGGACAATGCATATAGTCAAAATCAATGTACAATTAACTTAATGACAACAACAAACTCACAAGAACCAGTCACATATATTCATATGACAACAAAGCAACAAATCAATCCAGCAGACCTGCAGCAACACACATTCTGCTACACACTGGAGGGCCATTCAGATATTAGATATAAAAACACAAACGCAGTTGACTTAAAGACAAACTCCATCCTCCTTTTTTTGTTGAGTTTAATCTCACGGTTAAATCCCAACTCACAAATCCGTTTCTCCTCCTTCAGCCATTGAGTGTTAAAAAAACAAAGCTAGGTAAAAAAATAATAATCTACACCAAGCAAGATGCAAAGAATGTCATCATTTCTTCCATATCTTTCAATTTGAACTCTTACTACTCAGACTAAGCCTCTGATGGCTCCTTTAAGTTTAATTTCACGATAGTCACGTGCTCGCCCACTGACCAATCACAGCACACGCTGCACCTCACTGCAGAGCTGCACCTGGAAACTGAGCTGCACGTTAATGCTGACGTACTTGTAGGCCAGCTAGAATAAATTATACAAATAGTCAATATTTGTGTTTTTGAAATATGGAATGTACCCAGTAATATTTGTAAAATATGATATCAGTGAAAAATATATGCTTTTCCTGCTCGTCCTCTCCGCCTGTCTGCATGGCTCAGCAGCTGGGGCCATGGAGAAATGGCCCACAGGAGGTGGGTCTATGAAGCAGTTTGCCAATTACTGATTAAAGATATAAATGAGGGACATACAATTTAGCCAATCAGCGTCCTCAAATATATTCAGCTAGGGGGGCCAAAGTCGTTTGGCCCCCCTAGCTGCGCGTCCTCGTCAGGAGAAGTCTCTACAGGTGAGCGCGAGCACTACTCCTCCAAGACCCGTTTGAGAGGAGAACTTTGAGGATAAACTGCAGGTTAAAGAGCTGATATCAGATCAGCCTGACCTCACAATCAGACAGCAGACTAGCGGGAAAAGGAAGCAGTACATGCGAAGCTTCTGTACTAGCTGTACCAGACCGGTTTGGCTAGCTGGATGACGTCATGCTAATAACTTATTTAGCTTTTTTAAACAACGGGGACAGATCCAGCATGGACAGTTAGGGAGTGAGGGATGAGGAGGTAAGGAAACATGAGAACACCAGGGTAGGGAGTGAGGGATGAGGAGGTAAGGAAACATGAGAACACCAGGGTAGGGAGTGAGGGATGAGGAGGTAAGGAAACATGAGAACACCAGGGTAGGGAGTGAGGGATGAGGAGGTAAGGAAACATGAGAACACCAGGACACACATGAGAACTCTGTCAAGCTACATATTAGACAAAGTGAACATCTTTTCTTCTACATAGCTGTCCTCAGTCTCATCTGCTTAACTTGGTCATGGAGGCATCAACATTTAATAGAGATGTTAAATTAACAGTGAAAACTCATCATAGCTTAATTTAACATCAGTATTCATAATTACACTTCATGTTTACTTCTCCTGATCTTTACCTCCTATAACAAGGTCCATAGGGGCATCTCAATAAATAAACATGTTATATTATATTATATTTTATATATATATATATACTGTATATATATATATGTGTGTGTGTGTGTGTGTTATATATTATACAGAATATTATTATATGATATATATATTATTATATTATACTGAGACTAAAATAAGATGTCCTGACGTGTTTATCAAAGTGTTATTTATTGCTTTTTTCGTGTTGGAATAAATGTTAAATATTTAACTGCAAAGTAGTAATGCGTGTTTGATACCTTAATATTTTTGCATTAAATCATTCTGGGATGTTTGCTGATGATGGCCCTACCTAGAACATGTTCCACCAGCCGCCACAGCCTGTGCACAGACAAACTCGGTCAGTCCACATTTTAATTTCCTGCTGGCCAGCTATCAGTAAAAAAACAACCTTGTCACCATTCAGCTGTTAATATGCTGAGTCATATCAGACCGTCTCTTTTCCTCTCTATCTCATTCTGGGTTTCTTTCCCTCTCAGTCATCTGCTTTTTGGTCATTCTTGGTTATAACAATAACAATAACAGAACCATGAAATATATTTAAATATTATTCAAATTAAATGCACTCCCATAGATAAGCAACACATTACAAAAAGAGCTAGTGACTAGCACTAGACTCGGGTTTGCTTTGATATGTTTTATCACTTGTTTCACGCTTTTGATTTAATGTATTCTCACCTACGATTGACATTACCATCTCATTAACACATCATTGAGTAGGCTGGGGAAACTAACAAACCATTGGTTGGTTTAAATAATAATAATGCATTTTATTTGGAACGCACTTTTCATTAAAAAAATCCAGTGCCACAGAGCCAATACATAGTAAAAAACATAGTTAAAACATAGTTAAAACATAGTTAATACAAACTATAATAAATTAAGTAGTAAGCATAAAAAAACAGCGAATGAACAGAAACACAAAATGAATAACTGACAGTGATTTAGGTCAGAAAGGCTTTCCTGAATAAAAAGGTTTTTAGGCCGGTCTTAAAGAGACCAGTGTCTGTGTTGCCCTTAGGTGGTCAGGGAGACTGTTCCATAGGCGCGGCGCTGCAGAGCCAAAGGCCCGGTCGCCCATGGTGCGGAGCTTGGTGTTGGGGACCCGGAGGAGCGAGCTGTTTGAAGATCTGAGGGTGCGGGTGGAGATTTGGGGAGTGATGAGGTCTTGTAGGTAGGGAGGTGCGTGTCCATTTATGCATTTATGTGTGAGTAGTAGGACTTTGTAGTCAATCCGGAATGAGACAGGGAGCCAGTGTAGTGAGTGCAGAATGGATGTTATGTGCTCATACTTCCGGACTCTCATCAGGATCCTGGCAGCGCTGTTTTGGATGTATTGCAGCTTCTGGACGTTCTTGGCAGTGATCCCAGTGAATAGTGAGTTGCAGTAGTCCAGTCTTGAGGAGATAAAGGCGTGGACGAGCTTCTCTCCATCTGACAGGGTTAAACTGGGGCAGAGTTTGGAGATGTTTTTGAGATGATAAAACGAGGTTTTGCACAGGTGTTTTATATGGTCATCAAAGGTCAGGTAAGAGTCAAACCTAACTCCCAGATTAGTGACTGTGGAGGCGAGGGGGATGACCTGACCGTCGAAGGTGAGATGAGTTATGGAGGATGACTGAACCTGGTGTGGAGTGCCAACAAGGAGGGTTTCGGTTTTGCTACTGTTTAACTGGAGAAAGTTGTTGCTCATCCACGCCTTTATCTCCCCAAGACAGGAGGTGAGACATGACATGGCTGCAGAGGGGCTTGGGGCAGTTTTGATGTATAGCTGTGTATCGTCGGCATAACAGTGGAAAGACATCCTATGTCTGCTGATGACACGACCGAGGGGGAGCATGCAAGTAATGAAGAGGATGGGGCAGAGGACCGACCCTTGCGGAACACCACAGGAGACAGGGAGCAGTCTGGACTTGCATCTTCCCAGTGAGACATATTCAGTTCTGCCTGAAAGGTAGGACTGAAACCACTTGAGTGCAGACTCTGATAGTCCAATGGTAGTGTGGAGGCGCTCTAGGAGGATAGTGTGATCCACTGTGTCAAATGCAGCAGTCAGGTCCAGGAGGATGAGGAGTATGGGCGATCCTGCATCGGCTGTCATCAGCAGGTCATTCGTCACCCTGAGCAAAGCTGTTTCAGTGCTGTGGGCTGAACGAAATCCTGACTGAAATGTTTCAAACATGTGGTTGTGTTTGAGGTGGTCCTGAAGTTGAGAAGCAACTATCTTCTCTAACACTTTGGACAGGAAGGCGAGGTTGGAGATAGGCTGTAGTTGGCTAGAACCTCCGGGTCCAGGGTGGGCTTCTTGAGAAGGGGACGGATGACAGCAACCTTGAGTGCAGGTGGGACACAGCCAGACTGAAGGGAAAGGTTAACAGCTTTGGTGATGAAAGGACTGAGAGTGGGGATATGTGATTTGAGCAGAGCAGTAGGAATGGGGTCCAGGGTACAGGTACAGGATTTCATTGTTCTGAGGATTTCTTCAACATGGCTCTCCTGAACCTCAGCGAGATGTAGAGGAGACAGCACACTCGCAGATAAGGTGTTGGTGTCAGAGGGAAGCATAGATGGAGAGCTGGACATCATAGAGCGAATGTTGTTGACCTTGGATCTGAAAAAGTCAATGAAGCTGTTGCATTGCTCCTCTGTAGCCTCAGTTGAAGAGGATGGTTGTGGCTTCAGGACATGGTTTATGGTTGAAAAAAGCTGTTTAGAGTTGCCAGGGTTTTTATTGATTAAGATGGAATATCTTGCTGTATAAGTATCACAGCAGAGTTAACTAAAGTACAACAGAGGGGATTGACAAAGCAACAGTTGAATAAAGCAATGGAACATCAACTGAATTGTGTAGAACAAAGTTGAGCAGTAAATCCAGCCAAACCACTAATGGTGTACTGCTGTTAGCCTAATGGAGTAATGGTTTCCCTTCACCCAGAGCATCAGAGGCAGAGGAAACCACAAAAAAACAGACAAGACAAACAGGGCACTTCTTTTTGTCTCACAGATATCTGTTTTCGTAGCCATAATGACCGATAAACAAAAAGTGGAAAATCCTCACGTTTCAATGTACATGATTGAATTAAGTGGATGCAGGTATATTGGCGTGGGACTGCAACTATGGCCAGCTACCAAACATCAGCAGTGTCTCACAGAGTCTAAGTAATCAAATACTACACTTCACAACTTGTAGTCTTTCTGGAGTCAAAGCCTCTGCTGTTGCCTACATCATACATCTCATTGGATAACTGCATGATTTAGTGCATTTGTGGCCAAATGTGAACACATACATGTCAAATGTGACACACTTGATTTTAATGTTATCCTAAGTTCTGTATGCTGCCAGTTTAACTATACGCAACCAATGGTATTACCTACCTTTTGTGGCTGTGTTACCAGGTACTGACAGGGCTAATGCTTCTTCTGTGTACATGCACCGAACATTTCTTGCCGTTATTTCTCTGCACTGTCAGCCGGGCCATTGCTGGATCCGAGCAAAAGCTGTATCATTTTCATTTTCATGACCTCTACCGGGATCTAAGTTTGCACTAAATAGTTTTCAATTGCCGACACGAGCCAGGTCGATGGCTCGCTTGCTGTCCCATCCGAATCGCCCCACAGTAACTCACATTGATAGTGTAATCGGTCGCTCAGACTAGCAGTCAGTCTTATAAATGTCCTGTATTAACTTTTTTGCTTTAATGTAGGTTTTTCCTTAATCCTTCTTAAATTGATAGGTCCCTGCTTTAGAGCCCAAGCAGATATAAAGCTCTTTCAAATGCAAGCGGGCCTCTCCCGGGTGTCCCTGCTTAAATTAGAGCGAAACTAATTTGAATAAGTATCAGTGTGGTTTGTGCATATCAGGAATGCAATCAGTGGTGTACCGTGCTGGATCGATCTCAAACTTACCTCAGGGACAGAAGGGATGTCCGATGAGGTGTGACCACTCCTTAGGCTGGCGTCTCAAGAAAACCTGAAGAAACTAATTCGTTACTTATTTATTTGTGTTCAAATCAAAGTATAATCTCTTGGTCCAAATACAGAGAAAAAAATGGTTCACTGAAAAATATAAGAAAAATCACCAAAGTGTTTAAAAACCCCTTCAGAGCAGTTTACAGACAGAGTCCAATTGTACAGAGAACAAGTTTAATTATTAACTAACGCAGCTTCCCCTTGCTAACGGGTCTCCCCCACACAACTCCTAAAACTCAACAAAGTATCTTTAAAGACTCTGACTCAGCCAGCAGACTGGCTCCCACTCTAGCCTACGGAGGAAAAAGTTAATGATTAACCCAGCGCAGGTCTAGACCTGATGGACTTCTCTCCTGACTCAACTCAAAAAATCAGCAAAGTATTCTTAAAAACTCTGACTCTCAAAGTCCGGAGAAAGCAAAAAGTTAAAGTTAAAGTTTTACCCCGTGTGGGTTCCCTCTCTAAGCTCTCCTCAACTCAGCTCTTCTCGATTCAGCTTCAGCTCAGCCCGAGTTTGAGTCTAGCTCCTTTGATCTCGAAAACCGAGAGTTTTTATACTCTTAACAACACCTGGGGCAAGTACCCCCTCCCTCCATTCATGCTGACTCTGTGGTCATAAAGGTCATCATAACTCGTGAGTCCAGAGACATGCTGGCGCCCGGCCGGGCCTGAGGCAGAACGCCATCAGAATGCAAACCTCAGCGACCCTTGGCCGATGTCCCCTGAGTGAACCTATGGGCAAAGCCCTGCTATCGTGTGTGTGACAACAGAAACATGTCTGTGCGACAGGTGCAATCTTATAAGAGACTCAGTCATATGCCTCTCTGTTTTAACTCCTGATAACCAGGGCTTTGCCGTGTAGAGGCATCACGATTTCACAAAACACTCCACCATGTTCAACACAGGCTAAGCTAATCACCTCCTGGCCCAGCTCGGTACTTCATGCGGAGGCATGATACTAATATTGATCTAGTCATCGTATTCTCAGCAAGGAAGCAAATAAGCACATTTCAATCAGGAGAGACTTCTTTTGTAATTTAACAATGATTTATTATACATGCGTCAAATAAGAAAAGTGCAAAGTCTTTGGCGATTGGACTCCATCCTGAAGTACTATCAGCGAGGGTAAGGATACTGAGGTCCAATAGGCCTAATCCCCCAAAGACATTTATTTTATCTGAATAAATAAATACCTTTCCTACTGCTGTAGTGAATTTCCTAAGAAAATGGAAAATTAGTCATGAGAGAAAATTTAAGGTTAGAACGTGAATGAGTTGATTCTGGTGAGGATAACCTCCAAATGCTAGTTAACCACGTTTTAGATAAAGGAACGTTACATGGGGTAAGAAATAGTGGAGAAATGGAGCAATTAATAGGCAGCGAGGAGCCAGAACTGTCCTGTGGAGCTGATTTAATATGGCGACTGGTTGCCGCATGGAGTCCTGGTGGCGCCGATGTTAATAATATAGTAGAAGCAGCAGCGTTTACCAGAGATTGAAGACCAGTATCAACTAGATGTTTAACCGGGTAGGGAAATTGTATCGTTTCGCATCTGCTTAACGCTCAAATAACAACTGACAGCAGCAGAGAGGAGAACACTATTTAAAGTTTGACAGCAACGATATGATTGGCTGAAGGAAATTGTGTGCAGAATCTGGTTGGTTACATAAAAGTCCACACCCCCAATCAGCTGATAGAGTAATCACAAGGAGAGGAGAGACAGAGATTATGAGTGAGTGTCTTCCTGACTGAACTTGCGCTTGAGCTTCATTTCCCAAAATGTCCTCGTGCCAAGAATGAATGTGTCTCACATGGCCGGCCACCTGCATGCTCAGAACAGATCGACCGGTCAGAGCAATAGCGTTCCTTAAAGGTTTGGTCACTCTCTTACATAAACTTCTCTAAAATCAAACAAAACCTTTTTAGATATATTTTTCTTGTTTTCCACTTTTATTCCAGTTTTTTCAGCTAGCTGACATGTGAAAAGAAGGTATTTCTATTACAACATGAATGGCAGTGAGGCACAATGAATATTAATGAACCAGAGTTAGCAGCCTGGACCTACAGCCTTTCATTTAAGCTGGTGACTCTCTTCATGGCCACTTATTGTCATCTGCAGTCCTTCATCTCTGTCAAAACATTATTCCACACGACACATCCACAAGCAACATTACCACAGAAACCTTTGTACGTATGTGCATGTGAAACGTGTCATTACAATGAATTATTCTACAGTTTACACTGCAAATCAAAAGGTGTGTTGGAGGCAAATGCATTGAAAAGAGTTCGTCCATAAATAATATTGTAGATCAATCAAACGTCCACTGATTGTCTGTTCCACCCAATCCTCACCCAGTGTCGCCAACCACAACCCCAGATCATCAACCGCTAGTGGTATTAAGTTGTAGATGATTATTGAATTATGTGTTTGGCTATTTTTTTCTTTTGTAAATAAATACTGAATGGCTGATAATAAGTTATCAGCCATTTAAATGGCCGTTACTGGTTATCAAGGACATTCTAATTCCAAACTCTACCTGTCACATTGTGAACATAAAAAGGAATGTTGTGAATTGAAAAAATATCACTTTGGGTTTTGGCACCAAAACCACTTGGTCAGGTTTGGCAAAAGATTGTGGTTTTGATTAAAATAAGTATTTCAGTACTTATTGTGTACTGCTTGTTACTTGACTTGACGTTGCTGAAGTAGGTAAAGCACGTAACAAAATGACGTTAAATGAAATCAACTCAACTCACAGTGGTTCTTTGGGTGAGTCCTGTTTCTTTGTTCGTCGTTGTCGTCTTCTTGTATTCCTATTGGTGGTCAACCATGTGAATAGATGATAATGGCCTTCTGAACTAGGTGTACCAGAGTCCTTCTAATCCATATCTATGAGACTAAAGACAGCTGAAACATTCAATCAGCTGAAACATTAAAGTCAGAAGTCAGAACCGTAAAATGACCGTAGGGATAGTGGACTCACAGGATCATCTTTATGAGGTCAATAACTATTTGACAATTCATAAAGGCCAGAAGGGCTATAACAGGAGTCCATGTTTACTCCATGTTACTGTCTCCCCCCCACACTGTTAGAACAAATACACATTTAACTACTTGTTTTAAGAGATATACTTGGCTTGCCAGATTGGCAAATTTCCCCATAACCGTCTTTGTGAATGTAGAGAATATTGCAGGTGTCCACGTGTATGCTACAATTTGCAATGAAGACACATTCATCTTGAGTTTTTCTGTTTTCAGGAATGGAAATTGAAGAATCGATTTGACACCACCACAGAAACTAAGACCAGGAGCTGAGACAGACACACATTACTACACATTCCATCTTCAGCTAATTTACGTTCAGAATATCTGCTCTTATCTAGCAAATATTAACTGAATGAGCTACACCGGCCAGCAAAGTGGATGAATTAGTGAACACCATTATTTACAATCAACTTTAAAAGCCAGTAAAAGGAACAAAGTCACTGAGACCAATGACTAAATGTGAAGCATTTTTAGGCCAAATGACTCATCATGTTTAACTAAAGATCAAAATCAAGTTGATCTCAATCACTTATTTGTGAAATTTAACACCAGACTAGACATCACTAATAAGCCAAAAACGGTCCAAACTTGCTGTGAAATTAGCTGTTGGCCTAGCAAGCCTAGATGGCGGACCCCTATCAGAACAACATCCACCACCAAGGAGGGGGGGACAGCTATGGGTCTTATGGAGAAGGTGGTGGCCATGATGGATATGGTTTCCGGGAAGACTTCCCTCCCCAGGAAGAGGATGCAGCAAGCGACGTAACCGAAGGACATGATGAAGAGGATCAGACGTACGAAGGAGAATATCAAGGTATCCCGCATCCTGACGAGGAGAAGGCTGCACAAAGAGCTGCACGGTGAGCACGTTTGTTCTTCTTGTTCTTGTGTAAATGTACCAGAAAATGTGCAGCAGTTTAGCTGCAGATGTACCAATTCGAAGGAGGTTTTGAACATGTAGTGTATTCACTCTGGAAAAGTAAAAACTACATAAAGACACAGAGACAGAGAGAGGAGGTTTACGATGCTGAGTTCTCACTCCGTAACTATTACAGTACCGACAGCAGAACCGTTGACGATATTGGGGTGTCTTACTAATTTGGAACCCATTCTCGTGTAGGACTGAGTTGATGAAAGAAGATGAAATGTTCTTTGTAAAAGTAAAGAGATGACGGGGACATTCAAACAATTGTAATATCACTACAGGCTGCACCTGAACTCTTGCAGTGCTTTTACAGTACCTCACTGCTTGACTGACACACCTGCTGGATCCGGGCAAGCCAAGGTGCCCCAACTAAAGGTGCATCTAGTTTTTGGCAATGAAAAAATAAAGCCTGTTTGAAAACAGAGAGAGCATCTGGGAAAGCTCACGATGAGGCGAAGACATGCTGCTTGTACTAGAGACCCCGTCCTGGTCCAATGGTTAGAGGCTCAGTATGTGATTCTTCAGAGCAAACCCAACACAGTGATCTTCCTGTTAAGGGTTTGATCACTTGATCTGACTAACATCACCTGAAACCAACATCTTTCTACTCGACATTTAAAGGTGGAAAAGGAATCTGATTTAGTGTTAATAAACACAGACACATGTTCTTGCCATCTGTATGACTTTTTACTTTCCATCTCTTTCTGTGTCCCAGGGCTAAAGCTCGATCAGCCGGCAGTGTAGTCTCTGAACTAGAAGAGTTATCAGAACAATACGAGGACATCATGGAGGACTGTGGCCATGGGAAGTTCCAGTGGACGCTGTTCATGGTGCTGGGCCTGGCTCTGATGGCTGATGGAGTGGAATGTTTTGTGGTAGCATTTGTTCTTCCATCTGCAGAGAAGGATCTGTGTCTCTCCAACGCAGAGAAAGGAATGTTGGGTAAGGGCTGATTACTGATTTACTGTTGATTACAGTGTTTTATATCCGGCACAGCCTTTTCTAGCCTTTATATGTTCACCGGTCCAGGAAACGCACCGACCAATAACATGCATTTTATATCATGTGATGCTGCACAGCCAATTCTGATAAGCACCACAGCTCCAGTGAGAGTGAGAGTGTTTAGACAAACACAGGATAGACGAGGAGAGAGAGCCAACAGTCGAAGAAGTACGTGAGTCAGGGACGTTTTTCCACATGACGTTCTCCAAAAGGAGACAGACTCTCATATGTTCATTCTTCCCACGGACAGTTTAAAACAAGTACGTCTCATGTGTTCAGTTTAAAACCAGTACGTCTCATATGTTCAGAGACCGTGAAGATTATTGAAATCGGCGATGTGAAGCATCACTACGAGACAAAGCACAAATCTTTTGAACAAACGTACGCACTCACATCTGAAATGAAGTCACAGATAATAAACAATCTAACAGCTCAATATGATCAGAATCATAACACATGAATTCACTGCAACAAAGATGTTAACAGAGAGAATAGAGCTGAAACAAGTGGTTTAATAACAACAGAGAAAGTCCATGCACACAAAGTTCTCTACATATAATATCGTGGCTTTTTTGGTTGACATCACTTCACACCTGAATGAACTGAATTTAAAGCTCAAGGTGAATTCAGTTCAGTTTGTTTTTCTAAAATGAAGTGCTTTCAATACATCTGCTAGGCTGATTCAATATATATTTAACTAAATCATAGCGCAAGTTAGAATTGTTTGTGATGTTCTGAACCTTTGCATGAGGAAATGGACCTCATTGTATAAATTACAACTTAGCACAGTTTAAGCTGCCAAATGCAGGAAGGACAGCTGGTAATAAATCAGCGACTGTGTGAATGTGTTTATTAAATTAACAGATTTATAATATCACTGCTTCATCTACAGCATGGTTGATCTGACTATAACTACATGTGTATAGCGTTAAGTTAACGTGTTGCTTTGATGTTATCTTAAAGAATAGAGGATACTTTATTCATCCCATCGACCTGTATGACAATATTTAAAAAATATCTTTTATAAATCAAAAAGAAAATGATCAGGTTTCCTTCCATAATCACCACAGCAAACATAAAAGTAATCGGAGCTACCACACATAAGTGAATATATGATATGAATGAATAATAATAATAATATTTGTTTCTATTTGCTCCCAAGTCTGTTTCACATCGTTGGGGTTTCAGATGAAACAATAAGACTAAAATATTGTCACACACACCATCAGAATACATCTGCAACACATGAATTCAACACACACGCACACACGCGCACGCACGCACGCACGCACACACACACACACACACACACACACACACACAGTCTTGGGGAGTGAATGATTTCCTGAAGCGTCTCAGTAAATCCTCACGGCCCTGCAGTCTAATCAGCTAATGGGCTCTGAGGAGGCAGGAATGAGTCAGCGAGCTGCGTTGGTGTTTTGTCTGAATATACTGCGTTCTGTACATTTAGGAGGCGCCGCTTTGTGCAGTGTGTGAGGGAGTGTGAACTTGTGTGTTTATATGGTAACGTTGAATGGTGTGTGTGTGTGTGCTATACCTCTGCAAAGTGTGCAGTATATATTGTCTTTTAGTTGAACAGGAGAAGGAAAAAGAAAATATGTGGAGTTGTTAGGAGAGCAGAGAGAGGGGAGGAAAGAAGAGGCGAGGGAACAAGGGGAAGGGAAAACAAGTATCAGACTAGTAGAGTGGAGAGAAGATATAAAGAAAACAAAAAAGAGGAGAGAAAAGGGAGACTGACTGTTGTGGAAGGAGATAAGAACCTCCACACATTCAGACTAATAATTCATGAATTATTAAGCCTCAGTCAGCTACATGCAAGCACAGAATGAAAAGTTAGTCTTTGTTCTCTGCCAACCCGTCAAATACTGACGGTTGGTCAGTGCCCCTCGCAGTCTGGAACTGATGCTCCGCACTTTCAACCAACTTAAATGTTAACACGCCCGCATCTCATCACATTACATTACATTACAGTCATTTAGCAGACGCTTTTATCCAAAGCGACTTACAATAAATGTATTCAACATCGGTTTTCGAGAGAACAACTAGTCACCAGAAGTCATAAGTGCATCTCATTTCCTCAAACAAGCATCGAAGAGCATAAACCAGCGCCAACGTACAGTGCAGAAACAAATGAATGCAATAAGTGCCACAAACTAATATGAAAATGATAAGTGCAATAAGCTAGTATGAATACAATAGATCAGGGGTGGCCAACCAGTCAGAGACTAAGAGCCACATTTTTTACTGTGTTACCGCAAAGAGCCACATCATACACATGGACACACATGAACATCACCCCATCCCTTCCTCACACACACACACACACACACACACACACACACACACACACACACACACACACACACACACACACACACACACACACACACACACACACACACACACACACACACACACACACACACACACTTCTGCTCAGCCAGATTTATTGCAAATGTCACACACCAACATGATAATGACAGAAATTGACTCCTACAGTACTAAGACCACAGGCCAGTCATTTTCAACAATGAACATGGTGTGCACTGTCTCACACACACACAAACTCTCAGTTCAACCAATCCACAAACAAAAATATAATAATTTACAATAGCGTTTTTCTTTTACTATGCATGTTGCTTAGTGGGACTGGCATTCCTTGCCTTGAACAATCCTCTTCAAATCTGGCTTGTATTCCGTTGTTGCCACTCGAAGCAATTCTTTCACATTCAGTCAGTCAGAACAGATCGATGCTTTGATTTCACGTGTTTCAGGGTAGAAAACACAGACTCGCAGACGTATGTTGACAGAATCACTGACAGAACAGAAAGCTTTTCAAAAATGTGCATCTCAAAATAAAGTAATTAATTTTACAAAAAAATAATTTCACTGAATTGTCCTGCAGCTTTAAATTCAGTTCATTCAGGTGTGAAGTGATGTCAAAATTTTTTCTCATCATCTTTTTTCTCATCTTCTAAAAAGATAAATTAG
This sequence comes from Lycodopsis pacificus, assembly GCA_028022725.1. Classification (NCBI taxonomy): domain Eukaryota; kingdom Metazoa; phylum Chordata; class Actinopteri; order Perciformes; family Zoarcidae; genus Lycodopsis; species Lycodopsis pacificus. Next base: position 3,289,912 of record CM051698.1, read on the forward strand.
TGAGCATGATCTTTATCTGTGGTTATTAATCCACTTGTTTCAGCTCTATTCTCTCTGTTAACATCCTTGTTGTGAAGTGAATTCATGCGATTCTGATCATGTTGGGCTCTTATGTTTATTTTCTGTGTCTTCATTTAGATGTGAGTGGGTACGTTTGTTCAAAAGAGTTGTGCTTTGTCTCGTAGTGGCGCTTCATTTACCGCTTTTAATTATCGTCACGGTCTCCAAACATGTCAGACACACTGGTTTTAAACTGTCCGTGTGAAGAATTAACCTATAAGAGTCTGTTCATTCCTGGTTAAAGACTCTGGTCTCTTTGACCACTTTTCTCTTTTTGGAGAACGTCATGTGAAACAACTTCTCTGACTCACGTAATATTCTCCTGCTCTTTCTTCTCTTTCCTCGTCTCTCCCCCGGTGTGTGTACAGCTCATAATACCCATATTTGATTCGCTGGGCTGCCATCACTTGATGTGATTTGCAACGCATTGGTCGGTGCGTTTCCTGCATCGCTGAACGAGTGGCGTAAAGGCTGAAAAGGCTGCGCAGCGCCGGTTAAAATAGAAGCGCTCTGTCAAAATAAAAACGATTTTAGGTCCTGGATCCGGATACAACGGCGTCTGGGTCCGGATCCGGACCGCGGTCCGCCAATTGGCGACCCCTGCACTATGAAACTTTGCAGTATTTTCATCTCACGCACATGCGCGTTTGACGAAAATACCGTATTGAACTCAAGCGAAGCGAACACGCACATTAAAAAAAACACAAACACAAACTTCGATATGAACGTAAGAGCCGCATGAAACCAGGCAAAGAGCCGCATGCGGCTCGGGAGCCGCGGGTTGGCCAGGCCTGCAATAGATGCTAAGTAAGTGCTAAGCGGAAGGCTAAGGGTAGGCCTTCTTGAAGAGGTGAGTTTTCAGCCTGATGAAAGATGGGCAGTGACTCTGCTGTCCTGAGGTCAGTGGGGAGTTCATTCCACCACTGAGGGGCCAGGACAGAAAACAGCCGTGACCAGGTCGATTGGCCGCAGGGACCTCTGAGCGACGGGGCAACCAGTCTCCCCGAGGCAGCAGAGCGAAGAGGTCGGGCGGGGGTGTAGGGCTTGACCGTGGCCTGGAGATAGGAAGGAGCTGTTCCTTTCACTGCCCTGTAGGCTAGCACCAGAGTCTTACACTGGATGTGAGCTCTTACAGGGAGCCAGTGTAGAGAATGGATAAGGGAAGTTGTGTGGGAGAACTTGGGGCGATTGAACACCAGGCGAGCTGCAGCTTTCTGGACAAGCTCCAGAGGTCTGATGGCCGACGCCGGGGCTCCGGCAAGTAGTGAGTTGCAGTAGTCCAGGCGGGAGATGACAAGAGCCTGGATGATCACCTGCGCCGTCTCATCAGTGAGGAAGTGAATCCTCCTGATGCTGTAGAGCAGGAATCTGCAGGAGCATGTAACCGATGCAATGTTTGCTGAGAACGACAGTTGGTCGTCCAGGGTCACACCCAGGTTTCTCGCAGTTCGAGTTGGCGTCACCACGGTATCATCAATGGTGATGGACAGGTCTCGGTGCGGGCAACCCTTACCCGGGAGGAACAGTAGCTCGGTTTTGTCCAGGTTGAGCTTGAGGTGGTGTGTCGCCATCCACTTCGAGATGTCAGCCAAGCAAACAGGGAGAGTGCAGAGCCTGAGATGCCCATCCCCTCGAGGGTGGAGAGGAGAATCTGGTGGTTCACCATGTCAAACGCCGCAGACAGGTCCAGGAGAATCAGGACAGAGGAGAGAGAGAGTTAGCTCTCGCTGTGTGAAGCGACTCCGTGACCGCAAGGAGGGCTGTCTCAGTCGAGTGACCCACTTTGAACCCGGACTGGTGGGGGTCCAAGAGGTTGTTTTATCTATCACACACTTAGAGCAACGCACGTAGTATCAAAGAGGAAGGGGAGGTGCGTCGACATTTTGTCACAAGAGTCGCTAGTCAGTCAAGTTAACATCAACCAGCTCTTTTGTTAAACCTAACTTCCATTTATTTTGAAAAGACACTATGCAGATTTCACCAGTTGGGAGTGAGAATGTGTTGGTTTGTGTGTATCATTGATTTTCCCAATTATTAACATTTTACGTTAAATACTCCATGTGTGTATGTTCCAATACTGAAATCTTGTAAAAGGTAATGCAATTTAGAGAGGGGACCTGTATTAACCTTCAGTGACCAGAAGAAACTACGAGATATCATACATCACACTGAACAGAACTCCCATCTGGAACTAGGCAGTCCTTCTGTGTGTTTATCTCTTCCTCTCTACAACCACTCAGCAGCAGACAGGTTGATGGCTGTAGCAGAGAGACAACATCAACTCCTGTCTCACACCTAACCTGGGTTTGGTCCAGAACATTGTTCTGTTTGAGTCAGCAGAGCAGACGTCGGCAGAGTGGTCCATATCCTCTGTCCTGACATTGGAAATAGCTGTACAGCATTTTAGTGCTGTTTCATCTCTCCCCTGTTGCATGGCATCTGCAAACTGGGGTGTAATGTTGCAGGGCACCAGTTAGGGTTGGGGGGGGGCTTTACAATTTGGTCTGTAGTGCCTTTTTCAGATAGAGCTTCTAAATGGGACAACACAAAGCTTTATGTAAAAACTGGTATAAAGTACTATTTGCATCCCAAGAGTCAGAATCATTTTAAGTATGACCCAGCTCTAGTTCAGAGCACGTGTTTACACACAGTACTTATTGGTCTCCAGAATGACAGTATCAGGATGGACATGCGGCCCCTCTTGTTAGATACTAACACCTCAGATGAGCTTTTGCTAGAGAGCTTAAACATTGCCTGTGCCAATGAGACTGAAAGAAGAAACAAAGAGGTTCAGCTCCCCACAGCGTAGCTGTAAGCATAGTCCAGTCAGAAGAACCACCATCTGCAAAATTCCTATATATATATATTTGTTTTCCTATTAATTGCTAACCCTAACCCTACCAAAGTGAAACAGTGCTCATCCTGTAAAGAGACACTATATTGTTCCATTGCATGTCAAAAACAACATTGGACTGAACATAAGGTAAAATGCACTCACCTAAAAACTAAAAGTGAAAAGCTTCCCTGCAAAGACAATAGTGCCCACTATTTGCCACCCCTTGCTCCAGTTTGCCACCCCCACAAAGTCACCTCACTGGCAGGCGGTGTCTTGTTGAATGTCACCAGCTCCAAGCTTTATGGGACACAGGCTCTCAGGTATCGATCATTGATGAAAGATGGAAAACTGAATACTTACCAGATATAAGACTGAGAGAAGTTTCGGAAATTCACCTGATGGATTAACATTAACTGCTGCAAATGGAATTGAAATGCCTTACCTAAGATGAATTGAGACAGCTTTCCGGCTAGCATCTGCAACTGACCAAACAAAAGGACTGATCGTTCCCGTGCTTGTGATGAAAGGCTGTCACCTGTCCCATCCCATCATAGGTTTCAATGTTATTGAGCACATACTGGCAAAGACTGAGAAGACCAAACAGTACAGTGCTGTGAGGAAAGCTTTCCCAAGTCTCAAAAGAAATAAGGTGAGAGCAGGCTGTGAGTGCAGAGCAGATTGACGAGTATACAGTGAAAACAAAGAAAGAGATGGTTACAGTGCCAAAACACAGCAGCATTCAGATTGTGTTGTGTAGCTGTCCAGCCTTTCAAGAAGAAACCATTTTTATTGTCATATACACGAAATTTGACTACTGCATTTGACCCATACCTATATATAGGGAGAAGTGGGCTGCCAATAATCTGTGCCCAGGGAGCCGGGGGTTCAGTGTATTGCTCAGGTACACTTCGACACGTCCCAGTCGGGGATGGAACCATTGACCTTCCGGTTCCCAGACAACCCTCTTAACCCAGTGAGCCACGGTCACCCCGAGGAAGACATGACCATGCTATTTTCGCCAGACCTGAACCCTGGTGGCCAGATGGTCTTGAGTTCTATGACACACGAGTCAGAGTCAGGAAAGGAGTGGTACCAGTCATCATAATTGATGCCTCTAACCCAACTGATCATGACATTGTTTTGCTCGGCCGCACTGTAATTGGAACAGCACAAACCATTCTGACTGTGATGCCTGCCCAGACCTTTGAAAAAGTTACAACACCAGCTACAGTGAATCACACTAGCACCCAAACTCCCTGTAAAGCTAGTGAACAGTAGGATCAACCTGTAGACTTAAGTCACCTGGATGAAGGTCAGAGACAGGTAGTGAGACAGATGCTTAGAGAAGAGTGTCATTCCTTTTCAAGATCAGACAATGATATCGGCTGCATTGAAAGGTTTCAAATGACCATCTCTCTCTCAAAGACCCTGAACCAGTCAAACGCACGTACATATCAGTGCCAAGACCCCTGTACCAGGAGATGAAGGGTTACCTCCATGACCTAATAGCACAGGGTTGGGTGAGAAAGTCTAATTCTTCATATTCCTCACCTGTCATGTGTGTTAGAAGAAAAGATGGCACCCTCCGGTTGTGTATAGACTATAGAGATCTGAACAGGAAGACATCCCGACTGCCAGCCTATCCCTCGTGTCCAAGACATCATGGACAGTTTAGGTGGTAATACCTGGTTCTCCCTGTTAGACCAGGGAAAAGCTTATCACCAGGGATTTATCTCCGAAGAGAGCAGACCAGTGACAGCTATTGTTACACCGTGGGGACTTTATGAGTGGATACGCATTCCTTTTGGCCTCATGAATGCCCCTGTTGCCTTCCAATGTTGTGTGGAGGCCTGAAAGTCTGTGCCGGCCAGCTGGCCGCCATCTTCACGCAGATCTTCAACCGATCACTGGAGCCACTGGAAGTCCCCTCCTGCTTAAAACGCTCCACAATCATCCCGGTCCCCAAGAAATCCTCCATCACAGGATTAAATGACTACAGGCCCGTCGCCCTGACGTCTGTGGTCATGAAATCCTTTGAGAGACTGGTGTTGACCCATCTGAAGGACATCACAAACTCTCCCAGCTCACTGTGCAGCCTCCACCTGTCAGTGGATCACAAACTTCCTGACCGACAGGACGCAGCAGGTGAGGCTGGGAAACATCACATCCAGTACTCGGACTATGAGTGCTGGCGCCCCCCAGGAATGTGTGCTCTCCCCACTGCTCTTCTCCCTCTGCACCAACGACTGCACCTCAGAGGACCCGTCTGTTAAACTCCTGAAGTTCGCAGATGACACAACGGTCATCGGCCTCATCAGGGACGGTGATGAGTCTGCGTACAGGCGGGAGGTTGAACAGCGGGTCCTCTGGTGTGATCAGAACAACCTGGAGCTGAACAGGCTCAAAACTGTGGAGATGACAGTGAACTTCAGGAGGAGCCCCCCAACACTGCCCCCCCTCACCATACTCAACATCACTGTGTCCGCTGTGGAGACCTTCAGGTTTCTGGGATCCACAATCTCCCAGGACCTGAAGTGGGCTCCCAACATCAACACCATCAGGAAAAAGGCCCAGCAGAGGTTGTACTTCCTGCGCCAGCTCAGGAGCTGCTGATTCTGTTTTAATCCACCATGATCCATTCTGTTCTTTACTCCTCTATCACTGTGTGGTTTGGATCGGCCACTAAACAGGACAGGAACAGACTATAACGGACTGTCAGGTCTGCAGAGAGAATCATTAGTTCCAGCCTGCTCTCCATCCTGGACTTGTACACCTCCAGAGTCAGGAAGCGGGCAGGAAAGATCACTGCAGACCCTTCACACCCTCGAGCACTGTACGCCAAAACCACCAGACACAGGGACAGCTTCTTTCCACTGGCCGTCACTCTGATGGACACATAATCAGACATACTGCACTACTACCTCTGTTTGCACTATTACCACCATTCTGCACTTCTACCTCAAATCTAGTGTCATTGTTGTTCTTCTTTATGTTCATATATATACTTTTGGATATATTTTTACATTTTAGATACTAGTGAAATGTGCATGCTTACCTCTGTTCTACTTTGTTGTCCTTGTATTTATTTGTTTATTTGTATATTGTACAAAAAACGGTGTCACATCTTTACATACGTTTCTACTGAACTCTAAAAAAATGTTGTCTTCAGAATGTCATGAACATGGTATTACTTTGTTACTTGAGGTGACTGATGTGTCTATTTCTCTCCATCTGTGCAGGTCTGACCGTCTTTCTGAGCATGATGGTGGGAGCGTTCTTGTGGGGCGGTCTGGCAGACAAAGTTGGGCGTCGGCGCTGTCTGATTGTGGCATTAGCAATAAACTGTGTCTTTGGCTTCCTGTCTTCGTTCGCCCAGGGCTACGGTTTCTTCCTCTTCTTCAGGCTGCTGTCTGGCGTTGGGTAACGTTCACAAAAACACACACTCTTCCTTTTAGTTGCCACTCGGTAGACCACTAACACTTTGAACACTTTGAACACGAACACGAACATTTGACTGAACATGAACACTTGAACACTTCTGAACACTTTAATTCACTTGAACATGAATATGAACACTTCTGAACACTTTAATTCATTCACCTGGTGCAATATCTAATCCGTGCAATCCTGTGCAATATCCCGTGCAATATCCAATACGTTTAAGTATTATCTTACATTTTACATTTTACTCCGTCTGTATATACTGGTATATTTAATATTCTTCTTTACTGTCAATCCCGTGCAATATCCCGTGCAATATCCAATACGTTTAAGTATTTACCTTACATTTTACACTTTACTCCGTCTGTATATATATATACACTGGTATATTTAATATTCTTCTTTACTGTCAATCCCGTGCAATATCCAATACGTTTAAGTATTATCTTACATTTTACATTTTTACTCCGTCTGTATATACTGGTATATTTTGTATTCTTCTTTCCTGTCATATTTTCTATTACCGTTTACTGTTTAGTTTATTTATACTACTTGATTTTTTATCTTCATTTCATTTTATTACTTGTGAGCAATGCTGCTGTAATCCTGTAATTTCCCCACTGAGGGACTAATAAAGGATTATCTTATCTTATCTTACTTTAAAGTTTGACAGCAACGAGCTGATTGGCTTAAGGAAAGTGTGTGCCGAATCTGGTTGGTTGCTTTACAGTGCACGCCCCCAATCAGCTGATAGAGTAATTACAAGGAGAGGAGAGACAGAGATCCCAAGTGAATGTCTTCCAGACTGAACTTGCGCATGAGCTACATTCACACATTCACACATTCATACACTGATGACAGGGGCACCATGCAAGGTGCCACCGATCCATCAGGACTTTAACTAACATTCATACAACATTCCCAAACATACACAAAATACAGTTTGGAGAAATTAACACACATCAAACCACAGGGATTGAAAAACTACGAGACTTTAGATGAGGAATCCAAGACCGCGCTGAGCCACCAACATACTGTAGACAGGGTTTTAGAAACACCAACGACACAGGTTCAAACATTCCAAAACAAAACGGTTTGGTATAAACCTGCAGAATGTTGTTGTGTGCTATGGATGTCTGGGTACTGGAGTTCCCTTTCACTGTCATTAGGAGCCATCAATGTGTAACATTCATTCGCCACATTCTTTGTATCCAAATGCTCTTTGAAAGCCTTTTCATTGCATTAATGTTACATTACAGCTTTTATCCAAAGCGACTTACAATTCAGATTCTATCACATTTCTAGGCACAGCCACAGGAGCAATTGGGGTTCAGTGTCTTGCTCAAGACACATCGACATGCGACGAGTGGAGCCGGAGCCGGGGATCGAACCGCCGATCCTCTGATTGAAGGACGGCCCTGCTACTTAGCCACAGCAGAAGTACCATAGGATGTTTTCAGCCATCAAAGCACAGTTTTTTAATATAGAGCACATACATTAAATCAAGCTTCATACAGTCCATATGCAGAGTCTGGTTAGTGTTTCATTGCAGTGACAGCAGAGTTACTGTCGTCCACAGGGAGCCACACTGGCTTTGGAATTATAACTCTCTTTGTCCTTCATTATCTTCTCATCATCCCTCTCTCCTCTCAGTATTGGTGGCACAGTGCCGATCGTGTACTCGTACTTCTCTGAGTTTCTTCAGATGGACAAGAGAGGAGAGCACCTGTCCTGGTTGTGCATGTTCTGGATGATCGGTGGGATCTATGCTTCGTTCACTGCCTGGGGAATCATACCCAGATACGGTAAGAGCCCAAAAGACGTCAGTTAAGATTGAGCACTGTACAGCATTCCTGTAATGCTGCTTGTGGGGAAAGTGGGTCATTGCAACGTCCAATAATAATGCTGGGGTAGAACCCTGTGTGGAGTCACTTTATCTACAGACAGGAATGAAGGAGATTTCTATAATTGATATATTGACTTTTGATTAAGATGACAATTTTTAATCTAAGAAAAAATAGAGATAAATATGTTAAAAATATATAATTATTCACATATAATCACAATCAATGTCATTGTTTACCAAGCCTAAACGTCTTAAGCTCTCAATATAGCACAGCTTGTGTTGTGTTTACTGCCACTGAGGAATACGTGTCACTCAAGGAACCCGATCCCTTGCAAAACGTATTGAAAGTTCTTGTATACAGGCATGCAAAGAGACTAACTGTGGAAGATCTGACTCTGAGAGGTGTGCCGTATATTGAGAGGTAGGGAGGGTGAAAGCAATAGGTGGGAGGAATTTCCAAAATCTGGAAATCATATCAGCAGCTAAACAGTTAGCTTAGCGATTAGCTTTCATTGATTATCCTGTTCTTATGATCAAACTCTGTATGGCATCACTAACGTTACCTGCAGTGGACAGACGGCTGCTCGCCAAACAGTAGAAAACTGAGCATTTCTGCACATTGTTGTTTTACTTGTTTGTCAGATGTTCCAATAGACTACTGAGGGAGATACCAGTTTTATTGCATTTATAACAATGACAGTTCTCAGCCTCTCCTGGAGTAAAACCACACTTTGGATAGTTTTCTTCTCTCTGCCATGATGTGAGTCTCACGCTGTACTGAGCCGGAGTCGGTGTGTGTGTGCGTCAGAGTAAAACACGAAGACAAAGAGACAGAGAGGAGGTTTGAGAAGAGGACATCTCACTCCGGAACTTCCCAAGTATCAATAGCAGAACCGTTAACTCCGGACCGCAACAATACTTTGTTTTTTTACAAATTTAGAACCGGTTCCCGTTTAAAACAGGGTTTTGGGGGCATTCCTACTAAAACACATCTGCTCTGAAATATGGTGCCCTTTTGCGAAGGTAGAGTTGTTTTGACCTCACTCTCAACGTCACTTTGATCTTGACAGAATGATAGCCTTCGTTCCGCCTACTTTTAAGCCCCAATGCAAACCGAGGAAATCCCAGAACCCCATGAGGTAGCGCTTCTATAAAAGCGGGGTCAACTTCTGGCTTTGCCCTTTTGCTCAGAGACCAGGTCTGCGGTCGAAAAGACAAAAAAGTACTTCCTACCGTCGATTCCCAACCACTTTTCCTTGACCTCTATGGAAAACGTCATGAGGTCAAGGAGAGATGTGAAGGAGAGTTCATGAGGAGTTAGGAAAAGACAATTGTGGCTAGGTAATTATAATGCGTGGGGGATGTCACTGACATAGGTCTGCTATGGTGAAACTACAATGAAGGACTACAAAAAACGCAACTAAAACGTTACGCCATGAAAACTATTACATGCATGCATGAAGGCTGTATAAAGAGCTTCTTTTGTGAGAGGCTGCTTCACTCGGGGTGTGAAGGAGAGAACCGATATCCAGCTGATGTCACACTAACAAGCAACACGGCTTCAATAGAAACAATTCCGTATTCTTTTTTTTGTACTTATTCATGTTCAAAGTGAATAAATACATAGGAGATGAAACACAAGGATTGTCACAGCCTATTCATATTCATCAACATGAATCCTATTACCTTATGACTGTATGAGTATATTGTTAAACCTGTGTTAGATAATTCACTTTAAATGTTGCTGCCGCAAGGAATTGTGGAACGGAATTATCTCCTTCCCTTTGGTGTAGGATGGTGCAGTGTTTCCTCTGCTAAAGGAGCTAATAAAGGAAGCATTGAAGCACCTTTCCTTAGCATTTAGAGAATTGGAACAGCTCTTATCATGGCGGCCTCTTAGATACTTCTGGGTCATTTCACTCAGTTAGGAACCTTCCTAAGCAAAGATTCAATTCATCACTCACGTGGTGCAGGTCTTTGTTGTATAGGCTACATTGCTACATGGTAGTGCTAAGCTGACCAATGCATTGTTTGTTATTAGCCAGAGGCTACTTTTACTAGCATGCTAGCTGGCTCCAGAGTGTCTGTGGTCATTAGGGCCCGAGCAACCGACAATGTCGGGCCGGCGAGGCCCGATTGATATTGTACCCGTTGGGGTAAACGTACGCATGGTTGGAGGACTTGCCATGCATGAAAACTCACCAAATTTTGGGGACTTGTCAGGCCTGGTGAATATAGCCATCTGAAAAAGAATGCATCTTTCTGTGTTCAGAAATGGCTCTCTAGCGCCCCCTACAAGTCGGACCGGCGACGCCCCTCGGCCAGTATGTCCCATTAACTTGTAATTTGACACACATGTCCACTTGAGCTAGAATTTTTTTGTGATTAAAAGTTATCAAAATCTCGCGCTTTCATCGAAGAACCTTGATGTGGCGTGGTGGCCATTTTGCCTCACTGTTTTTGAAAAAATAAATTCTTATAAGTTGTCCAAGGTACATTATCCAATCCGCACAAAACTTCTTATGCATGATACTACTTTAAGCTTGAACATATTTCAATTGAAAAAAATTCAATAACTCATAGCGCCGCCTACTGGCTGAAGGAAATGTCATATTTTATACTTTTCTTCATACCTCCTAGCCAGGTGACCTGATGAGTTTCAAATTTGGTAAGGATAGCCTTAAGACATTGATGATGCATCATCATGAATATTGTGAGTTTTCATGGCACGGTGTTGCCATGGCAACGCATCGTTCGCCATGAAAAGGGAAGCTGATGGTTTAGTGTGTTGGGATGCTCAAAAAGTCATGGAGCTTTGTACATGTGTCATAGGTCATAGGCAGACTTAGTGTATATGGGTTTTGAGCTTGTCCGTTTTAAATTGCTTCTATAGCGCCCCCTACAATATTTCAAAAGAGCAGCCCCAGCGCTACGTTTTGGCTACATCTATGAAACGTGGTAGGCACATGTATCCTATGGAGACTAAAAAATAACTCTCTTGGGACCATGCTCTAAACCCTACCGGAAGTCTGCCATTTTCAATTTTGTATGAATTTATACAATATTTCGACGACGCAGCCCTCGCGGTACGTTTCACTATCTATATATAAAATTTAGATCTATAACATTTGGTAAACAGATGTATCACATGTAGACGGACAAAAAAGCCCCCGGAGCTCTAAGCTCTAAACCAGGGGTCTCTAACTGGCGGACCGCGGTCCTGGGTCCGGACCCAGACGCAGTTGCATCCGGACCCAGGACCTAAAATCGATATTTCGGAATCACACATATATTAGGCAGCGAGTTTGTACTTTAACCGGTAGGGTTGCACGGTGTATCGATACTAAAAAGGTACCGCGGTACCTGTACGTTAAAAACGATACGATTTTGCATATTTTTTGTATCGATACTTTATTAAAATAGCGCGCGATCAGAGCGCACTCGCTGCTCCGCTCCCTGTCACGCTGCCTACAGGCATGCAAGGGGGCGGGGCTGCCCAGCGCGCTCACAGCAACAGGCAGCGCGCGCACTCACAGCGAGTGATCACAGGGGAGACATGCAGGAGCTTTTGCCGACTGTCCTCGGGTTGTTGGAAAACAAGATGCCAGAAGTATCATCTGGAAGTACTTTGGCTATATTGCAGACAGTGAAGGAAAGCCCACTGACCTACAGAGACCCGTCTGCAAAACGTGTTTCAAAGCCACAGACAAAGTGAGGCAACACGTCTAACACGGCAAAGCACCTTTCAGACAGACACCCCGAATCTTTTAAAGAGTTCAAAGAACGACGGGTAAACAAATGTGATTATAAACAAGAACACCCCCGAGCTCACCCATATACAGCTAACACGAGTAGCCTTAGCCTAGTTTGACAACAAGCCGATATGATCATGAGGTCACAATGCACACAAACGTGTACTAAATGAAACACAATTGATGCAAAATGGCTCCATGCTGGTGGAGCCTTAGGGTGGAGCTTGAGCTAATTATTTTTATTTTTAGTTTCGGAAAAATAATTATTCCATGAATTAAGATAAAATATGAAGTGAAAATATCAAACTCACTATGCAAGTAAATGAAGCATTGTTTATCCACCCACTCCCACAGACAGTCAGACAGATGCCAGAGTCAGCAGCAATCATGGCACCTTGTAGTTTTCATGAATATCTTGCTGTTGGCTAATACTAATATTAATGCCATTTGTTAAGTGTTCAAAAAGCAGGGCAGGAACAAGCTGGTAAAAAAGGGAACCGTACAGATGTTTTATTTATTACTAGTATAGATAAATATACCAGTTCTCCAAAAAGAGAAACGTGTTCAGAGAGAATATAATTTATAAGCAAGAATGAACAGACTCTTCTATGTTAATTCTTCCCACAGGCAGTGGGTCATATGTTCAGAAACCGTAACTATTGATAAAAGCAGCAAATGAAGCGCACTACGAGGCAAAGCACAACTCCTTTGAACAAACGTACCCACTCACATCTGAAATGAAGACAGAAAATAAACCTAAGAGCCCAAAATGATCAGAATCCTAACACATGAATTCACTGTCCAATGATGATGTTACCAGAGAGGACAGAGCTGAAACAAGTGTTAATAACCACAGATAAAGTCCATGCTCACTGATTTATCTTTTTAGATGACAAAAATATAATATTGTGGCTTTTTGATTGACATCACTTCACACATGAATGAAGTGAATTTAAAGCTGCAGGACAATTCAGTGAAATTCATTTTTCTAAAATGAATTACTTTTTTAAGATGCACATTCTTCAAAAGCTTTCTGTTATGTCAGTTATTCTTTAATCCAGCCATTATTTTACTTGAAATGAGAAGAACATTTATTTATGTATTATTTATAATCCATCCAGTTAAATTTGAAAACTGAGAATAATAATTAGTTAAAATATAATTGACGTGTACTTTCTTTATTTGATTTGACAGTTGTTGACTACACAGAGACGTTGTTACTACTACTAGGCTTCTTGAATATATATATATATATATATATATATATATATATATATATATATATATATATATATATGGCACTAAATAAGGCGGGTTAAATATTATTGTAACGTTTCGGACCTTTGCCCGAGGAGATTTTCTCAATCTGGACCTTTTGGAATTTTAGTTGAAGACCCCTGTCTTAGACCATTGTGACACATCTTACAGAGACTATTGCAAAGACCATATAAAAACATTTTTTACCGTTACAGTACGCAGGCTGCGATGTTGAGTTGTGGCCTTAACCTGCTGTGTTGGGGGCATCATGACTTCTCAGTGCTACTGCTTTTTCAGTCTGGGCTGGACCCTGGGATCAGCATCGACAATGGCCCTCATGCTTATTTGGGGACATGTCACCAGTATATTGGTAATAGCTATATGGACAGCACTATAGCACACTAGTCAGCCCGTTTCTCTACCAGTCCTCACTGCCCCAGGTGATTTCCTGCTCGTTTAGTTCTGCGCAGTTAACTCGTATGGGCACCTTGGGCATCCTCCTGGCGGCCTAACGAAAAACAATGAGTCTCGAGGATCAGGATTACAAAGCTCTTATTGATTCCACTTTGTCAGCTTACTCGCATCTGACACTTGATGTGGGGGAGGCTGTCATCTGCTTGTGGGAAGCTCCGCCTCCTGGGGTCTTAACTATCACTTTGTTTACATACAGTCTTGAGAGTAGGTGGGAAAAAGCTAAGTTTAAGTTGCAGTGAAAAGTCTCAGTTTGATGGACACCTGACCCACACATTCATTAATTTTCTGTTCTCATAAACGAGTTAAGTATGTTGAGTTTTCTCTAAACTAACTAATGATCATAGTATGCTGTTGTAGTAGTGTGTATTATACAGTAAACTGTAGAATTATGCAACATTTTGGAACAAAGAAATGTCCCACCTCCTACTTGAAAAAGTACAATGGTAAATAAATGCTGCAAAGAAATTGATAGTTCAAATGAATAAAAGCACCTTATTAGTTACATTAAACAGTCCCAGTGTGTGTGTGTGTGTGTGTGTGTGTTTGTTGTACAGGTTGGGGGTTCAGCATGGGCACAGAGTTCCAGTTCCACAGCTGGCGGGTGTTTGTCCTGGTTGCGGCTCTTCCTGCTATCGGCTCTCTGGTTGGACTCACCTTCATGCCTGAGAGTCCCCGCTTCCTCCTGGAGGTGAGACTGCACACATGTTCATAGTGCACTTCTACACCAACACTAATGCAAAGAAGGACGAGCACTTCACTGTTCAAATGTCTCTGAGCGCTTCATTAAACCTCAACCATCAGAACTAAATCATGTAAATGCAAATTAAAGTGCTTGTGATTTAGACCCGGAACACATGACCCCTCTGATGGTGAACAAATCAACAAAGGAGCCGATTCAACATGATACTTGATGGGAGTGCTTTCATCTTTGGGGCCTTGCATACACCTGAGATGCACTGACCCCATGCAGGTCCACTGCTCACTGCTTCTACCTGATGTTGGTTTGAGTTCATGGTGACGACATTGCAATTTAGTTACTGGATTATTTTTACATTGCTGTGTGCATGCTTGTATGCGTGTGTTTGTGTGTGTGTTGAGCAGAATGCCAAGCATGATGAGGCGTGGATGATCCTGAAACTGGTCCATGACACCAACTGGAGGGCCAAAGGACAGCCAGAGAAAGTCTTTACTGTGAGTACATGTCACTATCCAACATGCATGTAACAGTTCAGAAATATTATTCAGATATGAATGGATGTATATGTGACCCAGTGACACTCAATGCACGACCCAGAATACACTGGAACTACAGACTGCTGTACTGAAAATATAGATTGTATTGACAATGCATGCCAAATTATGAATAAACCACTGCACACAAACCACAATCAAATGAAATGTACGTACTCACAGCTCGCTGAGGTGACTCAAACCACACAATAAGATACTCATGCAAGATACCAACTCTACCACTCGGCCCCCCTTCAGCACAGCACAAAGCCCCACAAGACAATACGCAGAACGTGGCCCATTCAATGATCTGTTAAAGTCCCATGTGTCGGTCCATGTATCATAGTCATAGATTTCTTTCTTTCACTGGGATGTGAGTGAAACAGAAGGGTCGGAATTAAATTGTGAACCAATTCTCATACTGATGTTGAAATAATGTGATCGTGTCATATTCAGGAGAAGCTGTTGAGACAATGTCCCTCTCTTTCCAGGTGACTCACATCAAGACTCCGAAGACAGCAGAGGATGAGCTTATTGAGATCCAGAGTGCTACAGGAACCGCTGTACAGCGATGGGCTGTACGCTCACTAACACTCAGTAAACTGGTACGTAGCAACACACCCAATGCAAGAAGAGACTGGAGCTCAGTGATGGAGGCCGAGGCTCAGAGGAGGGATTCCCTCCAGAATCACTTTAGTTCTGGTCCAGTTTCTGTTCACACCGACTGTTTACAAACCAACCAAGAGAAGTAAACATTACGTTATACAGACTAACTGCTAACTCATTGATTGAACAGGTTTGGCAATTGCCATGATTGTTATTATCACATCGAGAAATCAAACTCTGTGACTGACGGAAGTCGATGCAGCACTTTGATGCTTGTGTGTACATGGAGCATACAGCCAGCAGCACTTCTTCTACTTCTCGTGTGTCCCAGGTGATGAAGAACGTGGCATCACTCCTGTCTGCCCAACTGAGGTCTGCTACACTCTTGATGGCCATCATCTGGTTCTGCATGGCCTTCAGGTTAGTTCATGATGTCATGTGTTACATCATCATTCAGGTTGATAAGGAACAGCAGAGACATGGATCAGGATCCAGCCAGGCATGTTGCACTGACAGCCTTACAGCTGTCACAGCTCGGCTCAGAGACTGAAACAAACCAGCTGACTGCTCAGAAAAGCATTTCTATTTTCACACAAACATAGAAAACAATACAAAGGGGAGGTATCAGTTGTCAGTCCTGAGTCGATGTATGGGTGTGTGTAGCAGTGAATGAAGATAACAGAAAAATCAACCCAACAGAACCGTGTAAATGCAGTCTTTAGGTCCACAAGGACGCCCAGAGAGCAAGGCCATATTGACATGATGAAGCAGAGGAGCAGTCCTTTCTGATGTGGTAGACCGTCTGCAGTCTTTTTGACCTGGTTGCACTTGTTTTAAGCACCTTTCACTGATCCAGTCTCCTCTCTATCACAGTTACTATGGTCTGTCCGTTTGGTTCCCTGACATGATCAAACACCTTCAGCATGAGGAGTACGAGTCCAGAGTCAAGGTAACGAAGCAGCACCGATCACTTTCTCCTGCTCTTGTGACAGCGAGACATTCTGAATGTGTCCATGGTTTGAATTAACATTGTTTGGTTTTAAATACCTGCTTTGTGTCCGTTCAGGTGTTCCACAGAGAGCGAGTGGAGAACTTCCACTTTAACTTTTCTTTAGAGAACCAGATCCACGAAGAAGGAGAATACATCCACGACAAGTAAGTCTCGCTGTATTACCTCCTGGACACAAAGCAAACAGAGATTCACTCGGTGTGAGGTCTATACTGCTTTGACTGATGACCAGTGTGAAGACGTGTTTGTTTGGACAGTTATAGCCGTGTCCTCTGAGACGGATACTTTCCATTTACTGCTTGGAAACCTCCCCCTAGTCAACATCGGAGTTATTATTATCTCAATCATTTCATTCTCAGTTATGTTCTTGTCAGAAACTGTGCTTTGCATGCTGACTCTTGTTGTATGTGTTGTTGTATGTGATGCCCTGGAGCTCATAAAACATTAGCAATATGCTAATAGACAGAACAAAGACATTGAATTACATCGTGAAGACAGTAAACCTTGACTGAAGGCTTTATGAAGGCTTCATGCTTTTATTGTATCACTATTTTCAGATACTATAAACAAGAGAGTTGTGTGTTGTGTACATGCGTATGCCAGCGGTTGACTCTCCGTACAGGTGAAGTTAGTAAAGATACACCAACAGTGTTGTTACAGCCCCACATATCCATAGCTTCCTGTCGCTGAATGTTTGAGAACTCAGTATTGTGTGAAAGTGTATGCAACAGTGACAGGATGCTGCTTAAATATGTTCTGGAATGAACTAAAACACATGAACCCGTGAAAAAGGTGACAATAACTCCAGTACCAAACTAACTTCAGGCTTAACTGAATGACGGTACATCGCCATGACAACTAACGCTGAACACCTGACTTCATCTAGAGCAGGTTGTGTTGAAGCCAAGAGATCGACTTGAATAAGAGCAGCCTACTGACCAATCAGAGCTCGGTGTGAGGATTGTAAATTAATATTACACAAATAATATTAACACGTCATAATCCAGACTACAAGAGTTTAAACTGCAAGAAAAGCCTAGCTGGCAATACATCTCAGACTGGGTGAATGTGTAAATGAACAGATTTATAATGTGTCTCATCTAGAGCACGACAGATCTGACTATAACTACATGTGTGTAAAATGCTGCAGATGTATTCTCATATTTTTGTCGGACAATATTTTAGCCTTTTCCTTTCAGCTGAAACCCAGCGGTGAGAAACAGACTTGGGAGCGAATAGGAAAATAAATAGTGTGTATTCTTTAATCCAATATTAATATCATTCATCATCTTGTGTGTTCGTGTCTTGAGCCGTGTGTTACAGTGTGACAGGTCGGAGTCCTTTCTGACAGTCAGACTGGATGTATTGTGTTACTTTGCTCCGTTTACTTTAATGTTTGCTGTGGTGATTAGCAGTCATGGAAGGACACCTTATTACCGCTTTGAATTATGTTTTTATGTGTATTTCACACAACTGGTGTTGCACCTTGAAGATAAAGGCCAAAATAATGTGAATCGTGTGGATGCGTCTAAATCGCGTGTCCTCCGGGACAAAGGATCCTAATTGACTTACTATTTTCTGTTTTTCAACACATGTTGTGCCACCACCATGTAGTGCACTGCTAAGAGGTCGTGTAAGAGGTCGTGGTCATGTCACGTATTTCTGTGAGATCAGGTTGTAAATCTTCAATAGGTTTCAGCTTTGACCTTGTTTTTTTCTGATATTTCCGTGCGCAACCAATGAGATCACAATGACATAACCTGTAATACAAGATGGATGAAAGGGAAGAAAGGATTTAATGCATGCAGACCTTCCTGATCTTGTTTTTTAAATTCTCCAGTTCTATAAAGTGAAGCCGATGCTTCAAGTGTTAAAGCTGCATTCTCTCTAGTGACCACCAGGGGGCGACTCCTCTGGTTGTATAGAAGTCTATGAGAAAATGACTCTACTTCTCTCTTGATTTATTACCTCAGTAAACATTGTAAACATGAGTTTATGGTCTCAATCTCTAGTTTCAAGTCTTCTTCAATACAGTGACGTTCATTTCGTACATTATGGTCCATTTAGAGTCAAACAGACCATAAAGCAGGGGATGCTTTAAGGGCGGGGCTACACAGTGATTGACAGATCTCTACCACAAAGTTTTCCGGTCTGAGAGTAGTCAGTGTTTGTGTTTTACATCTTGAACCCTTCCATAGTGTGTTTCACTTTATGAAAGTTAATTGCAATATGCTGGTCCCTGAAAATGTCTTATTCAGTGTTGGGTTCCACTTAGCTCCACCCTCTCGTGTCACTTCTGGTTATATCCAAAGATAGCAATGTACTGAGCTAGAGGCTTCAAACCGGCAGTCCGCAAACCAATAGATGACGTCACGACGATTACGCCCTCTTCTTCTACACAGCCGATGGTTTGAACCCGTCTTTCTGTCGATTCAGTGCCTGACTGATATAATGCAGTCATACACATCCTGTCTTGATAGACGTTATATTTTGTTCTTTAACTGATGTACTTTGGTGACGTATGTTTATCACCTCAGGGTTCATTCAGACTGAATGGGAAGTTAATATGTTTTAGTCTTTCGTATATTTGTCTATAATCAGTGGATGGAGTTCCTCTACTGACAGCACAGACATTGTGCTGTATAAGGGGTGCGCCTCATATATTTTAGATTTGAAATATAGCCTACGTTAATGGTATCTAAGGTTTATCCTTGTTGTTTCTATTCTGTTCTTTCAATTGACTTTGCATACATTTTTACCTCTATAGCTCTATAGAGCTGTGTTCACTCTGAGCAAAGCTTTTGCACACAGATTGCATCCCCTCGACAGCTGATTCTCAGAATGATGAGCTGGGAGGACGCTTGTGAACCTGGGGTTGCTGTTGGGTTCTTTAACACAATGAGAGAGTGCACCTTTCCCAGTACAGATATACAGTAGCACTACTGTATATTATTTAACTTCTATGCTTTTTGCAGAATTGAAACAGAATGGGCTTTAACTGTCAATCAAGCATGAATAGTATAAATATACAGGCTGCCATTGAATATATCATATTGCCATGGAGATCATCATTCCACTACTTTGCTTCTGACACACTGTGCACAGCAGTGTCTATCTCCATGGCAGTATTAACAGTGGCAGCCATCTTGGATTTAGCACAGTTGAACCCATTCCTAGCATCCTGATTCTGTGCAGTAGAAGTGAGAGTCCATGCTTTCTGTCTGTTGGTGTTTGTGTCCCATCCCATTCCCATAGGTTCATCAGTATAGAGATGAAGTCAGTGAAGTTTGAGCGCTCACTGTTTGAAGACTGTCACTTTGAAGACATCAAGTCCACAGACACTGTGTTTGAGAACTGCACCATCCGTTCCACTGTCTTCTATAACACAGGTAGGTCCAGCTGCAGCAGGGCTGGGAGGAACCCAGAGAATAAGAGTGAATTACGGTTACAGCTTAAATATGAGGTGGGTTGAACCAACAGCTTTACTCTCAGGACCAGATGGCAGCACATGACTGTCCAGTGTGGGGTAACACGGACCACACCTGAACCAACACGCTGTGAGCTGGCTCGATCTAGACCCTGTTTGTCTGTAAGGTTGTCTATGTGGGAAACAAGTGTGCCCCGTATGAGCATCATCGTCAGGCAGAGAGTCGGTAGTTAGAACAGTGAGGTACTTCTAACGTAAATGTATTAGATACTGAGCAGCATTGTACTGTAGGAACTAGGAATGCAGATACTGTGAAACTATATAACTGTATAACTATAATATACAGTAATCTAACCAAGCTTGTTTCATCTTTCACCACAACACACATCTACATTGGATTATGAAGATCTTGTATTACAGGATACAAGGATCCTGTGCTCCTTTATGGTCAAAGGACTCCTCCCACAGTCCATTAAAAAAAGGCTTCAGTCGTAGAAGTGCAATGCAGGATAAAGCATGACTGGTGTTCCACAGGTGATTTACCTCATGATCCAATAAATGCACCTCTCATGACATTTAAGCTGAATATATTTTCACCTGGGTCTCCTCTCTTTGCATACACAATCTTTTTTATGCAATAGGGCCTCATTAGTTATTGTGGCCCCAGGTTTTTGTCAATCGTGGCTCATTTTTCATCATAGACTCATCGTCCCAACCTAACATTCACCTGAGCCTCCTCCCATTAGAAACACAAGCTCCAGTTAGTACGGAAATCCATGCAATATGGCCCAATACTATTCTGACTTTCTACTAACATTACGTTACATTTTCACTGTTCCTTTCCGTCCACACCATACAATTAAAAACGTTGTATTTAGACTCAGTTTAGAACCTTTTCTTTCTTAATGTTTTTAAGCATAAATACCAATTATGTTTTATTATTTAATCAATTCAGGTACATCTTTAAACTATGTTGATATATTTGGTTGGCAACTAAACTCATTGATGAAATACAGTCACTTTGCATCTGACAGAGCTAAAGGGGACCATGAGCCCATGATGTCATAATGCTGGTGCCTCGGTGTCACACGTCCGGGACATGACAGAGCGGCGTTAACGGGATGCAGAGAGCAGAGTCTGCAGATACAGACGTCACACTTCATCTGGCTCACAAGTGATGAGAGAGGGATTCTTTTTCAGAACATTCCTTCATATTATACCTTTAATTAATAAAACATAAGATCAGTAATAAAAGTCCAATTGAATGAAACCTTGCCATGCGGTTGGCTGAACCAGGTTCAACCAGTTGAGCCGCTTCTATACGTTTCCTCTCATGTTTCCTGGTCTCCCTGTTCTCTGTAGACCTGTGGGAGGAGAAGTTCATTGACTGTAAGATGGAGAACACCACCTTTGAGCACAACAAACAGGGCTGTCACCTGGACACTGCGGAGGAGAACGACGTTCTCATTTACCTGGTCAGCTTCCTGGGCAGTCTGGCTGTGTTGCCAGGCAACATCATCTCAGCCCTCTTCATGGACAAGATTGGCAGAGCCAAGATTATAGGTGGTTATCGTTTACTGATGATTGTTGATTGTTGATACGTACATTCTGAAAACGTTCACTTTTAATGAACAATGCATTCTCAGAAGAGATGATGACCAGTCTGACTAGTCTGGCTCTGAGACTAAAAACAGACGATTGATTCATCTGTTGGTCCAGAGCACGTTGGACCAACAGTAGAACATGGCTGTCAGTTGAAATCAGTGGCGGCTGGTCAAGAGAGGGCAATGGGGCATGGCCCCACCATGAGCCACACGAAAAATAAAAATAAATAAAAAATAAAATAAAAAAATTATAATAATCATAAATTATACAAATTGTCAATATTTGTGTTTTTTAACTATGGAATGTACCCAGTAATGTGTGTACAATATGATATCTGCGCAAAATATATGCTTTTCCTGCTCGTCCTCCCCCCCTGTGTGCTCGTCTGCTCGTGCTCTCTGCCTGTGTGCACAACACGTCTGAGAACGCGCAGCTAGGGGGGCCTGATCGTTTTAGCCCAAAAGAGACGGGTCTATGAAGCCGTTTAGCCAATTGCTGATTCAAGATATAAATGAGTGACATACAATTTAGCCAATCAGCGCCCTCAAATAGATTCAGCTGTGGGCAAGAACGATCAAGCCCCGGAGCTGCGCGTTCTCGTCAGGAGAAGTCTCTACAGGAGCCCGCGCCAGCGCGAGCTCTCCTCCTCCAAGACCCGTTTGAGAGGAGAACTTTGGCGGAGATTCTGCAGCCAAAGAGCTGATATCAGATCAGCCTGACCTCACAATCAGACAGCAGACTACATGCGAAGCTTCACTACTTCGTACAAGTCAGTCAATCAACTTCCTTTCTTCCTAAAAGTACGCTGATTACTTCGACATACCATACGTATCCATAGGCAGGGGCGGACTGGCCATCGGGGATACCGGGGGAATCCCCGGTAGGCCGACGGGACTATATTATATGCTTCACAGAACACGTTCAATTTACTCTAATACCGAAAGTCAATAATCAGTGAAAACTGTATCAACAGTATAAACTGACATTATACTACTCCTCGCGATCCGAGGACGCCACAGCACGGCTGGACACTATGGTGCTTTTAAAAACTTTTCTCCATAACCGCGGTCTGCGCCGTGCGGTCGTGCCGGGCGTCTTTCGGGGCGACGCCGGCGGAGGTGCGAATGGCCGCCGTAGACCGGCGAAATACATGCCGTGTATTGAGTGGGCAGCGCGCCGTGTATTGAGTGGGCCGGTCTGACAGTAACTCCCGGGCCACTTTTTCCCCCCTAAATTAACAGTGAAAACTCATCATAGCTTAATTTAACATCAGTATTCATAATTACACTTCATGTTTACTTCTCCTGATCTTTACCTCCTATAACAAGGTCCATAGGGGCATCTCAATAAATAAACATGTTATATTATATTGTATTATATTATATAAGTGTTATTTACTGCTTTTTTTCATGTTGGAATAAATGTTAAATATTTAACTGCCAAGTAATAATGCGTGTTTGATGCTAAATTTTTTTTGCATGAAATCACACTGGGATGTTTGCTGAAATTGATAGGATGGCCCTCCCTAGAAAATTTTCCACCAGCCGCCACTGGTTGAAATGCAGGGATTGAATCAGTAACGAGGCTGAGTGTACTGTGATAGCCATGTTGTTAACATATACAATTCAACCTCCATGACACTGCCTTCACGTATCACAGGATTCATTTCCAAGGACCAGATGAAGCCAGGAAGCATCACTTACTATGAGAAGCTGGTCCTCAGCAGGTTTACTCTCCTGACTGTTGTCACTGTTAGATAAGGAGATATGCAGGAGGATGCTTTCTGTTCAAAGGGCCAGCTTCAGTTGTGATCTGCAGCCTCATCGCTAGATGCTGCTTTAAAGAGTGTTGCTCAATGAGCTGTTCTATAAGTGACTGTGAACATTTATCATTCTGTAATCACACAAAAACATCTCAGTCTGCTCAAGTACAACTAGCTACCTCACCCTCACTGAGTATTAATGGATGAACATTTCACCATAAACAATAGATCAAATGTTCATATCAACAGTCCAAATGAGAGGGATGATTTAACAACTGGTAATTATCATTAATAATCCTGCCTCTGATGTCTCCCTGCTGGAGATGAGTTTCCATGGTTCATCTCAGTGTTAACGGTTCAGCACACTGCTGTGTTTCAGTGATCAGCTGTGAGCCTTCATAGAGACTTCATCTCTTCCAGCTGTTCGCTCTCTTTGTCTGGTCTGTCATGGTGTTGGTGCCAGCTTATGTTTTTGCTTTTCTTTTGCGTTAGTCCAGAACAATGAAGAGAGAAGCTGAAAGTACATCCATTGACTCTACGTGGTTTAATACTGGCATTGTGTGATCTCCTCAGGTGGCGCCATGCTCATTTCAGCAGGCTGCACTGTCTTCCTGTTCCTGAGCTTCAGCCAATCAGCGATCATCGCCTTGCAGTGTCTGTTCTGTGGCGTCAGTGTAGCTGCATGGAACGGCATGGAGGTGGTGACCGTGGAGCTGTACCCTGCTTCTAAAAGGTACCGACCTTTACTGTTGCAGCTGTGTTGATATTCCTGATTTTCATAATGAAGATGCAGGAAAACAATTGTGTTGATTGTTCACATGTATTGATCAAACTTGGCCAACCTGACAGAAATATCACGTTCAGACCTTCAGAATCCCAGTAGTGGTGATGTCATGTCATGTGATGTCATGTCTCGGTCTCTCAGGGCCACCGCCTTCGGCCTGCTGAACGCTCTGTGTAAGCTGGCGGCGGTGCTCGGCAGCTCCATCTTCACCAGCTTTGTGGGCAAAACCAAAGCGGTCCCCATCCTGTTGTCCTTCGCTGCCCTCGTGTGCGGTGGCCTGGTGGCCCTCAGACTACCCGACACCAGAGGGAAGGTCCTCCAGTGAGGTCAGGGGGGGGGGGGCTCTTTCAATTGATCTGACTTCTCTCTGCATTGAAAGAAAGTAAGAATGCAAAAAGCTCATACCTAATAATGTCAATTATTGTTTCATTTAGTACAGGCGTCAGAGAGGGACGGCTATTTATGTTCAAAGTGTGATCCTTTAACAATGCAACAAATCCTTACTAACCACATGATGATGATGATGATGATGATGATGATGATGATGATGATGGTGATGATGATAATGGATGATGATGATGATGATGATGATGATGATGATGATGATGATGATGATGATGATGATGATGATGATATGACTGTAGAGTAATGTCATTCTGTTTGGCTTGAATCAGAAGATGTAACTGGCCTTCATGTCCTCTGCATGTGGTCTTCAGTACGTCCATGCATGATGGGACTCATGTCAGATCCCGGCCAGATGTTTTCTGTGGCTTTTTGTTTTTAGCAAATAATGTTACGTCTGTGTGTTATAATTCTGAAGGAGTTAAAGTTCCCTTCTTCTTCTTCTACTTGCACATCTTGATAACAATGCTATTGCAGTGTTGGTATTTACAGATGTGATTGTCAGTTGTCTTCGTCTTGAGCTTCTAGTTCTGGCTTGATGATGATTCTGTGGTCAGTTAAAGAATCATCATTTGGGATTTTAAGAAAGGACATGTTTTCAAATGATTTGGTCAGTTTGGGAAAGTCTTCTTCAAAGTGGAACTAAAATTGTAATTCTCTTTTTTGTTTGGGCATAACTAATTACACTGCAAATATTGTGCACACGTTTCCATTGTTCATCTTTTTTGTACATATTTGCAGCAACAGTGTCCGAGTGTTCAAGCCTAGAATGTTTTCTTTCACCCTTTTCACGTCCATAAGGCGTCGTTGTTTATGTACCGTTAGAGTTAAGACAATCAACATGTGGGAGCAGCTGTTGTGCTGTTAGGGTGCCTGCACATTGCTCTTGTACAGTGGGACTCAGTTAGTACGTTAGTACGTGTTGTGTTTGAGGGTCTAACTCTATCAGCTGTTGACTAAAGGTCAGACTCACCGCTCACAGCCACTCGTGCTCCTGTGCTCCTGTTCCTCAGCTGGTCCACTGTGTGGCCGTCGGATCTGAAGTGATGAACTACTGTCAGTGCCCACTCACTCACATGTACCAATTCAATTACATTACAAACATCATCAGTCACCATCACAAAACTTACATCCGTGCATTTATTTTTCACTAGTGAATTAAATTCAACTTCAGTTTCTTCTTCTTGGTCATTTTTACCAAATAAGTGCATCACTGAGAATACACACCAAGTGTATATATATATATATATATATATATATGGAGATATACATACATGTATATATACACTTGTTTTAAAAGGATGAAATCTTAAGTTGCCTCCTGTCCATCTTAATAGCAATGAATGCTGAAACTCATTTGTGACATTTTGACATTATTATTGCACCATCTGGTGGAAGAAACTGAACGTCGCAGTTTATTTGGACTTCCTGTTTGAACGAACAGCAGAAATACATAATGAAAACGTTGCTCCATTTAATATGAAGGTGGAGGACATCAAGTTAACTGAAGGGGAATTACAACCAGGTGATGAAGTCAGAAGGAGATTCTTTAATAACTAATTGACAAAAGTGTGTCTTTCACCGAGCACTGGTGAAAGGACTGAGGTACTCAGAGGTAGTGTTGGATGGAATACTTCAGGATAGTTCTGATAATTTATGATTGAAGTCCATGTTTTGCTTGTTGTGTTATTCATCATTGTAAATTGATACTTTTTGACTGTTTGGTCTCATAAAACAAGCAGGTTGAAGTCATCAACCAGTGATGGGAATTACATTTGCCAAGTAACATAAAAATGAATGATGAATGATATTAAATAATAATGTATTATGGAGCTGTGGAACCAAGTCACACCAACATGTATCCTCTCAAACACACACAGCTGTATTATCCATTCACCACCATGTTCACCTGAGCTCTGATGAGTTAATGCAAAGCTCTCTGATTGAAGTTATGGCCCTGCTTATCTTGTCTTACTGACCTCCAGCCCGGAGGCTCCGCCCTCTTATCAGCAGCAGCAGCCACAGGACCATGCAGGATGAAGGCTGTGTTCATCTGTTCTTGTCCAGTTTGATGTTGAATATGTATTTATTACAGAGGCTTGTGTAGATGACTGCATGTTTGTGTAATGTTTCAATGTTTCTTCAACATAATGTGTACGTTTAAAAAGTTTTATTTATTAAAGCAAAATAATGAGATACAGATAGAAGGGTCCTCTGGTTGGACTCTGATGGAGCTGATGTTGGTCGGAGTTCAATGTCTTCCAAAGAGACCGTCTCAGTTTACACTGATATGTTCCGCTACCGGCCACATGAGGCGGATCTGCTGCTCTGTGCTTGGCTTTCATCTTAAAGCTGAACATATATCACGACTGACACTTACATTCATTCGCTGCTTCACTGACATGTCTTGCATCAGAGCAACAACACGTGGGTTTAGTGGGTTTCATAGAAACCAGGAGGAAACCATTCAGTCCAGATGAGCTTCCATGCTGTACATCCATCCATGGTTTGCATGCAGCTGTTCAAACTAAAAGTTGTGTAAAGATTAAAGAGACCGCTTGGGAGGAAAATTCTACCTTCTCAGATGTCTCACCTCAGCCCGATTGAAGGTGGAGGGAGGAGATCCCCTGCTGCTGGACCACCTGACAGCCCTCAGTCTGAAGCACACTGGCACCTCTACAAGCTTAAAGCTCAGTGACCTGCAGATCTCTGAACCGAGTTCAAATTCAAAATATCAACAAGTCCCTTTAATAGAAGTGAATGGCAAGGTTTCCTTTAATTGACATAAAACCTCACTGCTTGCTGTATTGCACTGTTTTGTTACATACACATGACTGAAGTGTGAAGGACCCAGCTGACCTTCAGAGCTGGACCCATGAGAAGGCACCATGTGACTTTATTCTCTTCCATCTGACGACAGACTCTGTCCTCTTGTGCTCGAACAACCTCCCCAGAGTTTCAACATTATGCTCTTTGGGTTTTGAGCTTCTTTGCAGAATGAGGATGAAGTCCAGCACCTTTCTAACAACAACAGTAAAATGGCTCATAAACATATTGTATTGATTCATACTTGTGTGTGTGTCACATTGCTGTAAAGCAGAGATAACAAAGCCAACATTTCCTCTCTGCATCATTTAAATCATCGTCTTCCTTTTCATTGCTGGTGGAGAATTCTGTCCATGTTTTATTGTCTGATTTCATTTCTCTTTGTTACTCTGTGTGTTTGTGTGGCTTTGACAAATCAGACCAATAAAATTAGTTTATCAATTCACCAACATTTGTCGGAATTTTTTCAAAGCACATAAAAATCAATAAAATATCTAAAATATATTTTTGTCAATAACCAAAAAGCCCAAGTGGAACACAACAGCACATCCCAGCAGGATGAACAGACATGTGGACTGGTGATGGGTGACATGTGCTTTGAGAGAAACAAAAGAAACCTTTGGAGTTATGTCTGACTTCAGCCTCCACATGATTGGTGGAGGCTGGACAAAGTGTCACAACAAGCACAACATTGGTGTTAATAGTAAATAGTAAAACTATGATTTGTTACAACTGGGTTTATTTGTGGGGCCGTGGCTATTGTAAGATCTGGGACCTGGCTAACAACAGGAAACACCAGCAGTCAGATAACTCGAAGTAATTGTTCTCATCAGCCAAGTCTTTATCTGGAGGTAAAGAACACAGCTTAAAATCATGTACAAATAAACATTGCAATCAGTGCTTTGTTGCATAACAATCAAAGGAAATACATAATTTAATGCAAATCTGAAACATTCAAAATGTTACAACTTCCTTGGTGAGAAACATAGAGTATGCAGAGAGGTTTAGGATTTAATGGAGGTGTATTAAAACATGTTGCAACAGCTGCATAGCCCATAAGCTGCTTATGTGTGTGTGCAGATCAAACCAGCTACATGTGACTGAAGGTCTAAGTCACATGTTAACCATTGTTACGATGACATTTCAATGACTACATTCTACAGCAGGTTCCAAGTGGTTAGAAAGTTAAATCTATGCACTACATTGCAGTATGTTACTGTGTGGACTTCTTCTTGATGAACTCCATCTCTGAGGCTTTCTGGGAGGACTTGGACTTGGCTATCTTTGGCTATCTTGTCCACTAAGCGCATGGTATGTTTGGTAATAACAGCTGTTTTACTGCCTCATGCAAACCAGGTTCATTTGAGTGACATCTGACTGTTACTATAGAAATGTAGCTGCTCAACTCTACTTGATGATATTCCTTCTTTATGTCTTTCTGACCTGATCCCTCTGAACTCTGGCTGCTTTTAACAAAAGATACAGAGAATCTCTTCCTATGGGGGATGAGTCGCTGCTCCCAGCTCTCTGGCTTTGCCCGTGTTTGTGAATCTAATGTCCAGTCTGACTTTTGAACCAGTCCAAGATCTCCCGTTTGTTCTGTTGCAGCCAGTTGATGTTAGCTCTGGTCCTCTCCAAGGCCTGCTCCACAGCCAGGGTGGCGGATCCAAACCCTG
Source organism: Lycodopsis pacificus (assembly GCA_028022725.1). NCBI lineage: Eukaryota > Metazoa > Chordata > Actinopteri > Perciformes > Zoarcidae > Lycodopsis > Lycodopsis pacificus. Next base: position 3,318,905 of record CM051698.1, read on the forward strand.
CTGCTCTGTGCTTCTCCTCAAACTCCACCAGCTAGCACAGGAAACAAGAGAATGAGTTCTGACAACAGTTTGATGTTAATAAGGTCACTTCCTTAGTGAGGGCGTACCTGTTGTAGTTCAGCAGGTGTAGAGAACCGAGCAGTGACTCCGCTGATCAAAGAGGCAAAGGAGAAAGAGCCCACGCCATATCTGCAGAAAACAAGTGTGTTCAACTCAAACAAGTGCTGATATGATGCTGAACTACAGCAGCTGTTTCAGCTTGAACACGACACGTTCGTGGTGCAGCAAAACTCTTCAGTGAATCTAAAGAGATGATGATCAACCTTGGGAGAAAACAACTGAACGAGTTCAAATTGAATCTCTGATAAACTTAACTGAGAGAAATGTGTGAACTTTCTCTGTCACCGTTTGGTTCAGGAGTCTGAGTCATGAATGCCTGACAGATAATAGTTTATAATGCATCTCAACATATTGGTCACATCGTCCCATCTCCACCAGGACCTCCCTCTTGGAGAAAGAGCCCTCTGTGAAGGTCCATGACGTCCATTGTATTCACACTGCGGGCAAAACAATGTAAGTTCCAAACAACGCTTGTTGTAGCAGCAATAACGGTAAAAGAGCACACCAACAATTATTTATTTTTTATTTCACTGATATTTTGTCACGCATTTATACATCTGTAAATGGTATGAGCACAGTCGAGCTGAGACAGGAATACACCTGTAAGCAGGCGTTATTAAACATGACGTTGATCGATAAAGAAAGAAACTGTGTGAACTTGAGTTTGTTAGAGTTCCAATGTGACACTTAAATTAAGGTTTATTTCCAACAAATGCCCATATATGTATATTTATGTATTAACATACTCAATACCAACACCTCTAAGGATGTTGCTAGAGAGGGAAGGAACCATTGTATTACTGGTTGGAAATAGTAAAGCTGTTTGTTTGCATTCAAAAACCAATAAAGGTTTTCTGCTATGGGTTAAAGTCAGACTGTGAGTTACAGCCAAAGTCTCAAAAGAAGGATCAAGACAGATACAGCACTGTATCATCAGCATACATGTGGACTGTTGAGTGTTTCATCCGGTCACTATTCATTATTCATTATTAGAGAAAGTAGAAGCCCCAAAATAGACACTTGAGGAACTCCTTTTTTCACGACAACAGGAACAGAAACAACATTACAAATAACACGTGACAAATAACAGGCGACCTGTTGAACAACTAGTTCTGGCTACATTATAAACAGGAAGCAGCATCACCAGGATGTTAACATGTGACACTACAAAGAAGATGGCTGCTTAAGACGTTTTGATCTCTTTAGCATTATTAACAGACACTATATGATAAAAGTGCAGTATGGAAGCTACCTCAACACCAGGATCGCTCACGCTGTGACAATATACGGTAATAAACCTGCCGGAGGAAAGGGATCCAACTGCATTCATCTCATCTCTACTGAAGTGGTTTCCAACTCTTGCTCATGTGTAATTCGAGGTGATGAGAGCTAAGCGGATAGGTCCAGAACATCACTCAGGACCTCCCTGTACTTTCACCCACAGAGGCAGACTTCTCAAGGCTCAGGAGCAGCCCTGTCACTGTCGCTGGAAAGGAAATATGCTTTGCTGCTGATTACAGCAATTTTACTGCCAAACGACGAGGGGAATATGCAGGTTATGGAAACAGCCAGGAAGCATGCAAGGCGTCAGCAGCTTTTTGCTTTATCTTGCAAAAGTCAAACTGACAGAGGCTCATGTGTTCCAGACCCACACGGAGGCTGAGGAATTCATCAACCGTCACCAAACCAAGGAACGCTGGATAAGGTCCTGAATGTTTATCAATGTGACATCACTGTCCGTGTCCTGACCCTTTGTGACCTTAATAAGACCGGCCTACCTGGACCATTCCTTATTCATGTATCTTCTTTTGATCATCAGTATCTTTGTGCTGCACGTTGGAAGGTTTTTCAGTTGTAATTGGCGTCGATATGAACGCTACAGGACTCACCACTCGACCATTCTGGTGATTCAAAGCAACACTCACGTAAACGTGTCTGCATTTCAGGGTCTCATTTTCTGATTTTAGTTGTACAGATGTATATCAACCCCACATCCAGACACTCTACTCCATATGTTGGCTAGTTCAAATGCATCTTGTCAAATTGATTCCGTTAACATTCTCCCCTGTTCGTTAACCTCTGCATGTACTTCCACAAGAGCTACGAGATGGAGCTTCATTAATGTGACGTTACTGAGAAACAATGAGTTTTGCACGTATTTCAGAGAAGCCTTTACTGTACCCAAGTACCGAGTGCTTAGTTCACCAATCAGTTTCATGGATACATTATTATTTCCGTTACAATACGAAGATGGAATCTAATATCATGTTTAAAGCCCATTTGTAGGCTAAAACTAAGACGTTATCATTCTATCTCTTCTCACATGTACACACACATCTTTATAAGTGTTGCACTCACTCTGTGAACATGTGTTCCCACTGTTCCCTGACAAAGTCCCATGCCAGACTCTGTCCCACTCTGTTGCTGGCGACAGATGTGATGACAGAGGTGGCGTCCTGTTTACGGATCAGAGCTGAGTTCAGCGTGTACGACAGCAACCTGTGAACAGAAGAGACAGACCTGAGTATTAACTCTTCTCTGTCCAGCTCAACAATCCGCTCTCATTCTCTTGGTGTTATATAACTTTGGGCTAAGGATTTCCTAAAAAAAATGTTTATAATAAATGAATATCTTTTATGTAAAACAATAGTATTTTTGAAAATAATCCAATTTGGCTTTCATATGAGTGAAAGGGCAATGATTGAAGTGAGAGAGGATGCTGTTCTGTTCAAACCCTCTTTGATTTGAAGTCAGCGTTTGACACGGTCGGCTCGTGATCTGAATTGATGGTTTGGATAGTGGAGCGGCATTGTGCACACAAAGGGTCATGACTAAGTGTGAAGAAACATTTGCATGCTGCCACATTGTAAAGTAAACTGTTCTCAAGCGTACGCTGATGACAGAGACGGGAAGTTGAACTTGGGACTTGGACTCAAGTCGAACTTAAGTCGCACACACAGTGACTTGAGACTCTGTGATCATCTCTGTGTTTGAGAGGCTGAAGGGAAGCGTTCACTGGGAGGACATGATTGTGTAATCACACTATACTTATTATTGCATGCATAACAGTACTTTCCTGTTACTGGGAGTACCTTTAAATACAGAACACAGTTATTTACTAGGAACGTTGTTCAATGTGGTTTTTTTCATATTGTATTGCAAGATCCTGTTTAAAGAGATCATGTAGCAAACAACTGATCAATTCTGACTCATGATCTATGCAGAAAGGATGGCATTCAGATGATAGAAGGTCCATTGAATCCATAAGAGACTTGAGACGTATCTCTATATTTAAACCCCTTAAACCTGGTGACACTAAACATACTACAGCTCCTCAGTTCATCACTCAGCAGATGCAGATCTCAGGAAAGTAGCCGATACTTTTACATCCTCTCAATGGACCCCTGAGAGATGATGGGGGAGTTCTTTTGCATTACCTCGCAACACGTTAAGCATGATCCATAGAGAAAGGCGTAGCTGTATTTTGACATTGTATTCTGCATTATGTAGGAGACATAACTGTAGGTTGTGGCTACAGTGTGAGTGGGTGCACAAACATCTGTAGCTGGCTCAGGCCGAAGCTGTATCATCAGCTAGTTGAGCTCTCTCACTGACTCCTGCTGAAGCTGACTGAGACCCGCTGCAGGTGTGATCAGGACTAAAGCGCTGTCTCATGATTATGACTGCAATGTCTTCTTCATCTTGAAGAGGATGGGGGGACACACACCTCTGCAACAGTTGTGTGTTGTTGCTACAGGCCAGTGCAGACATGAGCTTGCTGGCCTCACTGGCTACAGTAGCATTCCTGAACTGTGACCAGCCGAACTCCCACTCTGCCTCATCACCAGCTGCCATGGCACTGCAGTACACCGCTGAACGCAGGTTGGGATGGATCCTGACAAGAGAGCTGGAGTTAACCAAACGTTTGACTTTCTAAAGAAAGGGGCACGATCAAATGACCTCTAGAATAGACCAACAGATTGTGTTGAGGGGTCTCCATCCATTGCTTGAACCATGTGGTGGTCAGCTTCTGGCATTGGGTTACTCCAGTCCTGCAGGCCATCCGGATGGCATTCACCTGGTTATACCTGCAGGGACAGACAAACATGTTCCAACATGATACGGTGCTATGTTTAGTTACTGAAACAGAAAGAGTTAAATGTACGTCCCCCTGCTGCTCCAGGTCTGGTGAAGAAGATGAAGAAGACCCAGTCTGCTTTCAATGTTGATACATTTCAAGTGGTTCGGGGCTCGACGGTTGTTAAGACCCTGATTGAGTCTGACTGCACGGCCTCTCTCTCTCTCTCTCTCGCTCCTCTCTCTCTCTCTCTCTCTCTCTACATGTCCTGCATGTGGATTACAAAGTATATTACGTAAAGGCTAAAATGCCTATTTGTTCTGTACCTGATCCGTCCCAGCTGCCCCACATCTGTTCTGCACGTGTACTGGAGTTCCTACCCAGTGTGGCTTGTGGGCAGACTCATTGCTAGTCTGCCTCTGATTGGCCACAGCAGCTCAGCTGTTTGTTCCCATAGTCAGAAGGAAGGCTATTTACAATTTCTATATATCATTACATTCACTTCTGATCATTTTTGAGCCGAGAAATCAACTGTGCAGAATATTGTCAGTTTGACACTATTGTAAATTATTGATAATAATAATAATAATAATGGTAGCCTCCAATAAATGTAAAAATATGGGAATGTGTACAATAATAATAATAATAATAAAAAAAGTGTGTCTGATAGAAAAGTCTAAATGAAACTCTTGTTTGGGGAACCATGCCAGCACATGCACGGAACAGACCAAGCAGCTGGGACAGATGGCCATGAAGGACATGAAGCAACTGCAGAAGTTGTACATCAAACATATTCTCAAAATGGGTTTTAAAAATGAACTCAAGAGACTAATTTACCAAGTCCATCGAAACAGCAAAGCAAAACCAAGGTCAGGGGCCCATTGAAGGGACCAGACAGACACCACTGTGGGAACCAGACAGAATGCAGAGCCCGCTGCATTATCGTTTTTCAATATTTTTCCCTCACAGGATAATTTTTAAATATTTTTTTATTTAATGTGTTGAATAAAAAATAAATAAAATAAAAACAGTCAAATTAAACTCGTTAAAAAAAGGAAAACAGTGTGACCTTATGGGCTCCTTTATGGCCCCTTGGTGAACGTGGACCAGGGGTCTGCGGGCCTACAGTACATCCAACATGTAGCGGCTGGTAAATTATGGTTTCATTGTTTTTACAAAAGTCATGTACAGGAGCTGTAGGCACAGTCTCATTTCCCAGACCAATACATTCACCATCAGCCATCAGTGCTTTAGTACATATACGTACAGTATATTGTTCATGCATAGACTTTTGTATCCAGGTGAGTATACTCACTGGTCAGTGTGTCTGTCAGGAACAAGGGTCCAGTCTGACGTAATGCTTTTGAAGTACAGGAAGAGAGGCGTCACCAGCTTCTTGATGTAGTCCTAGAAGCATCACACACATGAGTAACGGATGCTGGTTCCTGCCTCCAGACAGACTCACACGGTTGTGTAAATGAACATGTTGTAAGTGAGCTAAACATTGAAGAATCTTTGCCACTGGTACACAGACAGTAGTGTACCTGCATCGGCTGATAGACTTCAGTGCGGTCCAGCATGAGGTAGTAATAGTCCAGATTATCCAGAGCAGACTGCCAGGGCATGTATTCTGCCTCCACAGACAGGTAGAGGGTTGTGTTCAGAGCGAGAGTAGTGGAGACCATCTGAGCCCTGCACAGAGATGAGATGTGTGTGGGTTAGATGATGGCCTTTCTGTTATTCACCACGGCAACAAGTAGGAAGACATATGTGTCTTGGTTTGACTTGGGTTCTAACTCTTCGACTCTCATGAGACCGAGCATGGAGATGGGCTGGACACACTGACATACCTGGCCAGATTGAAAGCATCATCCACAAGCTGGGCTCTGTTGATCACCGGTATCACCTGCACAACAGAGTGTACGTGTCAAACATTATGAACATTATGAAGACACTCAGCAAAGTAATGGAAGAGGGAATGAAAACAAAGACAGGATCGACAGGTGTCAGCGTGTGGGATGTGTCGGAGCAGTCTGACTGTACCTGGTGCTCTGAACGAAGCTGAGCTAAGAGCCTCTCCCAGTTCCCCAGGTCATAGTTCACCCGGTAGTACCCGGTTACATTGATGTTGGCCAGAACCCACAAACCACCTCTCCTCATCTCCAAGTTTACCGCTGAGAAAAGAACGGAACCAGTAAAACATTAAATAACGTCATTGAACAAATGCATTATGTATCAATACACATCATGTGCACACTGTGTAACCGGCTGTATCAGCCAACGAGTTGTGTGGATGCTAGCATGTTATTACACACCTTCTTTTTCCAGCAGCCACCAGATATCTCTCTTCACCTCGCCGCTCTTCATCCACCTCACAGGGATCAGCCACTCAAAGCTAGGGCCGGCAATACATTCTGATTCACTCTCAAATACTGCCAGATACAGGACATTATCAAAATGCATCTAGGTTTGACGACTTTGAGTCACTTGAAGTGAAGTAACTCGTGAGGGAAATATAATCCCTGCAAACATGTTGCAGTGGAACGTTGTAGCCAGTGTTGCGTACTTATAAGGTGATTTGACTGTGATGTCGGACTCTGGATCCAGCAGGAAGTGCTTCTGGGATACCTGTCCTGTGCTGGTGTCCAGGGTCACCACTGGGAAGCCCATCTGGAGCACCCAGCGGTCCATGATCGTACAAACCGGAGCAGGTAGTGAAACATCGTTTGTCTCCACTGCCTGTTGACAAAGATGACAGAACACATTAAACACTTCCATGTAATTAGTTTAAGGTATTTATATTACATAAACAAATGTGTCAAATACACACTTCAATTCGTCAAAGGCCCAAATGCACATGAGTATGACCAGAACATCTGTTGTTCATAAAATATACAATGACTTAAACAATGACTCAGAATGTGAACACATTGTTTATCCTGTCTATAGACAGACATTGTTATTATGACACAGACCTATGTAGATACACATGGATGTGCCCATATGCATAATAAATACATGGATAGGATTCAACTCAACATTCCAGCACTAATCAGTGTTGGGTGAGAGACAAGGTAGGGGGGGGGGGCGGGGGGGTCTGAGCTGTGGTTGAGAGAAAAGTTGCCGGACAATCAACATCCAGTTTATATGGCAGGAAACTAACATGATTGTAAACAGAGCTAGTTATCATGAATGTATCTGTACATCGTTTTTATAAACTTAGATGTTTCAAAATTAGAGATTTTGTAAATGTCAAGCTTGCATAATTAATGGATAAAGACACACTACAGTGAGTCAGTGATGTAAGATGAGTTTTGTAAGACTACAGAGTCAATTTGTGAATGTTTTGCAAATGAAGTGAATTATCTCTCCGGCCTTTGGCATCAGAAAGCTCCGTTCACTCTGAGGAACACACCCCGAGGGATTTGAAAATCATATGGCAACACACGCAGACAATACAGTTCTGTCTTTCTTGATAAAAGGTTATGAACACAAGTTGAATATTCTACGCCGAAGCCAATGGGCCCACAATAATACAACAGAGAACCACATGTTGCATTGCAGCTAATTGTAATAAAAAATGTGTAAACTTCAAGTAACATTTTGCAAAATAATAAAAAGACTTCCATCTCACCATTTGTAGATGATGCCACAGGTCATTCCCGACTGTGTTGCTGTAGGCGAAGTGTTGGAGGTATCTCTGAAGACAAAGGAACAACTCAATCTGTGGCTGTGGTTCAAGACAACCCGCTCACCCACGAACAAACAGCCGCCCCATTGGATCACGTTCAGCCAACACAAAGACAGACAGACGTACGCTGAGTCCCTGGACAAAGACCGGCTCTGAGAGGAAGTCGGACAGCATCCTCAGCACTGCTGCACCCTGAGGAGCCAGACGATACATCAGCTTACAAGAGCAACAAGTATCTTCTCTTGTACAGCGTAACATATACAATACTAGTACAGCAGCCTGTGAACGGCACTGTGGACGTGTTTATGCTGTCATACATGACATACAAATCTTTTCTGCTGTCTGTGTACCTTGCTGTATGAGATGGCATCAAACTGCTCACTGATTTGGCCTGGCAAGATAATACTGTCTTCTTCAGAAGACAGGGGATGAGAGGAGGTCAAGGCATCGACTGCAAACACCTTGTGGACGTCATCTAGTATGATCAAGTCTTTCTGCAGCAAACAGACAAACAGACATGTATTAAGATGTCATATGATGTGCCAGGGTGATGACAGAAATGTAGGTATGTAGGCCAGCGAGTGCCAACGGAGCGTTGTGTTCTCACCACATCCCATGCAGGCTCAGCATGGTCGGCTCCCAGGTAAGACACGTACGACGCAAAGCCCTCGTTCAGCCAGACCTCGTTCCACCAGCGCAGAGTCACCAGGTTACCAAACCACTGACCAGAGACGACAGCAGTGTTACTACTTCATGAGGAAATCAATCAATAGGTACAATTCAAAGGGAAATCTATTCACCATGTGTGCTAGTTCATGGGCAATAATGGTGGCAGTGGTCTCTTTATTCCTGCTGGAGGAGGTCCCTGGGTCATAGAGAAGGTTGGTTTCTCTGTATGTCACCAAACCCCAATTCTCCATCGCACCAAAATAGAAGTCTGGCAGAGCAATTTGATCTGTAGAGACCAGGTTTAATGTGGATTAAACGCCAATATACCCCACAGCCCTAGAAATGTGGTTCATCCATTCATTATTACAAAAAGCATTTCCTAACTTCACTCTAGTGTTACCAAGCTATCCAGGGAGAGCCGAGCAGCAGTATCCCATCAACCCCTTTGTCCTGCAGCAGAGATCTCAAGGAAATATGTTGTCATTTGAGTTGAGGAACATCCTGCAATGTGAGATACCTCAGCATCTCCTATCATATCTCCTGTTTTGAGCAGCAGGATATTTAAAATGTAAAATGGATGCCTGCTCTCTTCTTACATGTTCGGCCTTATTGTTGAACAAGGATGTAGTGCAGTGTATACCCAATAGTGATCAGCTTCCTCAACCAAGTCAAGTTTCCATCCAAATGTAGTGCACATTATAAAATAATTCAAGATCTCACGTTTGTCTGCTCCTGTCTCTTCTTCCTGTCTCAGCTCTGTGAGGCTGTACTTGATGGGTAGTCCTGAGAGTTAAACCCCAACGGCAACATGCCGACATGCTCACGATGGCGGTATTGACGTGCTGATGTTAGGCAGAAGTGTCTACCATGCTCACTATCTTAGTTTAGGTAACCCCCTCATATTAAGCAAGAAATAGAAATAAAATCCATAATTCAAAATGTCCATTTTGGTCCTGGAAGGTAGATGATAAAAGCAGACTCACCTGCTTTGCTGAGAGGGTAGGACACGTTATAGTACGACTGGAAGAAGTCCAGTATGGGCCCGGTCACATTGAGAGCATAGCTCCCCTGTCCCTGCTCAATGGCCGTCCTTCGAGCCCAGACACGGATCTGAACACAAAACAGCAAACGTTATGTAAATGTAGTATCCTGCATCAAGGTTTTAAGAGACTGACGTGTTCATATATTTGTGTCTTAACCAGACAAAACCAGACGACACCTTTGGGGCTCTCTGAAGGTTGTGATCGGCGTTTTTTACCATTTTCAACCATTTTATAGAAATAAAAAAAATTATTCGTGGTTCAAAAAATAATCATCACAATATTGATAATAAAAATATAAATTTCTACAACTCTAATAATGAAACACATCTTTGCTTCGCAACATGAAGCTTTGCCAAAAATTCAATAAGAAAGATATCTTCCCTCTTTTCCTTCTAGTGGTAGTTCCTGTTCTACTCTGTCACTTCCTCTTTCCCACAAATCTACTCTGTCACTTCCTCTTTCCCACAAATCTACTCTGTCACTTCCTCTTTCCCACAAATCGACTCTGTCACTTCCTCTTTCCCACAAATCTACTCGGTCACTTCCTCTTTCCCACAAATCTACTCTGTCACTTCCTCTTTCCCACAAATCTACTCGGTCACTTCCTCTTTCCCACAAATCTACTCATCACTTCCTCTTTCCCACAAATCTACTCTGTCACTTCCTCTTTCCCACAAATCTACTCTGTCACTTCCTCTTTCCCACAAATCTACTCATCACTTCCTCTTTCCCTCAAATCTACTCTGTCACTTCCTCTTTCCCACAAATCTACTCTGTCACTTCCTCTTTCCCTCAAATCTACTCATCACTTCCTCTTTCACACAAATCTACTCTGTCACTTCCTCTTTCCCACAAATCTACTCTGTCACTTCCTCTTTCCCACAAATCTACTCATCACTTCCTCTTTCCCTCAAATCTACTCTGTCACTTCCTCTTTCCCACAAATCTACTCATCACTTCCTCTTTCCCACAAATCTACTCTGTCACTTCCTCTTTCCCACAAATCTACTCTGTCACTTCCTCTTTCCCACGTCCTCAAATCCCTTTCACAGCTCTGATGTCACCATCTCGTCATTTGGAATGGCTTACAGCTCAATGGCTACTGGAACACAGTTAATGGCAGTCAAGCAACACGTAATATTAATAACAGACGTACCAAGCAGTGGGACCTGCAATGTGAAAGAGGAGCATCGCTCTCTTATCCTGTGCAGTGCTCACAGTTTGATTCTCAAATTCTTTGTGAGTTCAAGCACATTTGTTATAATTGCCAAAGTCCCCCTCTGTTAACATCAAGAGCCGTTGATACAGCTCCAACTGGTTGAGTCATCAGGCTGGCAGTGACCGTCAGCTGTCTGTCTGATGTGTCCATCACTTTGAGCGAAATATATATCAACAACCACTGGCAGATTGCTGCAGGGTAAATTGAAATTTGGTATACTCATGGTCGCCAGAGGAGAATTCCTCATTACTCTGGTGGCTTGTTTTACCGCTTCTCTAGCTTTATATTGACAAACACATCATCATTTTACACACACACACACACACACACACACACACACACACACACACACACACACACACACACACACATTCATGCTTCAGAGAAGATAATTCCTTTTGATTTGAACAAATGCATTATTATTTATTATTATGGTGGAAATGCAGGTCAAACTTTGCCTGAACCACCAACTTACAAACGTTTGGACTTGACCGGCATGTTCTCTCAGTGAGCATCATCAGTGTGTCTTTCCGTCCCTGTCAGACATCTGTTAGTCTTGTACTTAGAATAGAATCTTTCTTGATACCAAATCAGATTTGTGGACCTTTTTTACAGCAAACCTTTTGACGAGTCACAGCAAAGAAGCAGAGGCGGGATTGATAACAGAAGTGACAGCTCTGCTCCAGCAGATAATACACTGCAGTGCAGAAACTTATATCAGTGTTAGGCACATGCTTGACTGGTCATAGTGTCCGCTGTGAGAAGCTTTTATTGAACTTGAGTCACTGCATCACAGTTACCAGAGTGTCTCCTTGTGTAGCACTGAGCTGTGTGTAGTCACAGATGACCATGGCCAGCAGATAGGTGGACATTTTCTCTGTACGCTCAAACCTGGTCTGTGTCACAGCTACTCCATCCACAGTCGTGTTGACAATATCTGAAAAGACACAAACACACAGCTGAACAATACTACATTTATTGAAATAGCAGCGGCATGTACATTAAAGTAACACTGTTACATTTTGGAAAAGGGATTTCAGGAGATGAGAGTTGATGAAGGTTGGTTTGTGTCTGTGATTGTCAGACAGCCCTCTGTGTCTCTGCTGGCACACAGAGCAGAGCTCATCTGGCTCTTTGCTGCTCCTTCCTCTACACATGTGTTCTCTTTCTACAAGTAAGGTGATGCACCGAGCTGACGAGTAGCCGAAATGTAAAACATATTATTCAACACCTCTCTCACCTCCCACCTCTCTCACCTTCCCTTCCTCTCACTTGTGTAGTAGTTTATTTGAGGATTGTTCCTTTAGGATTTAGAGAGCATCACCGCACAGAGACAGCACTGTAAGAAATACCAATGGCCTTCTGATCGCATCAGACAAAGGACTAGTCTCAGCACTTGTCTTTAGATCTTACTTCTGCATTCAACACCATTGACCATGAAATGCTGGATCATTTAATGGGCATCAAAGGAACTGCATTAAGCTGGTTTAAGATCTATTCATCACATCGATCCCAGTTTGTACTGGTGAATGTGGCCAAAGTTAGTCGCAGAGTTCCAAGTGAAGTGCTTGTACCAATTCTATCCACCGTAGATATGCTTCCTTGAGGCAGCATTATCCTTGTTAAGGATATAAAAACCTGGTTGACCGATAACGTCCTGATGCTGAACATGAAGTTATCCTACTAGACCCTGAACACCGAAATCAGTCATCTGATGATGTAGTTTCTCTAGAAGGCATTGCTCTGGCATCCAGCAGCACCGTAGAGAATCTCAGAGTTACCTTTGATCAGGATTTGTCCTTTAACTCTCAGATACAATAAACTTCAAGGACTATTTCACCTACATTACATTTCAAAAATCAGGCACATCCTGTCTCAAAGCGATGCAGAGAAATGAGTTCATGCATTTGTTACCTCTAGACTAGATTACTGCAACTCCTTATTATCAGGCTGCTCTAATGAGTCTCTTAAATCTCTCTAGTTGATCCAGAAGTCTAGTTGACTCCTGTATTAGCTTCTCTGCACTGGCTCCCTGCAACATCCAGAAACCCTGATTGGTCTGGCACCGTCATATCTTCAGGAGCTTAGTACCCTATTGCTCCTCTAGAGAGCTGCTCCCAGAGTGCAGGGTTACTTGTGGTCCTAGAGTCTCAACCTTCAGCTAGTATGCTCCTCTCCTGTGGAACCAACTTCCACTCTCAGTCCAGCTGCGCTTCTTTCCCAGAGTTTTTGTGCTTTCTCGCTCTGCAGCTTTTAATGATCATGGTTATACTGGACCGTGGTCGTGTCGTCTGCTGACACCCACTGCTACTATGATTCTAATTATTATTGGTAATGTGTGTCTTACTAGTACAGCTACCTCTTCCTGAGGGTTCTTCCTTTATTTCCTGTTAAAGGTGCTTTGGGGAGTTTTTCCTCTTCCGGTGTGAAGGTCCAAAGACCGAGGATGTTGTCTGGTCTACAGATTGTAAAGATCAGTAGAAATCTGAATTATTTAGGTTTTCACTTGCAAGGAAGCCTTGGTGTTTGGTACAATGAACATTAGGAGAAAGACAAGTACTGTAAACTCAAGTACAATATAGAGTAGACAACTTTACAGTTTTCTGAATGATATTGGGAAAATAGTATAACAATATAACAGGTTGTAGGTCTTCTTAAAGTTGTCCAGCTTTATTTGTTTCAACGTGGGGTCACTACTCTGTCTGGTTCCTGGAGCCACACCTTTCAGACAAAGTCAAGTGACGTCATTCTTGTTCTTCACAATTCATTGTGTGCATTGATGTACAGTAGTGATCTATGCAGAAAACTCAGGTACACATGATGGAGCGCTGCTCCCACCTTGTGTCTGTACTCATCATGTGCTCCCCCTACTTGTACCACCGCACTTCACTCTGGTTACGCAGCCACAATTCCGTCAAATGACAGTAGAAACATCTGGAGGTAATCAAATGATTCCATTTCTCCCTGTTGCCTGGTTCCAGACCAACAATGATGACACCTCTACACACGATATTGACGCTGCTATCGTGGATGATCCAAATGGATTAAAAGCACCGGAGAGGAGTCTGCTCTGATATCTGAACCATGCATCATGTTCCTCTGTCGTACTGCTACGTAGTCTCTGTTAGCATAGCTCGTCCCTCTCCTCTACTCTCCTCAGTCTTCCTCATTTGTGTCTGTAACCGTAACGTTACGCTCTGACTGCCACCTCTTTCCAATACGTTGTGGATGTTTAAGCTTTACAGATGATCCAAAACATTCACACAAATCCTCCAGAATAGTTGGCGGGTCGATGTGGGAGAAATACCCCGAACAGTTCTGAGTCGTTCACTCAGAGGCCTCTCTTTGGTGTTTACGCTGCTTTCAATTATTGGAGATAAAACTTAGCTGAATTTCAGGAGCAGGACCACACCTCAGCCACTCGCCCACTTCCGGCCACACTCCTATAACTACCTACCCACTCTAAGCCTCGGCACACTCGCGTTTTCTGCACTCGCAACCGGAACACCACGCAGAGGACGCCGCCAACCGCCATCGAGAGGGTCCGGGCAGCCAAACACGCGATCTCCACCTCGCCGACCAGCTGCATCCACCCGCCAGAATCTGACAATACGAAGAGTCGGACTCACGGCCGTCCTCCTTTAACTCACAGCTCGGTGGCAGAGGGAGACCCGCTACCTCCAGACGTAGACAACGGAAACGTAAATCCAGCTCTCTCCTTCTTCGCTCGCTCCAGACCCAGCTCGGGAACGAGCCTCCGACGACTCTGGCTACCCGGCACGCAGCGCTCAAAGACGCCGCCACCCCTCTGCGCTCCAGCCAGGTCCCCCATCGAAGACGCACCAGCTGATATCTCCAACTGGACCACAGTCCGCCTGCTAAGAGCATCGAAGCAACAAAGCAAACCGTGCCAACTCCTCACCACTTTCCCAAAGTCACGTTAGGAAAAAAAAACAAAACACAAACGTACCTACATCCAAACACACCGGCGTGATGCCAACGACCGTGACGCCACCACGCACCCCGAAGCTCCGCCCCCCAACCCACAAAGTTCCGGGTTGCCAGGTCGCAGCGCCTCACCTCTCATCCCCCTCCACCACCTCAGGCAAACTCAACTCTCCAAAGCGGCAAAGAGATGCCGACTTTATCTTCCCCCTTCCATTTCCACAGCATTCCATCCCACCTTTTGGCCGGATTCACCTGTCTGTCCCTTCACCATTCCCTTACACCACCCTTCTTCTGCCTATACCCAGGCACCGGGTTGCCAGGTCTTCTTTCCTCTGTCCCCCTTTCTAAGCTGTCCCCCCCCTCTAAGCTGTCCCGTCACTGTTCTCTTACACCACCTTTCTTCTGCCCGTACCTAGGCACCGGGTTGCCAGGTCTTCCTTCCTCCGTCCCCCTTTCTAAGCTGTCCCCCCCCTATAAGCTGTCCCTTCACTGTTCTCTTACACCACCTTTCTTCTGCCCGTACCCAGGCACCGGGTTGCCAGGTCTTCTGTCCTCTGTCCCCCTTTCTAAGCTGTCCCCCCCCCCCTCTAAGCTGTCCCATCACTGTTCTCTTACACCACCTTTCTTCTGCCCGTACCTAGGCACCGGGTTGCCAGGTCTTCCTTCCTCCGTCCCCCTTTCTAAGCTGTCCCCCCCTCTAAGCTGTCCCTTCACTGTTCTCTTACACCACCTTTCTTCTGCCCGTACCCAGGCACCGGGTTGCCAGGTTCCCTCTCCCCCGTCCCACTCCCCCATCCCGCCTTTCCTACTATGCATGCTCTTCCCACTATGCAGATTCCTGGCACCGGGTTGCCAGGTTCCCTCTCCTCTGTCCCCATCCCGCTTTTCCTACTACGCACGCCCTTCCCACTATGCAGATTCCTGGCACCGGGTTGCCAGGTTCCCTCTCCTCCGTCCCCCTCCCCTATCCCGCTTTTCCTACTACGCATGCTCTTCCCATTATGCAGAAGAAAAAGAAGAGAGAAGAAAGAGAGACGAGAAAGAAAGGAGAAAAAGGAAAAGGAAGAAGAGGGGGAAAAAAGAAGAGAGAAGAAAAAGAAGAAGAGAGAGAAAAGATAGAAAAGAAGGAAAAAGAGAGAACAAGAGAAAAGAGAGAGCGAGAAGAAAGAAAGAAAGAAAGAAAGAGAAAAGAGAAGAGAAGAGAAAGAAAGAGAGAAAGAAGAAGAAAAGAGAAGAGAAAAGGAAGAAAAGACGAAAGAGAAAAAGAAAGAGAGAAAAGAGGAAAAGAATAGCAGCCACGCAGTCACGCAACGACGGAACGCAGCGATGCAGCGCAACAACGTACCCCAGACGTATCGCAGCAACGAAACGACGCAGCAAGCAACAACAGACCGCAGCAAGCAACAACGGGATGCAGCAACGCAGTGCAACGGACCGCAGCAACGTAACGACGCAGCAAGCAATGACGCAGCAATGCAGCAAGCAACAACGGACCACAGCAACGGATCACATCAAGCAACAACAAAACGCAGCAACGGAACGACGCAGCCACGCAACGCAAACTATCGCAGCAACGTAACGCAGCAGGCAACGGGACGCAGCAAGCACAGAATGCAAAGCAACAACGGAACGCAGGACGCCAGTGCCCCCCGGCCACCTACTTCCAGCAGCCACAGCATGCCGCCTTAAAGCAGCATGCCACCTTAAAGCCGAGGCACCTGGCACCGGGATGCCAGCGCCCCCACCCCGCCCACTTCCAGCGATGGACCCACACAATTGGCCAACAACGATGCCGCTCCCTCTGCCGTCTTTTGGGGGGTTTTCCACGACGGACGACGTTTGCCGTAGACCAGCCTCGGATCTTGCAAGCAGATGCCAAGTCGTTTCCCCTCATGCTATGAAATCTGACCAATAGTAGCCACAGCCATCACGTGGGGCCGCGGATGGCCCAGCAAGTCCATCCCTTAAACTCCGGACAACCTAGTAGTCGGTTACCCAATCATCAAATGCCGCTGCGACACCCGTCCGCCAAGGGCGCATCCTCAATGCAGCTCACCTCTGGGCCACCGCAATGCCATGGCTTTCTCGTTTCCCATTACAGAAGTTCAGCCCTCCTGCAGACACCCGTCCAACATCGGTTCGGCCATATCCAACGCCGTCTTTAACCCCACAAATCCTCACTCGATCTTGCCGACCAGCGCACAGGCTTATTTTGGGGGTCTGCAAGACCCGGGAGCCGCAGTGGATCCTCAGCTAAGCCTCCCCCAAACCGCATCAGGCCAAATCTCCATCAACCATTCCTCAACACCCCAAACAACCGACGAAGGCTCGCTCCGGCCGAGGTGGGGGCCTAAGCTAGTGAATTTCTAAGTACATATTTTTGTTATCTATAATATTTGGAACGAAAAACAATTTCTGTTGTAAAGAATAGTGACATGTTTTATGTTCGGGGTCAATTTGACCCCAGGAAAAACAAACACAAATTCAGTATGAAGGGACGGCGCCCAGGAAACATAACCAGACGTTCATCCACAGTCCCGTGAGGGCCTGGGTAGTAAAGAAAGGGTCATCGCTGAACCCACTTGTCCCAAACATCCCGTAATGCTGCGAGTTTGTCACGCTCTCGTCGACCGTGCCTTGTTTCTCTGTCATCACAGCGTATGACCCGGGAGAAAACATGGAAGGTGTTCAGAGACATGGTGGCTGGAAATATTGCCCTTCCAGTGTCAGCAGCCCGAAGGCTTGCTGCTGCTTCACCTTTTGACTTTTACACTCCTGCCAAAATGAGCAACCCAAAGTAGGCCTGCAAGTGGGACACATCCAAGTCTTTCCAACCGTCCGCATACACGCGCCCCCCCCTGATGGTGTGTCTTGGACATGGCTGACAGCGTATCTGGTGGGGCCTGGAACCACTTTGATGACATTAGCAGCACTAAGTACCCTGTTGTTCAAGTGGGGAGACAGACCATAATAACTTTCCATTCTTGGAAGGTAGTGTGTTTGCTGGTGGTTGAGAGACAACAGGAGGGTCAACACTGAGGGTCTCATCAGAGGAGGATGCCTCATAATCAGGGTCCTCCTCAACATCATGCTCTGTCTCAGACACATTCTCCTCTCTGTCACTGTCATGGTCAGAGAGATGACACGACACCTCATTGACAGAAAACCTTTCCTTACAATTCATTTCCAGTTGAGAGAGAGCAGAAGGAGAGAGAGAAGAGAGAGAGAGAGATAGAGAGAGAGAGAGAGAGAGAGAGAGAGAGCACACAGAGCAATGGTTTAGCAGGCTGCTGTGCAAGTGTTTGCTCCGCCCCCATGTCCTGTGAACTATCAGTGGTTCTCGCACTACTACAGTTGTGCTTATGTTAGGTTAGGGCCCTAAAGCTTTCTGAAGATTATAAAATTGCATGTTATAGTGACCTCAATATCATCCAAAACAACCAAAACAAATGTGTGTGGAATGTTGATATTTCTTATATGTTTTACAGCTAAAACAGCCTGGAGTCAAACAGACCCCAAAGAACACCGAGGCGTACAGCATGCGTACAGCATGTGTACAGGACACTGAAAACACATTATCATGTTCATTTCATGTTTACCCAGTTGTTCCCATGAAATTAGGAAAAGTCATTCAGTCTAATTTGGAGGAAAATGAAACAAAACCTTAATAAATTAGATGGTGCAGCTCAATTTACGCAGTTGTCGTCTACTGAGGAGATCTGGTAGTATCCCAGGATCCAGGATCTAGTGATTATACTTTAGTGGTGCAAATTCACCCCAGAATCTGCATGTTATTAAATGACCAAGAAGTGACCAACATGACCGTAACCTCGGCCTTAAGGGCGCAGGAGGTCTGGGCAGAGCTGTAGTTGCCTGAAGTGATCATGGCTGGTTATCCAACCTCTCTGGAAACATCTCTGTGGAGTTAATCGCTCCATTTCTGTTTGCATGCAAAATAGTGACTGAAATGTTTAACGGTAGATTTATGCAAATCCAGCTCTGCTTTGATATATGTGGACTCCACAAACCTGTTTCCATCCCATTGGACAGGGCTACAGTTCCAGGGGGATGGATGAGAGTTATATGGAAAACTGCTTTCATTGCTGGCTCATCAAAACACGGGAAGGTCTTTCTGGCGTGAGTTGGATGCATCTGAGAAGTGGCAACAATCCTGGAAACCAGCAAAACATTCTGAACACAGTGCCCATCAACACAATGTACAGATTTGAAATGAGCTTACTGAAACAGAATATAGATATCAGGAAGACAGAACAGAGAACTTACTTTCGCACTCCACCTTCTTCATATTCACTCCTGTAGAAGCCTTCCAAGTCATCAGCTAGTTCTCCACTGAACTCAGTGTGCAGCTGATACTTCTGTTTCTGGGTTAATTTACTATTCAGCTGGATAACCAGGTACTGAGTCTCAGACTGCAGCCAGGAGGACGTAATACTGGGAGCCCAACCACCACCTGGGGAAGAGATAGAATTGATGGGAAAAAAGGTGACATGGGATTATTATGCAAAAATGACCCCCAAATATAACCTTTTCTTTTACTTTGCCTGAGTATGTCTTGCACATTCATTACTTGCTTGAAGCTGTGTTCATGACAGATTCACCTTAAGATGCGTTAAACTTGCAGGTTGCTTCAAGGAGCCGCAATGCATGTGACATCAAATGTAGTTGAAGGACAATAACAATAACATTTCTCCTTTAAAATATCTTAGTTTTTTGATGAAAATGAGTCAGATCTTAAAGCAACAAGCCTGCATGAGGCAATATCCAGCCTTCCATCCACCCCTCTCTCCATCCGTCCCTTCATCTTCTCCGTTAGGATTTGTCTGAGCTCCTCAGCTCATCTCTGAGACTGAGACAAACCACGCTGTGAAGGGAACCATGTTGGCTGCTTGAGTCCATGCTCTCACTGGTCACGAAGCTCATAACCATGTGTGAGGGTAGAAATGAAGCTCCAGCGTATGTTCCGTCAGGAAGACTATACTCTTGCATGCCTGTCAATCATGATATCAGCTGTTTAGATCAGCTGGTCTCTCTAGCCAATAGCACAACAACACAATGACATCGCTGGCCTGTCATCTTGCTGCTGTCTCTTGTAAATATGATTGTCTCTCTATCTTCAGTACGCCTCCCCATCTCCACCCAGTCTTCATCAGATCCATCATCTTCATCAACTCATCATTCTATCAGCCACCACCACCACCAGTGCCTGGACTCCACGGGGGATGTTCTGTTTAGTTATTGTGGATTTCTTACTTTTTTACTTAGTTCATATCTTTACTGAGTGGACCAGGGCCAGGACGGAATCAGCATAGCTCCTCCTCAATCTGAGGTTCCACCAGTGGCGGCTGGTCAAGAGAGGGCCATGGGGCATGGCCCCACCATGAGCAACACGAAAAAAATAAATAAATAAAAATAATTATAATAATCATAAATTATACTAATTGTCAATATTTGTGTTTTTTAACTATGGAATGTACCCAGTAATGTGTGTACAATATGATATCTGCGCAAAATATATGCTTTTCCTGCTCGTCCTCTCCCCCTGTGTGCTCGTCTGCTCGTGCTCTCTGTCTGTGTGCACGACACGTCTGAGAACGCGCAGCGAGGGGGGCCTAATCGTTTTGGCCCAAAAGAGACGGGTCTATGAAGCCGTTTAGCCAATTGCTGATTCAAGATATAAATGAGTGACATACAATTTAGCCAATCAGCGCCCTCAAATAGATTCAGCTATGGGCCAGAACGATCAAGCCCCCGGAGCTGCGCGTTCTCGTCAGGAGAAGTCTCTACAGGCGCCCGCGCCAGCGCGACCACTCCTCCTCCAAGACCCGTTTGAGAGGAGAACTTTGAGGAGATTCTGCAGCCAAAGAGCTGATATCAGATCAGCCTGACCTCACAATCAGACAGCAGACTACATGCGAAGCTTCACTACTTCGTACAAGTCAGTCAATCAACTTCCTTTCTTCCTAAAAGTACGCTGATTACTTCGACATACCATACGTATCCACAGGTTATCCACAACTTAATCCACGTAGATCGTTCCATTTAACACGTTTCATAACACATTTCATAACACGGTCGGAAAACTGTGCGGCTCCATACTGCCTCAGATATTACTCACCACTGTCAGTAACTGTCACAGTGTCCTTAAAGTGACAGTTGTCTGTCTCTTACATGTATTTCTTACTATAACAAATTATAACGACATCCTTGTAACATTCACAGTAGAAACAGAAGTGATTACAGTTAAACATGTAAATACAAGTGAATATTTAACAGCACATTGAATTTGGCTCCTACAGATGTTAAATTAACAGTGAAAACTCATCATAGCTTAATTTAACATCAGTATTCATAATTACACTTCATGTTTACTTCTCCTGATCTATAACAAGGTCCATAGGGGCATCTCAATAAATAAACATGTTATATTATATTGTATTATATTATATAAGTGTTATTTACTGCTTTTTTCATGTTGGAATAAATGTTAAATATTTCACTGCCAAGTAATAATGCGTGTTTGATACTAAAATTGTTTTGCATGAAATCATACTGGGATGTTTGCTGAAATTGATATGATGGCCCTACCTAGAACATTTTCCACCAGCCGCCACTGGGTTCCACAATCAATCACACCCTCATTTCCACCAACCTGGAATAAAGTATCCAGGTGTGGCTGAGCAGTGTGACGCTCCTGACCTCCACTGAAGAGGAGCGTCAGCAGAGACAGCACAACAACGTCCAGAGCTCCATCTCAGAACGCATCCTCACCTGCTTCCTCGCCACTGAGGAGCTTCTTGCCTGTGTTCATGTTTTCCTTGCTAGCTGTAGTCTTTCTCTGTGTGTGTGTGTGTGTGTGTGTGTCTGTACTGTACCTGCAGCGATGAGCCTGGCAAAGTGTGTGTTGTCCAGCTTGGTGTAGTTGAGTTTGTTGGAGTGGATCAGGATCATATCTGTTTCTTTCACACACTCAAACTCCACAGTGGATTGGCCTGGTGAACGCATGGCATCAGCAAAGACATTACATTACATTACATTCAACATCAATTACATCTGATTGGATTTGTACAGCCCAATATCAGAAATGCTTTAAATCTGTTTAGCATACGTCTGTCCCTAGACCAGTGCATCAGATAAGGAAAAACTCCCCCCAAAAACGCTTTGACGGGGGCTTCTCATGGCGTGTCCCTGGTGTGTCTAGAGACCCCCAGAGTGTAAGAAAACATGTGTCCACTGTACTGAGAGTACTGAAGCAGCTCCGTACACCAGCTGTCAGGGCAGCATGCGCTCCTTCCATCTGCCAACCAAAGAGTAATTTATTTCCTATCAAGTCCAGACTTGATGACTGCAATGCTTTTTAATCTGGTATCAGCAGGCAGAACAATCAGTTTCAGTTATAGCAGCTGAGAGGAGAGCCAGGGCCTGCAGAGCCAGTCAGGCTCCATGGACACTGGAGGAGCCGATAACGAGCACTCGGCCATGGGCACAGGCCCCGTAGCATTCTGCTGCAGCAATCTGCTTCATTGTTGTGAATGATTCTTAACAATAAAAATACGACTGCAGTAATGATGAAGTACAGGGACGCGTACTGCTGCTGCAGCACTGCATAAAGCATGATCGGTCCAACGTCCACGAGCTTTCTCGCTGCATTGTACTGCTAGTTTGTGCATCGCTGCAGAGCTGCAGTGATGAATACAAACTGTAAGAAGATGAAAAGCCTTTTTTCCTCGGTGGGCTCGGCCATCAAGCCTTTGGTGTAATATTGGGGGGGTGGAGCTTCTCCAATGGGACATGTTGTTTCTATGAAACACTGTACTGCTTAATCTTTATTCAAATCATGAGACGTCCACAGCTAAAGACTCGAAAGCAATGCTTCCACAAGCATTGCTGTAAATAAGCAGCCTTAATCACCTGTGAAGATGTAGAGGCCAGTGTTTGGGTCACAGCTGAGACGAGGCCACAGGGTCACGTTGTAGTAGTCAGGGAGCAAACCAGTGGGGAGCCGGTAGCTGCAGGGGAGACATTCTAAGGTCACTGAAAGGAATCACACCATGTATTTACTGAACGTATTTGTGCTATAACAACATCACGCAAAGTCCACCTTTTGAATTTCCAAACAACAGTCATAATTCATGCAACTAGGAAAGCACTGTGAAGACAGTGTGAACGTGGCTTGTTTTTTGTCACAGTGACGGCCGTGCTCCTGCTTATTCCTAAAGTACATCCCAAGTCTCTTATTTGACATTTTCTCACTTCTCGATCCTCACGTAAAGTAGTTCTGGTCCGCCATGATGAGGGCCGTCCCAAAGCTCTTATTTCTGCTCTAAGGAGGGAGGAGGGAGGATCGAGGTGGAAGGATCGAGGAGGGAGGAGGGAGGAGGGATCTCTGAGTATCGAGGAGGAAGGAGGGAGGAGGGAGGAGGGATCTCTGAGCAGCCATGAGCGAGGACCCACGAGAACAGGCTTCCAGAAAGTCTTTTAACGGCCGACGCCCCCTCATTGGATATCAGTAATTTGATTGGACGCTGCAGCCGATCAGACTGATGTGACATCTCAACATTACTGAGGTTTCATACCGGAGTGAAGACAGGCCACAGATCAAACTCTAGTAATACTAAACTGTATCAAAAGTAAATGTGATATTTAATTTGTTTTCTGATTCATCATCTGGTTAAAATGTTTTTGTAGGTCTGAACAACAAAAGGGCAACAAAGTTTCCTCATTTATTACAAAGATTTGACTTTTCATGATCTGTTGTTTGCCCCAATAACTTTTATTCTGGATATAATTAAATTTCTTTTAGCAAGAAACACTTCACACAATCTATCATCATTTCACCATTCAGTCACATTAGGCTGATCATTCTTGAGTGTCGAGTTTGATTAGTTACATCATTTCAATTTTCCACAAAACATTTTGCCTAATAAATAATTTCTAGTGTTCAAAAGACACCATAATCATATTCTGGGTTATTAAATAATGGCATCACAATCAGATTATCAATAAATACAGACACAAATAATGAATGAATAATATTACATGCAGAATGCAGGTGTTTGGTAAACAGGTAACACACTGCTGTGCTGCTGTACTGACCCTCACACTTCTCTCACATTACATTTTACATTGACTTTATAATGCTTTTCATCCCCATCAACTCAGCTACACTTCAGATCATGGTATCGTATTATCTTAGTAAATGTTTCATTATTCGGTGTTGATTAATATAAGGTGCAGAAACACAAGAAATACACAAACATCTTGATGTATTTATATTGCATTATAGTGTAAGATACATATTGTGCAATAGTATGCACATATATAATCTTACTGCAGAAACAGAATGTATATGCTGTACATATGATCTGTAAACAAGATGAACCACAAATGACACGTTGTTATAAATATAGGTACTCATAAACTGACGTGCATTTTTGAACTTAAGTCTTTTAGACTTAGTAGACATCACAGTAAAATAATACTGACTTCATGTTGTCTCACTTAGTGATGGAGAAATACTGATGCTAAGGACCAAAAGACCATTTGGCTGTTATTCAATGACCAACCACTGTGTGTTGCATCTACAGGGATTAAATAAAGCTCGATTAGGATTTATTGATTGATATTTCTCATTCATCTAGTGTTGCATCATTCTTCACCATCCTGCGAGGCACATTGGATCTTTGTGTTTGTCTGCACTAACTATAACCTTCAGCACATTCTGTATTCTGTATCATCCTTCAAGTGTCAAACAGTTCGCTGAATCAACGTCCTACCTGTCCCAAGGAGCTGTGACATCATCACCGTCGCCTCCTCCTGTCAGTGCCATAGTCCACAGCGTGACAATGGTTGCCACAGAGACCAGAGCTATGATCACGGACACAATGCAGAGCTTGCTGACTCTGAAGCTTTTCTCCATGGCCTGAAGAACAGCACAGACGTGAACCACTGCGAGGACACCAGCCGACTGAAACACAGATGATCTGTGCTGAACCACTGCGAGGACACCAGCCGACTGAAACACAGATGATCTGTGCTGAACCACTGCGAGGACACCAGCCGACTGAAACACAGATGATCTGTGCTGAACCACTGCGAGGACACCAGCCGACTGAAACACAGATGATCTGTGCTGAACCACTGCGAGGACACCAGCCGACTGAAAGCACTTCCCTCTTTAGTGGCAGACGGCTGCAACGCACATGGTACTTAACACTCAGTCTGTCCAGTTCGCTTACTTTCAGATTGCACAGAATGAAAAACAGAAGATAATGCCAGCATTTAACTGCTGAGCCCACCCCCCCCCCCCCACCAATGGATGATATATTAGGACCAAACAGCTCTCATGGAATGTGGAAGTGGAGACTGTTGATGACCTGCTTAGAAGTGAATGATAAGAGTGATGGATTGCCTACAATAATGTGAGTGGATGTTCATATAGCAGTCATAAAACACTGCACGTCTGCTGAGAGTTCACTCGTGTGTGACGGAAAGAATTTATTGTCTTTGTGTCCAAAGGTCAAACCGTCTGTCAATGACACAGCTTCATTTCCAGATGGTTCTCTTCATAGATCTATAGATCTTATAATGAAGGCAGTGACAGTCAGTGGAGTAATAGAGTTAGCGACATGCTCGTTCATGACACAGTATACTTGATATATAAGCTGAAAGGTATGATGTTATACTTGTTGTGAATCCATTTCTACAAACATAGTAGGATGATTGATGACAGAGATTAAAGATGATGCAGTTGGGTTGTAAAAAGATCACATAGAACATGAAGTTACTTGTAATTCTGTCAATGTGTTGATGAGTTTCGGTTGTATTATTTCATGTTCAAGAGGTTTCTATAGAATGGGAATCCACATCTGTAAAGAAAGAAAAAAGCTACCAAGTACCAGCAATATGCATGTGAAACAGTTTAAGACACAATGTTACAGCATAGAAATAGTCCCCAACTTATATCGCTCTGTCCCTTTATATGTGACTGCATCCGTCTATTCACTGATCTTCATACACGGCTGTAGTAAAGAAAAGAGAGAGGGAGAGAGAGAGAAAGACCTGTGAAAGGGCTTTCTTCCCAACAGAATGTCCCTAAATTGAGCTCCTCGTGGACTCAAATGGGAGGTAGAGAGACAAGGCAAGAAGGGCTTTTTACGGCTTCAAAAGGAACATCAAGGTGGACATCCAAATTGAAATATGACTTAAAATATTGGACTTTTGATACAACCTATTTCCCTTTATGGTTGTGAGGTCTACGGTCCACTTGCCAACCAGGATATGGGACGAATACCAAGTTGAGACTGCATGCAAAATTCTAAAAATCCAACTGAAAACACTAAATAGTGCACGCAGAGCAGAATTAGCACACTACCCTCTAACTATCAATATTCAAAAGAGAGCATTAACATTTCATAACCACCTAAAAGAAAGTGGCCTTCACACAGTCCACAACAAAGCTATTACCAACAGAAATACCTTTATTCACAGCTCAATTTTACAAATCATACATTTTCCCCTTCGGCCCTTACAGTCTGTGCAACAGCCACCGTTGTAGAGGAAAGCAGGACATAAGCAAACAGAGGGTTGTGATAGATGGCTGCCAAGGGATCCGTCAGGAGACAGGACCCCGAGGTTCTCATGCACAACGCATACAACTCATCGCAAAAGCTTTTCTTGGCAACCGAGCGCTGTCCCAGGCGGTTCGCTGTTCTCTTGGGACTAGGCCGGTAATCACAGGTGGATAGAAGAGGGCAAGGAGCAGATGTGGGGAATGTGAACAGGTCATGATGACCTGCTCTGCGGTGTGAATCAGAACAAGAAGGTTGGGGAAGGAGACTGGTGATTAATTAGACACATGGTGGTAAATGTCTAGCCTCGGGACAGGTAGACAGGAACCTGGGTTCTCTCAGGACAGATAAGTCACCAGACCAGGGCCAAAGCAAAGCTATAAAGTCACGTGTGCATCTCTACTGTGACGTTAGTGATCCTGGGACAACGCTGTTTGTTTGTACTCTGTGATGCAGATAAAGCCGTGAAGTGAAGAACATCTAACCTCCCTTCTGCTCTGGGTTCGTTGCTGAGCTCCTGATAGTGAAATCCTGTGGTGTCTCATAGCTGAAAGTTATTAAGTTAGCAGTAAGACATTAAGTTATTAAGACTTGTGCTAAAGCAACCTGCCTTGATCGGCCTGCACACATCTTTGAACTCTGCCTTTCTTACCGTTAAGATGACGGATCCGAGGTATAAATATCATGTAAATAATTATGTATGGGAACAGATATACAGGGATATGTAAAGTATACCTGTTTATGTGTAGTGTGCAGTCTTTGACAAAACAATGGGAAGCATATATTACCTGTACTATTATTATTATTATTATTATCCGGTAGTAAGAATTCAAAAGTTATTTGGTCATTTTCCAATAAAAGAGGGTTCGGGAAGACTATTCAATTTTCTATTTATAATAATAATAATGTGATAAACACAGTACTAAGGCTATCATTATCAACATCCACTTGAATGTTAAAGTCACCTTCAATAATTACCTGTTATCTGTGTTTTTACGACACAATGTGATAAAAACAGAAAAGGCAGCTGGGCTGCTGCAGACTATAAGAACCAGAGCTGGCTGCAGTGATCTCTGCTTTTCAAATGAATTCATAGCACAGCCAGTGTGACAAAATAAATCATGTTTCATGATGATTAAATAAAATAAGAAAACAATAAAACTACTTGACATATGGGGGAAAACCAGAGCAGATAGGAACGCTGGATTAAAAACATGTTAAAAACAAACAGATTGAGAAAACTAGAGCAGTAACGAACCTACCACACCTTTAAATAAGCTGCATTCATTTAAAACATGTTTGTACTTGAGAAGGAAAGAATGGGACTCTTCTGACTGACAATATATAGAAAACCAATTATTGACACATTCTCCAGACGTTGCTCGACTTCTATGTCATATTCTGTTTATCTAACGTCTGTCGTCGTCCGTTCTACGAGATGCATCAGTACAACAAGGCGACGCCCATTCTGATGAACACTGTGTCACTTGAAACATTACTAGGTTTCCTTCCACTCATTGGGTGAAGAGAAGGTAACGGGGACATGAAACAATATGTCTATCGTCTTCAAATGGTGGTTTTGTGGAGTAGCAGAATGTTCTGTTCTTGCGATAGATCGGAACCAGCCAGTCAGTGAGTCAAAGGGCTGTCCGCCCCCCGAGGACAGCCCTTTGCTTTGCTGCCATCCATCTAAACGTTACATCGACTTCAGCTGCAACATAAAGATGATGCCTTATGTAAGTGGTTTGATTATTACAGACAGTCAGACATCTGATCGCAAAGATATCCAGCTGTAGCACGAGCTAATCATCAAGTCCATCAGCGTGGATGTGTTTATTCTTTCCATTGCCTTCAGATACAGCATATAAGATGAGAATCATTCTCTTTCAAATGTTCATTTCTTCAAGTTGTACTTTCACATGAGCAACAATGTGGACATAAGAAATTGTAAAGTTTTCAATTTTAAAGGTGAACATATTTACATATATCCAGTTTATAGAATTGTACATAAAGATGTTGGTTTGCCTTCGTTGTATATTTGGATGTATTATACAAGACGAATCTATATTTGCTCTGTGATGGAAGCAGATTGTTCCGTCACATCAAAGACAGAAACAGAATGGCAGCATTGGTTCAGGGTGACTTGTGATGCTCATGATGGCCGTCATAACCGGGAAGAATAAAGCTTCACAGAAAGGAATGTCTTCAATAACAATTCAGTTTTTACCATTCATTATTTTGTGTTGTTTTGTGTTTGTCTCAAATATTTAGAGCCCATAAGGTAGGCAATATTAAAAAGAAATGCATTTTTATGTCTTGTGTTTGTTTCAGCTAATATGAACGATGGCCAAAGAGTGATATCTTAATTATGTTTAATGATGTTATGTGTTTTTACCCTTAATGACATAGATCAATAAAATAATCACGTTATGATCACAATATAATGATGTTTTTCATGCAAAGTCTCCTGATCCTGACGTAACAGGAACGGCTAACAAAACGCCCTCAATCACAAAAGAAGGCTGTGAAAGTACACAAACTCTTTACTGTGTCATTCCAGGAGCACAGATACATTTAACAATGTGATTAAAAAAGTATAAAACAAACAACAACAACAACAACAAA
This sequence comes from Lycodopsis pacificus, assembly GCA_028022725.1. Lineage (NCBI taxonomy): Eukaryota > Metazoa > Chordata > Actinopteri > Perciformes > Zoarcidae > Lycodopsis > Lycodopsis pacificus. Next base: position 3,347,886 of record CM051698.1, read on the forward strand.
GCATCCTGACCCACATCCTCTTGGCTCTGTCTACGTACCTCTACTTTCAAGGAATCATTTTCTTCTTTTCAGTTTAACCAAACAGCTACATCAAAGATTCAGCGAGCACATTCTGGTCTAATTCATTTCTTGAAGTCTTTAAGTTGCATGTCGTACAAGTATATACAGAGCTACACGGCATTATCAAACCAATTCAGAACATTCTGCTTGTTCTCTGTGATCCATTTCATGTTGCTGATGGTTCTCTCAATGGACTGATCCACTGCCAGCGTCCCAGAGCCAAAACCCACCACACTGTTGTCTGCCTTGAACTGCTGCAGCTGTCACAAACAAGACAGAAACACAGGTGAGAGTTGTTAGAGGAGATGGTGCAGCTCTCTGAGGTGAGTCAGCAGCAAATAACAACACAGGATTACGCTGGTTTGTGACACAGGTCAGAAAGTGTCCTAAAACACAGACGTAGGAACAGTGTCAGCTGTCTCAGGCCAGTGAGTGAGGACATCATGGTAGGTACTTGGTACTGGACTTGATTTAGGGACAGTTTGAAACTTCTAGTATTTTTACAATCAATCAGAAAAGGCAATTTTTTTTAAAATTGGTAATGTCAGTGGGCTCAGCACAGCATTAGCACAGTGATGTCACATGGCTCAGCAAAACTGTTTAACACCAATTTATGTCTAAATATATTTATTGAATACTATTCACCTAGCTCTATTGTTATATCGTTTAATTACTTCTGATAGTAACTTTAACGTCTTTTTCATCATTTTGGTGCAGTTTTAATCAATATCTACTGATATATTAATCTCAATGATGTAAATAATTATCTTTATTATTTGCTATGGCCACATTTAAACTGTGCTCACACATTTAGATATACAAAAATTCCTAGTTTTGTTTTAAATGCAAATTGAATGTAATAATTTCAAAGCCTGACAGAAGTGCCATGCCTAGTTCCTTTGCTGAGTTAAAACTGTCAATCCAATTTGAAAAAAACAACTTTGGGTTTCACTGACCTTAAACTAACTAGTAGGACCTTGAACTAAACGACCGACCCATAAAACAAAGAAATTCCACTAAAGTGTTAACAACTGGTGCCTTGAGACTCAGGATTATTGGTCACATATGCTGAATCGACATGCTCGTATAACGTAAGAAAATGTACCAGGCAGACCACAACCTCAACACTTCAACTTGGAAAATCCCTCAAAATATAGATACAAATGTGTTTGATTCTAGATGAAATTGGGCCGAACCCATTTCAAAGAAACAATGTGGACAAAAAGGTAGAGAACATCTAACCTGCTGAAGCTCAAAGTCAGTGGAAAAGCGCTTGGTGACTCCGTTGATGAGGTTGGAGAAGGAGAATGATCCACCACCATACCTGTGAGGTAAGACATGATAGATAATTAAGTCCATTTGTATGCAAATCAAAGCTTTTGGTTTCTTCATACTGAATGTACTTTTCCAAACTCTTCAGAAATGTAATCTTTGCAAAATGTACCTATGCAACCAAAACACTTACACATCTCAGGCAACCTCCGGTTCTGAAAAGTGAAGTTAATGCTGAAGTGTCTTAAAGTGCTCTAATGTCCCTCTAGTGTCCACCAGGGGGCGACTCCTCTGCTTGTATAGAAGTCTATGAGAAAATGACTCTACTTCTCTCTTGATTTATTACCTCAGTAAACATTGTAAACATGAGTTTATGGTCTCAATCTCTAGTTTCAAGTCTTCTTCAATACAGCATGATGTTCATTTAGTACATTATGGTCCATTTAGAGTCACACAGACCATAAAGCAGGGGATGCTTTAGGGCGGGGCTACCTTGATTGACAGGTTTCTATCACGGCGTTGTCTGGTGTGGGAGTTGTCTGTGTTTTTGGCTTAAAACTTTTAAGGAATGTCATAGCTCTGTTTTACATTTAGTATTCGACTCAGGTACACTGAAGCCTACTTACAAACTCTGGGGGGGGGGGGGGGGGGGGCTGCGTGGTTTATGAGGAGAGATGAACTAAGGTCATCTGAGGCAGAGCTTGAATTACACAGAGTATGCTCGTCAATAAAAGCTATCGCTGATAATAAACCTGAATGTAAAACTGCCTACCTGTTGTTCAGTGATTATGTGACGATTGATCTTTTATTATGTGGCTGTGCTTCATGGGCATGTGACTATCAGAGGTCAGAGAGACATGTTACCTAACACATCCTTCAGCCTATCCGCATTCAAAACTGCCTTTCACTCAGAACCATTACGCCTATTTTAGCGCCATTCAAATTGACACGTGGTCAATGTTTCATGGGAATAAAGTGATGTTTGCAACTGAAAAGTACTGAGTTGTACTCACTCCGTGAAAATGTATGACCATCGAGCCCTGACGAAATCCCACGCCAGAGACTGTCCAGCCACATTGTTAGCAATGTAAACGATGGTGGAGGTGGCATCCTGCTTTCGGATAATGTCTGGTTCCAGAGTGTACTCCAGATACCTGAAAGGGTAAAAGTAGAATAGAGTATATAAGTGTGTACTAGTCAGTAATTGCCAGTTATACGCTGATGTACACTGTATAACAGTATTAACAAGCTGTCTGTGAGCAGACCTGTTGAGCAGCCAGGGTTCCTTCGTGCAGGCCAGGGCAGAGCGGAGTTTTTCAGCTTCAGTAGCAATGGTGGCCTTAACAAACTGTGACCAAGCAAACTCCCACTCTTTAGCGCCACCTGCTGCAATGGCATTACAGTACACAGTGGAGCGCAGGTTGGGGTGGATCCTGAAACAAGATGGCAGGACAACATAGTTGATGGACAGAAAGATGCTCTAAAAATACAGTTAAGAATCATTAAATCAGTGAAACTACAATATGTCACATAATGGGAGAGGATACACTCACTTGTTCTCATTAGTGTTCATCCATTGATTGAACCATGTCTTGACCAGAGTTTGGCATTCCTCAAGGCCTGTCCTGCAAGCCAGGCTGATAGCATTCACCTGGTTATACCTGGAGGACGGAGAAACAAGGATGATGCACAGGGACAGAGTCAGGTTGAATACGCATTCATCAAATACAGGGAGCAAGAATACTAGCAACTGCAACACATTCTCACTCCCAACTCGTCAAATACTGAGGCTTGGTCAGTGCCTCTTGGTATTGGAGATCAAAGCACTAGGTACTCCTCTTGTGTACATTTTCAACATGACGGCATGTCAATATACGTTAGTTACATGTATAGTGTCCTTTATAAATAAACTTCCCTCTTAACAGGAAGTTAGGTCCAGGCAACAAAACTTAGTTTGGTTTAGGAAAAGGCCGTGACTAAAGACTCACGTCACTGCTAAGTGACTAAAGACTCACGTCACTGCCAAGTGACTAAAGACTCACGTCACTGCCAAGTGACTAACGACTCACGTCACTGCCAAGTGACTAACGACTCACGTCACTGCCAAGTGACTAACGACTCACGTCACTGCCAAGTGACTAACGACTCACGTCACTGCCAAGTGACTAAAGACTCACGTCACTACCAAGTGACTAAAGACTCACGTCACTACCAAGTGACTAAAGACTCACGTCACTACCAAGTGACTAAAGACTCACGTCACTACCAGGCGGTGGTGGGCCGTCAGGGCCAGCTAAGCCTTCTCTGCTGGCCCTGACAGAATCACAAAGTTATAGCTATTTTACAATTTAATAATTTTTCATAAATGCACTACATGTGTTCTAATAATTTCTTACATGATCTTATGTTCTCATTGCACAGCTCCTGTCTTCCTCTGTTGCTCTGCTTCCAGCACAGCTTGTTTTAAGTAGAGCTTTTATCCAATCAGATTCAGCCCCTATGTTGTCTCTAGGTTAAAAAAATCTGCCAGACGTGCCAGAGCCTGCTAGCTGGCCTACAAGTCAGTGGGCTAGCCTGACATGTTGGGCGGTGACAATCCCAATATCTGCTGCCTCTTGCTGCGTTCACACCAAACGCGTTGCGAATGATTTGCGCGTCTAGATTACATACAAAGTCTATGCACAGACGCGATGAGACTGTCGCGGCGCGAATCTGCGATAGCGCGTCGCGATGGACGCAAATTTGTGGCGCGATGGACGTGAATCCGCATCAAACGCCAAATCGCCCCGATGCGCGAGTTGAAATATTTGAACTTCTGCGAAATATTCGCGTTACGCCCCCCTGGCGCGATAGCCTATCAGAGTTGAGTTGCTCCCCCTGTTATCAGTGACTTCCTGCCGTTGTTCAATCAGGAAATAAACACTGTAGCCGTCTGTGTTCACCCAGAGCTCTACGATACCTCATATCAATAGAGACCGGACCAAACTATTTGTAAATGTGTGTGTGTACAGCTGTAGTAAACAGGGACTTGTGGCTTGCTAGATACAGTGAATACAGCTCGATAAAATCCACAGAGCTCCTCTGGACAATATTATGAACCAGACATGACGCCCCCTCTCCGGTGCGTCCAGCACGATTTGCGCGATTTGTGCGATTCACACATGAACACAAATGGTCCCCGGTGTTTTGACCGGCGTCGCGATGGACGCGAATATGCGGCGCGTTTGACGTGAACGCAGCATCTGTCGAGCGGACATTTTCAGCCTCAAACGCATTAAAACGTATTCAAATACAACTGGGAGGCTCGACTGTCTTCACTGGCGTCCATGAATGGAGAAGGACTTCTTACTGGAACTAAAACACACGGATGATCTGAACAACCGTGAGATTAAACTCTTTGTTAACAAAGAAAGGAGGATGCACTTTGTCTTTAAATAGTGAACAGCAGCTCTGGTAAGTGAACTACTTTTGTTTTTACATCTGCAGCAGCTTTAATATAAATATAAATCCGTCAGTAACAACAACTACGGTTTGGTGTATTTCCTGGAGGGAGTGAGAGTAGCGTTAATCCTGTGTTCATGTGTCTATGGTGTATATTGTTCCCTCTGATGTGAATAATATTTGAATGGCCCGTGCTCTTTAGTGTGCGGTGGAATGCGTGTTTTGCTGCAGTTTTGCGTGACTAGTGACTGATGACAAAATGTCAACGTTTACTTTAACTTTGGCATGGGACACGAGCATCAGTCTCTTGGATGAACATCCTGTGTTTTTTTTACCCATCTACCACTCCTCGCTCCTGATAGATAGACAGTTGTTATTAACATTAACTACTAAAAGCAAACACAACACTAGCCGGTGAATGCTTGCAAGTTTAGAATAGAATAGTTTAAAGCCAGATAGATTTGACAGGGACCAGTGGCGGCCGGCCAATAGAGGGCCACGGTGAGGGCCCCACCCACCTTGAGCCACAAAAAAAAAATAATAATAATTATAATATTATAATATATATATTTTTTTAATAATATTAATAAATTATACAAATTGTCAATATTTGTGTTTTTGAGCTATGTAATATACCCAGTAATATTTGTAAAATAGGATATCTGCGCAAAATAAATGCTTTTCCCTGCTTGTCCTCTCTGCTGGTGCACCGCTCAGCTGTCCCCATGCAAGTCTCTACTGCGCGTGCATGTGCCGGGGCCAGAACGATTTGGCTCGATTTGGCCCAAGGAAGACGGGTCTAATAAGCAGCTTAGCCAATCACTGATTAAAGAAATAAATGACTTGAAATGAGTGACTCACAATTTAGCCAATCAGCGCCCTAAAAAAGACTTCCGCGAGGGCCTGGCCCTTGTCTCGTTCTCATCTCGCGTGTTCTCGCTACCCAGCTGGACGGCGGTCACCGGCTTGCGGTAAAGAAACACAACGAGCAGGTGGATACAAACCGGCACATTTTATCAAAAATAATTGATTGTGTCAAGTTTTGTGGGGCTTTTGAGTTGGCTTTGCGTGGGCATGACGAGACTGACTCCTCGGACAACCCTGGCGTGTTCGAGGGACTGGTGGATTTTGTTGCGTCCCTCGACGGTGTGCTGGAGGAGCACCTGGAGACAGCCAGCGTTTTTAAAGGGACGTGGAACACTGTACAAAATGAGCTGTTGGACTGCATGCTGTCGGTTGTAAGGGATTACATTCTGGAGGAAGTAAAGAACGCTGATTTTATCGCCATTCAAGCAGACGAGACGACGGACATTTCCACCCACTGCCAGCTGGTGCTCCATGAGAAGGAACTTGTCAGGGACATGCTTGACTTCAATAAGAAGGTCATTGAGAGGTTTGCCACTCAGAAGAGCAAAGTTCCTTTACAAATAACTGTCATAAGCATGCAGGTTTCCTCACTGCACTGATTTCTCCAACAAACACGGTTCATAGGGGCATCTTAAAATATACTTGTTCTATTAGACTATATATGATATTTATATTTTATTATAATATATTCATGATATTTATATTGTATTTTTTGGATTATATGGTATTTATATATCATATTATACTGAATATTATTATTATATGATATATATATATATATTTTTTAAATATACTGAATTGTATGAATAAGATGTCCTTATTATGTCAGTGTTGGAATAAATTATAACAATGTAACTGCAAAGTACTAATGCGTTTTTGATACCTTTTTTCTTTTTTTTTGCATTGAATTATACTATTTGCTGAAATTGATTGGATGGCCCTACCCAAAAAAAAATCCACCAGCCGCCACTGACAGGGACTAATGTTAATAAAGTTATACTAACATGGTTTACCAAAGTAGCATGAGTAACTGTATAACTGCATAACTGTAAATCTGCAGTGAACTACAGATATGGTTGCTCAAGAGCTGGAGATCTTCAATGTTGCTGCAACCTCTAACGCTGTTCTTTAATGTTTAACTTGCTAGATTGCAAATGTCATATTTAGTTATTGCCTCTCTTAAGAAGTATGATCTCCGGGGCAGTAAATGCCCGTCTTTTCCAATACTCACTGGTCCATGTGTCCGTCAGGGACTTTGCTCCAGTTGAGAGTCATGGTCTTGTAGTATTCAAACAGAGGGGTGACCTGCTTCCTCAGATAATTCTACAAAAGAAAGCAAGACAGAGCTCAGGACATTTTATAATTCAATGAAGATTGGAATCATAGAAGTAATTCATTTGTGTTTTTGCTCTTTTGCTCTTTATGCTGATATGTTGGGCTGAAGGAAGCACACCTGCATGGGACCATAAACCTCGCTGCGGTCAAACATCAGGTAGAAGAAGTCCAGGTTGCTCAGGGCTGACTCCCAGGGCATGTAATCTTTCTCATTGTTCAGGTACTGGGTGGTCTCAAGGGCCAGGACTGTAGAGATGATCTTTGCTCTTTTGGGGTTACACAATTGTAAAAATGAATGGGATACCCAACATCAGTCTTTCTGCTTTACTGAAGGTAACACATCATTTAGATTTCTTTTTTCTACATCTCAGTACTGCACATGATCATTCTCTCAATTACTGACACCATCTATGTATTCTCATATACTAACAGGACTTACCTGGCTAGGTTGAAGGCATCATCCACCAACTGAGCTCTGTTGATAACTGGAATAAGCTTGAAAAACAAGAGCATTATCCTGTCACTACTACATGTTCACAGGAAAGCAGAGATCACACATTTCTCTAAGTTAACTTAAAACATACCTGATGATCAGTTCCCAGATTAGCTACGAGTCTCTTCCAGTTGTCCGTGTCATAGTTAACTCTGTAGTAACCCACCACGTCGAGGTTAGCCAGAACCCAGTCAGTGACAGCCCCTGATAACTTCATCTCATTATTTGTGGCTAGAGAAGAAAAAGAGGCTGGAGTCATTATCGTTGTTGGCACTTATACTCAAATTGGTGGCTGAGCCATTGAACTCAGTTTCCAAGAATTCTCGCTCATGGATTCAACAGGCTCATTGGAGATGAACTGCACCTCGCCTGGAAAGGGGATGAGAGCAGGGGATGTTAAAAGCAAACTGCGGTCAAATCGGACAGTTTGCAGCTGCCTTCCAAGAATACACAGGAAGACAAAGAAACAGTTACGTCCTGTTCGAGGGTTAGGGTTACCCTAACCCAGGGTTCACCAACCTTTTTGAAACTGAGAGCTACTTCAAGGGCACCGAGCAGTACGAAGGGCTACTTGTTTGATACAAACTTCCTGAATAACAAAGTTGCACAGATCACCTTAATAATAATAATAATATGTGTGAAGAGACTGTCTGATCACATGTCAATGTTAATTATTCCTCACAATAATGATTAACAATGATTTCATGATGGTAGGAAACAGATATATTTAAACATGTATTTCTGTTCTTCTGTTTCAACATGTGAAAGTCAGAGGTATCACATCTCTGATATTTTAGTAAATATATTTCTTGACAGTTTTGTAATAATAAGCACATTTGTAGCATTTGGTTCAAAATCACACCTGCTATATTTTTGTAAAAACATTTTTTATGAAATCATTAAGTGTCATATCTTCAAATCATGTCTCGTTTGTACTAACCACCACTTTTGTAACATTTTTGAACAAATCATGATCAACAAATCAACTCTGTCCCATGTTTATACAAATCATCCTGTGTTGTTTGCTTTGGATCGGATGCCATTTATGATCTTCACGACAGGAGTCATCGCATGATCTAACAAGTTACTGTAGTGTAGGACCCAATGGCGGCTGGTGGAACATGTTCTAGGTAGGGCTGTGCCACATCCAATCAATTTCAGCAAACATCCCAGAATGATTTAATGCAAAAAAATGAAGGTATCAAACACGTATTACTACTTAAATATTTAACCTTTATTCCAACATGAAAAAACGCATAAAATAACACTTTGACAAACACGTCAGGACATCTTATTTTAGTCTCAGTATAATATAATAATATATATCATATGATAATATTCACTATAATATAAAACACACACACATATATAATGATGTATCTATAACTATCTATCATGTCTCAGCAGGTGCTTCATGTCCTTCACTCCCTAACTGTCTGTGCTGGATCTGTCCCCGTTGTTTTAAAAAGCTGAATAAGTTATTAGCATGACGTCATCCAGCTCGCTAACCTGTCTGGTGTACAGCTAGTGGAGAAGCTTCATGTACTGCTTCCCTTTCCCGCGAGTCTGCTGTCTGATTGTGAGGTCAGGCTGATCTGATATCAGCTCTTTGGCCTGAAGGTTCTCCTCACAGTTCTCCTCTCAAACGGCTCTTGGAGGAGCAGTGCTCACACTCGCCTATAGAGACTAGTCTGGACGGGAACACGCAGCTAGGGGCAGAATCGATTCTGCCCCTAGCTGAATCGATTTGAGGATGCTGATTGGCTAAATTGTATGTCACTCATTTAATCAGCAATTGGATAAACTGCTTCATAGACCAGCCAGCTGAGACGTGCAGACAGGCGGAGAGGATGTGCAGGAAAAGCATATATTTACCGCAGATATCATATTTTACACATATTACTGGGTGATTCCATATTTCTAAAACACAAATATTGACAATTTGTATAGTTTATTATTATTATTATTTATTTTATATTATTTGTTGTGGCTCAAGGTGGGGCGGCGCCCTAGCGCCCTCTATTGACCAGCCGGCACTGGTAGGACCCATGATGTCACCGGGTGATGCATAACTGCATGACTGTTGAACTTGGCATTAGCATAACAGGACACGTCTACGCACAGGACTGTTTAAGCTTTGCTCATGCTTGCACTTGGCACTGTAGTGTAGACCCTCCACAGATGGCACTCGAGCTATCAGCATACACAGAGACCATCATGCTCAACGCACTCTTCCTTACACTATTCTCCCAAACCCCGGAGCGAGTACAAACAGCCTGAAGTGTTAAGAAACAAGAATACAACACGGTACCCGGCACAGAGCCAACATCCCACCTCCACAGTGCAGAACTGTAAAGTCATATCTCATGTTCATGGATTACTTTATTGCCTTTATACAAGCCCAGCAAAGAGATAAGTCGAGTATTAAATGCATAATAAAGGAACGAAGTTTGACTGTAAACAATGTTATTTGGCAGGTCAAATATCAACTCAGATTTTTAAGACCTTTGTGAAGCATTTAGAATTGTGAAATCCTCAGACATGATGCGACTGAAGCATAAGTTCAGTCAGGAAGACTTTCTGTACACTCCTTTACATTGATAATCTCTCAGTCTCTCTCCCAGTCACTACTCCATCAGCTGATTATGGGCGTTCACTTTAAGTTAACAAACCAGATTCTGAACGCTTTCTTTAAGCCAATCACATCGTTGCTGTCAAACTTTAAAAGTCTTCTCCTTTCTGCTGCTGTCAGTTGTCAATTCAACATAATCAGATCTGACCCTCCTCCACCCCCGTCACCTCCAGTCAGCATCACAGTCAGCATCACAGTCATGCTCCTCACTCATCATCAGATTGCAGCAACTCCCTTCATCACCACCACCAGTATCTGGACTCCAGATCTGGACCAGTATCTGGACTCCGGGGAGATACAACACCCTATCCTCTGTCTGCTGCTTAGTGTTGTGTTTCTACTGCTGCATTGCATTATTTTGACTGATAGTTGAATCAGTCAAATAGAGAAAAAAGTGTTTCTAAAGTCCTTAAATCTGACTTGTCTTGACCATCAACTGAGGCCAGTTACTTTGTATTTATTGCCACTCACTGTGAGCAGAAATCGATTAATTTGTCAGCACAAAAGCAGCATGTTATTGTTGGTGTCTGTACATCTTACCTGATTTAGTCGTCAGCCATTGCGGTTCCTGGATAACTTTAGTTTTCATCCACTTGATTGGAACAATCCATTCATAGCTGCAGGACAAACAACGGTTTCATTTCATCTACATATAGATTATTCTTCTTTTCTTTGCCTTTCAAAAACTGGACTCTATCACCTTTCATCATAATGATATTCAAACGAAAAAATTAGGAATTTATGAGTAGAAAAAAAGTCTCAGTTACATCATTTTTTTGTAACAATACTAGCATTTATAATATTATAGAAGATAGTAGTACTACTATAAATGTAGTGGAAATACTAGTTTAGTAATATAAGCAGGAGTAGCAGCGAAGTATAGCAAATTGAGTTGTCCTATACTGTAGATGTAATGGTATATAGCAGCAAGAAAACGACAAGAAATACATAATTCATTGGTCAAGTGGAAGGGAAGTATAGAAGAAAGGCAGTGCACATACTTGAAGGGAGATACAGCAGTGACCTCCGAGTCTGGATCCAAGAGAAAGTGCTGCTGGGACACAACCCCAGTCGTGGTATTTATGGTAACCACAGGAAAGCCCATCTGCAGGATCCATGTGCTCATGATATTTTGGACAGTGTCAGGAAGTTGAGTGCCATTAGCAATGACAGCCTGTGGAAGCAGACAAACAAGAAGCAATGAAGTAACAGCCAGCAGAAGGTTTGCAGGTACTTATCCTTTTGGTTAACACATGAGCTTAATATTCAAAACGTGATAGTCCATAGAGATGAACATACCATCTGCAGATGATTCAATAGGTCTATGTAGTTTGCATTCCCAAACGCAAATTCACCCAGATAGGTCTGCAGGTTGGACAGAGAAAAATGTGTTATTTTTACTTTGGTGTCGTTTCTGACTGAAAGCTTTGCTGCTCACACAGCATTTCATTATATATATTTTTCATTCAGACAATAACCCTTTTGAGGTGAGTTGTTTGACTGAATTACAATTACTGACAGATTGATGGTTATGTTTTCAGGCCATGTTTGAGGAACATCGCCCCACTGACTGGGCTGGACCGTGGTGGTTGAAATTCTGTAACAACTTGCTTTTTCAGATATTTTCTAAGTCATCAGATGCACACTACCATGTTTCTAATGAAAAATGTATTTGTCAAGACCATGTCTACTCAAACCCTGTCAAGGGTGCATCCAGAACAGATTCTTTACTGTGTCAAACAAAAGGGGAATACGCTTCACAGTAGCATGAGGGATTCTTTCAGGTAAATATTGGATTGTACGTCTCCATGAAGTCAATACCCGTAGTCCCATTGTGAAGACTTCTTCAGTTAGAAAGTCCGACAACATCCTCAGAACAGATGCTCCCTGAGAATGAGCAAACACATTTCAAATGCTTTTAAACATCATTGAAAGATAGATTTATCTATCAGATGAATTAAATGCATAACCTAAATGGTTTGATGTTAGGATCAGAGATGGACAAAGTGTTGTGTTGAGGCTCGCGTGTATGAGGTTACCTTGCTGTATGAGATAGCATCGAACAGCTCACTGATCTGTGCAGGTTTCTGGATGTCCTCTTCTTTAGAGGACAGGGGGTGAGAAGAGGCCAGAGCATCGATGGCAAACACCCTGTGGACGTCATTGAGCACGATGAGGTCTTTCTATTATCAGACAAATGAGACAGTAAGGCCAAGACTCCACCGATCAACGTCGCCATTCTTGAGGTCATGAGGTGGGAAGGAAATTCTTACTACATTCCAGTCAGGTTCAGCCTCATGTGCTCCCAGGTACTCAACATAGGATGCAAAGCCTTCATTCAGCCACAAGTCATTCCACCACCTCAGGGTCACCAGATTACCAAACCACTAACGGGACAGCAAAGAGAAAAGGTGTGAGTGCTATGCCAAGAAAGAACTGGAAACAAATAAGACATGTGTTCCCAGACCTGTAGACTTGTGAGTTGAACTGAGTCACTACAATCCAAAAAATGAAGTTTTGAAAACTTGTCTGTTGAGTTGGCTTAGTTAATCAGAGTTTCTGACTATTTGATTGGGATGTTCTCATGCCACGTTTGAAGAAAAGCATTCCAACGATTGGCGGATCGCAGTGCTGGTTGTAATTCCTTTGAAGCTTGCCTTTCTGAATTCAGCTTCAGCTATTTTGCTAATTGAGAATCAATTTGTCAAGAACTGGACCCGTTATGCAAGATTCAATAGACATTGTGAAGTGATACAGTTTCCAGTGTTAAATGCAAACCATGTGAGCCAGTTCATGAGCGATGATGGTCGCGATCCTTTCCTTGTTGGAGTTGGAGGAGTACTCTTCATCGTAGAGCAGTGCCGTCTCTCTGTATGTGATCAGACCCCAGTTCTCCATGGCTCCAGCATTAAAGTCTGGTAGAGCTATCTGATCTGCATTGTACAAGATATTATTAGTGGTTGATTACCTGTGGAGTTAATGCTTTTAAGTTGACTAAGTAAGCTCTAACTGCCCCGGTGTTTAAACACGTGATCTGGAGGGAGGATTTCCCAGAATTAGAAATGTGGAACGATGTAACAAAATGAGGGAATGAACTGTATGAGTTGGACAACAAATATTGGATGACAACAGATTACAACTGTCATGAAAGACTGTATAACATTCAAGTTATCAAGTTCTATCTCTTAATAATTGATTCTGTATGTAATCTTCTCAATCTTCTTGCCAAAGCCCTGAATTCAATGTCAAAACTGAAAGGCAAAATCAATCCTTGAAATAAGCACATACGTCTTTGCATCGATGACAAAAGAACAGATGAAGCGATAGCATTTGATATGGTGCTCGGAATGACTGGCACTGCTGTTTTATTGGAAGTGGCAGCCAATGGCTACAAAAAGAGGTTTTTGAGGTTGACCACAAAAATGCACACAATGATTCTGAAGATGATTGCATTCACTACTGACCACTGAGGAAGTGGTACAGTTAAATCATATTTGGATTAGATGTCACATTAATGAAGACCTTGGTAGGTGTACTGTGCATACGTAATACAGCAAAAACTAAAAAGGGTCCAGGAAACAAATTTGATAGCATACATTTAACAAAGTTACATGAAAAAAGAGGATATTGCTCATTGCCTGATATCATCATGTGTGGTGGACATACCGGACTTTGGCAGAGGGTAGCTGGTATTGTAATACTTCTCAAAGAACTTAAGGATGGGTCCAGTTTTGTTAAGGGCATACTCTCCTTGACCAGCAGCAATAGCAGGCTTCCTGGCGAAGATGCGAATCTAAAACCACATCACATAATACACACAATAAAACATATTACCCAGTCTCATTATACACATTGTTGTTAGTTTGAATGTACCGGTCACCTCATTGATTGCATAAGATCAACAATACTATCTGACTGAGGCCCCTGTCTGCGAAACAATTTTTTATGGATTCAGGGGGAAGCTGGGGTTATGGAATCCGAGTGCGCCAAGCGGCTGCTAGGAGATGTGCTCGGAAGGTTGTTGGTGCCTGCTGCAGCGGCAACCTAAGAACCAGTGGTGAAGAAGGCCATCAAGCTGAAGAAAGAGGCCTTTAGGGCTGGGCTGGCCCCTGGGTCTCCAGAAGCAGCAGACGTACTGGTTTGCCAGAAGGTCTGCAACTGCAGCAGTGGCCAGAGCAAAAGCCCGGGTGTGGGAGGAGTCTGGGGAGAATATGGGGAAGGACTTTTGGTTGGCCTCATGGAAATTCTGGCAAACCATAAGCCGACTCAGAATGGGAGAACTCCGGACCCGGACAGGGGACATTTTTGGGCTGTGGAAAGTGCTTTGAGGAACTCCTGACCCCAAACAATAATGTGAGACTTTGAACCTGAAATTCTGAATGCTCTGGACATTGTTACGCTCTTTTGGCTGAAAAGCCCCTTCATTGTCACATGGAGGTCTGGTACAGTGTCTGTCCAGTAGCAGACTGGGGGGGTGGTTCCCATTTTTAAAAAGGTGGGCTGGAGAGTTGCTGCAATGATCGGGATATTACACTGCTCATGTTACTAATTAATGGAGACCAATTATTAGGGTGCAACAAATACAATTTATCTTCCAGTTTCATAAAAAATCTCTGAGCAACATCTGGAATATTGGTGGTCTATTGAGAACAAACATTTAAAATCGATAACCAGTCCAGGAAAAATGATCTAACATGATACTGTTGTGGTATTGTGCAGATCACGCAGAACATGATCAATTAGGTAAAAGTCAAAGTTAAAGTCACTTACCAAAACTCCATCGACGGTATTATTGATGAAGGCAAAGTCACTGACAATGAATGCCAACAGGTAGGTGGACATTTTCTCAGTTGGCTCAAAAATTGTCTTCTGCACATTGTGACCCTCAACGGGGAAATTGCTTGAGTCTGTAGGAGAGAACTTAAATTGAATAGGCCAACATGTTTATTAATTTTTAATCACTTCAACTTAGTTTGAATTTCTTTTTTCCTATAACATGTCCCTCTAACACACCCTGCTGTCCACAGTCTTAGACCACCTTGAGAATTATGTTACATCCACAAACAAAAGGTCCAGCGTTGTCCTTCTCATATATTCCATTGATATTATCAGAAATTGTTAAAACAATCCCGTCCAAAAACTATTGCAGTGCAACTTACCTTTCACTTCGCCATTGGACAAGGCTACAGTTCCATGGTCGTGGATCAACGTGATGTAGAAAATAGCTTTCATAGCTGGCTCGTCAAAACAGGGGAAAGCCTTCCTGGCATCTGTTGGCTGCATCTGAGTAGTAGCAACAACTCTGACAGGAGATGAACAAATGAAATTTGATGTTTAAAGAAACAAACCAACATCCAAATGACGCTCCAGCCTAAATTCAGTCAGGAAAACTACGGGCTTATGCATGCAAGAGTATAGTTTATTTCTCATACATCTGCCATTCACTTCTCGCTCATGCTCACTCATCATTTCGGGGCTGTCAATTATGATACCAGCTGTTTAGATCAACTGGTCTCCTCTATCCAATAGCACAACGAAACAATTCAATGGTTAGCCTATCATCTTGCTGCTGTCTCTTTTTAAATATGATTGTCTCTCTACCTTTACTGTTGGGACCATGTGGTCTGAACAAGGGGACCTACATATGCCTACAGGATAGTCAGCAGCCTGATTTGAGTTAAGATTCACACCAACCCCCGTGGGACATGAAGTCCCACCTACCCATCCAAAACTGGAGACTGAGAGCTCATAACTTCTATCAGAATCAGAAACCATTTATTGCCATTGTATGTTGAACATACAAGGAATTTGACATGACGGGAGGTGCGTAACATTTAACAACAATCAACAACGAGCAACAATGCAAAGTAGAAACAAATTAAATTTCCAGAAAATATAAGATAAAGTAAAATATAAATAAAGTGAAATATAAGATAAAGTGAAGTCGAGTGCAGAAGCGGACAGGTAACAGGACTATAAACCAGTGAGATGAAGTGTAGTGTGAAAGTGTCCAGTGAGATAGAAGGGATGTGCGGGGGAGTGACCGGTGGGACTTTGTCCTGGGGATGACAGAGTCAGTGGGGGTCCCGGGCTCTGTTAATGAGCCCGACTGCCGATGGGAAGAAACTGTTGATGTGTCGTGAGGTCTTGGTCCTGATGGACCTCAGCCTCCTACCAGATGGAAGGGGCACAAACAGTTTATGTCCAGGGTGGGAGGGGTCGGCTACAATCCTTCAAAACTGACGCAATAGTGGTACGAGTGTCATAGCTGGAAGAGTATGAGCACTGAACAAACTGCGGTAAAAATCGATTGTCACGCACAAAGTCTATTGTTGGTTCCGATCCCACCCAGCGCTCTACGACTGCTGCCTGATATTATGAAGTCTGAACCCAACGTAAATGGATGTAGTAAGTTCTAATATGACAGATACTTGACAGGCTACTCCTCTAAAAGAGCAATCCAATGTCTTGCGTGAGAACTTCTTATTGGTCATTGCTGGTTAGTGCATGTTCCAAAACTTCTCAGTCTCACTTTTATCCAAGTCATGTGTATCATCTCACACCAAATACATACTTTTTTACACCATCCTCCATGTATTCACTTCTGTAGAAGCCTCCCAGGTCATCAGCCAGCTCTCCGGTAAATTGTGTGACGAGGTGGTACCTGTGGTCCTTACTCAGTTTACCATCCAGCTGTAGGACCAGGTACTGAGTCACATTCTGGAGCCAGGAGTACTTGATTGAGGGAGCTTTGACCCCACTATTGACTGACGTGAGCATCGCCAAGTGGTTATTCTCCAACTTGGTGTAGTTCAGCTTATTGGAGTGGATAAGAATCAGGTCAGTCTCCTCAGCACACTCAAACTCCACGCTGGAATCACCTAAAACAACATGAAATAACGTTAACTGTGATCAGCAGTAACGAAAAGCCAAACTCAAAACTCTAATTCAAATTTTCAAGTTGTTGGAAATTGGAAAATCAGAATCCAAGCTTTCATTTCTTGATATCATCTTTGAGAGCAATTTGGGTCACTCTGAAGAGTTTCCAACCTTTTCAGCCTCGTGACTCATCAAAACAAAGTCATGTCCACTCGGACCCCCTCAGCACTAGTTGCATGTAAGTGAGTTGGTTATGAGTTGTTTTATTTGAAAATGCATCAAAATCTCAAAGAGCTAAAAGATATCCAGTAATTTACAAAGAAAGAACAAAGCTTAGAGGAAAGTTTTTAATGCTTTCTTTTCCTGTTGATTGTGCTTCGCCTCAGAAACAATGACCCCCGCATATCAATCCACAATAAAGCTGTTGTCACTTTCCAGTGAAAACCATCTCCAAATATGCTGATTTTGACTTTTTTGAAGGTTTTCTTTTTGGGTTGAGACAATTCTTCTACTTCTTGAGCTAAATGATTGAAAACCTCTAACAGAAACACACAAAGCTGGAAAACAGGAATGCCTTTTCTCAGTTCATGACAAGTTGATGTTTACAGGACAGCAACACTAAAGTATATATATATATACTGTATATACACTAAATGCCCGCACAGTGTAATCCACTGCTCTTTCTAAGATCAAGATTGAACGGTCAAGCTGAAAGGGAGTTTTGTATTCTATGCTTTCCTTTTAAAATGGACATGGTTAAAAGTGGTGTGAAACAACCTTGATCCAATTCCTTTTGAAGTTTGTGAGTCTAGTTGATATTGTCTAAGCCCAAATGTAAAGCCTGTGTACATGTAGACACCATTATTTAGGATGTTTAAACCTCTTTACACGCTTATCCAGCAAGCAGAGTCTGTTTCTTCTTCTTCTTCTTCGTGTCTTTTCTTTCACATGTACCCTCTTACAACTGTGACATATCGGTCTTATATAAGTGTCTTTATATTCTTCCAACCACTTAATGGACTTTACATAAATAGCTCACATACAAGGTGCCACCTGCAGATCCGATTCTAGTCATTCACTGGTAAAGCCGGGGACCAAACCGCCGATCTTCTGATTATGTAAGACGACCGGCCCTACCTGCCCAGCGACAGTAGTCCATCGGTCTTTATTGCCATCCCTTTTCCTCTCAAAGCAATGCCTTCAAACTCCTACTGGTCTTAATCCTTGTTGACTGAGGAGGGGAAATTTAGACAAACTAATTTGTATAAAGAACGTGATTTCCCTTCAGAGGATCAGAGATGGGTAAAACACCTTACCAGTAAAGATGTAGAGTCCAGTTGTCACATCTTCAGTCAGACGCGGCCACAAGGTGACATTGTAGTGATCCGGCACCAGGCTCTTGGGCAGCCGATACTTGTCCCAAGGCTCATTGGACGGGGACGGTGTGACAGGGGGTTTGGATGTTGATCCTCCATCCGTTGGCGAGACCTGATTCTGATTTTTTGCCTTTTCCTGTGAGTAGACAACAGATAGAGCGATGATCACAGCCAGGGCCCCTGCACACAGGATGATAGCCACTATCCCAACAGCTTTACTGATAAAGAAGCCTTTCCCCATGTTGTCTGCCTGTACTGGAGCCCCACACTGTCACAGTTCATGTCAGGGTGGAAGGTGTAACCTTTATATGTAGCCATGGGTAGCATCTCCCCTCCCATCCACTCAACCAGGTGATGCATTAACAGAGGGATCGTAAATAGCAGCCTCACCTTCATGACAAAATTGGTTCCGTCAGATATCTTGACACTGATAATTATTGAATTTTACTCTTAACTTCTTAAAAATAAAAGCTCAGAAATGCAAGTGTATCAGCAAAGATAAGGTTTTCAGAGGAAGAACTAGAATATCTCGTCATGTGTTCATGGAGTTCTTCTAAAATGCACTTTCTGCAATAGTTTGACATTTTGGGAAATACAGTTAGCCGAGAGTTAAACGAGGAAATTAATACCACGCTCATGCCTGTATGTAAAATATGTAGCAGTCAGCTTAGCTTAGCACCAAACGGTGTTTCTGCGACGATGTTTGTAATACGGTCGACTTACAGGTCAAGTAGAGAAGGGGCAACTGATCAGAGTGGGGAGTTATAGCTATTTACCTTAATTTAACCAGAGATGTCAATTGAGAACCAGTTCTCATTTACAATGATGACCTGGCCAAGAAGGCAGCAACAGGAGGCAAGTCACACGTATGATCAGCTGCTGCAACAGGCTGCTGATCTCTATGACAAATA
The DNA here is from genome assembly GCA_028022725.1 of Lycodopsis pacificus. Lineage (NCBI taxonomy): Eukaryota > Metazoa > Chordata > Actinopteri > Perciformes > Zoarcidae > Lycodopsis > Lycodopsis pacificus. The sequence continues at coordinate 3,367,152 of CM051698.1, forward strand.
AATACTGGTTAAATAATTGCGTAATTTTTAGCTCAAACCTTGTCTTGTTTTTAATTTCTCTCATAATTATAATAATAACGTCGTTCCCTTCACCCTCCGTAATCTCCCAGTGTTTATCTCATGTTCCATTTAACAGAGAGGCAGTTTTCCGTAATCCTACCATTTTATGAATGTCGTTTTATGGTAGCTATAAAGCTTTCACAACGAACAGGAAGGGGAGAGGACTTATGAAAGATGAGATCCATTTGCAGCTCTCAACCATATTTTCTTGCACAGCGGTATCACCGCACAGACGGAAGTGTGCATCTGCTCACGGATTAGAGACTTGTGCTCGTGACAGTGCAAGATGTAAAAGTGACATCTCCTCCTCGGCGGAGCTGTAATGTTGGCTAGCTCAGTTGTGCTAGGTGAGTTAGCAGCAACAAGTATAGATGTCCTTCTGTGCAGTAATATGCTTGCTGGGTGTAGTTCAGGAGGAGTCATTTAGTTCCTACATGAAACTGCTCACAAGGTCTGAGGATTATCTTGAGTAACCGGCTTATGATTTCTAGAAAGAGACTTCACTGTTGAGTTTTTAAATGTATTTCTTTGGTGCTTTGAGCCCGACCGCCTATAGTGCCATCTAGTCCCATTATGTTGGAGAGAAGGGAGACGTCTCTATGATATCTCCAACACTTGGCATCTCACATCAAAACTCTCAAGATTGATAAATAGCACTGCAGGTAAGAGGCAAAATATGTAGTTTTGAGTTTGGGTTGAAATGTCCCTTTAATAATGTGCTAATGTATTTAACCCGTAAGAACCCAAACCAATGATATGGGTTATAAAAGGGACCACATGAAACACACTTCTGAAAATATTTTCTAAATCCTGTCACATATATGTCACAATGGGCGTTTACGTATAAATGTATTCCTCATTTGAAAATCCATCAACTTTGCCTTTTTTTTCTTCGTAACAAAGTTATGCTTTTTATTTGCATTTCCACAACACATATCAAAATGATAACGTTTCTGGTTAGGTTTAACCAAATGTCTTTTGAATTCAACAACATATTTACATTTTTTTAAATGTAATCAGCTAAATCAATTAAGCAGCTCATTCATATTTTTGTTATTGTGACAAATATGTCAAATAGTTTTTTCTGAGACAATAACTTAAAAACCCGATGTGACATATCTGTCACAGCAATATTTTCATAACGTTTTGTATATAAATGAGTTGGATGGACATGGTTAGAACAGTTCAGATGTATTGTAGGACATGTTGTGAAAGCATTAGAATTGTTAAATGTGTTGAAACTTACCTTTAGCAACAAAAACAAGCTTTTTGAAATTAGCTAGTTCTGTCAAATCTGCTGACCAGCCGGGCAGCCATTTTGGAAGTGATGGCATGGGTACCTAAACGAACTCTGTCACATGACCTCACCACAACGTTCCCTGTGTGTCACATTGGGACTTCAAGAGTTCAAATCAAGGATAACTTTCCAGGATCTTAAAAGTGTCACCGTGGGTCCTTATCAGTGGCGGCCGGCCAATAGAGGGCCACGGGGCCTGGCCCCACCCACCTTGAGCCACAAAAAAAAAAATAATTATAATATTATTCTTTTTTTTTTAAATTATATTAATAAATTATACAAATTGTCAATATTTGTGTTTTTGAGCTATGTAATATACCCAGTAATATTTGTAAAATAGGATATCTGCATAAAATAAATGCTTTTCCTGCTTGTCCTCTCCGCTAGTGAACCTCTCAGCTGTCCCCGTGCACGTCTCTACTGCGCATGCACGTGCTGGGGCCAGATCGATTTGGCACAAGGAAGACGGGTCTAATAGGCAGCTTAGCCAATCACTGATTACAGAAATAAATGAGTGACTTACAATTTAGCCAATCAGCGCCCTAAAAAAGACTTCCGGGAGGGCCATTCTCATCTGGCCCACGGCTGCGAGTGCAGGGCTCGCCAGGGCTCGTGTCTAGTTCTCATCTCCCGTGTTCTCGTGTTCTCGTCTCTTGTGTTCTCGTCTGCTCGTCCCTCGCACCGCCATTTTAACGGCAAGACCAGATGGTTGCGCATAGACTTCCTCGAGCCTCCACAACACGGTGGAACTTCCAGAGTCGCGCTGTAAACACTGTGTACGAGCACCAGGATGACCTCCTAAAGTGTTTCCAGAACATCAGAGACTCTGGGAACTTTGATCCCACAACCGTCATAGAGGCCGGGGGGTTTGTGAGGATGCTTGAAGACGAGACTTTCTGTTTTTTCCTGGCATTGTTCCACAAGATCATGCCAAATGTGGACATGCTATTCAGCCAGCTGCAGAAGAGGAACATCGACCCTGTCTTCATTAAAGGACTTGTCCAGAGGTTCACAGACAGCATTCAAAAAATCTGGTAAATTACTATATTTACTACGAGCTGATAAAGCTTTTGTTGTTAGAAGGATGAGTTGCTCACGTCCAACAGTCTGTAAAAGCCTAAATGGGCCTAGTCATCAAAGTAAATGATTATGATAGAAAACATCACAATGATATTTGTTTAAGTATTTTAAAAGGAAAAAGATCAGATTTCTATAAAAATGCAGGTAGTTATTAAACACAATTTGTAATAACATGCTTATTCATGTGTCCACCAAGTCAGTTTCTAGAAGAGGCCGAGTTGTTTTTGAAGATGTCAAGTTAGAAACTTAAACTTTATTTTTTGGAACAGGGCGTCCATTTCCTCTGTGTGGGGACAGTGGATCTGACCAGCAGCAGCAGCCCAGAAAGCGCAGGATGCTGGGACATGGGGAACAACAGAGGCTGACTACAGAGGTACGTTGTGATGTAGTTGTCAATATAAATACTTTATACACTCGCACACATACATGTACTATGTGGGTGTGTATGCACAGCACATGCTAATTACAGGAAGTAGTCAAATATTCAATAACATAGTCGACCATCTCCTGAAAAGGGAGGACAAGCTGGTAACTGACCGTCTGATACATTTTGATGATGTAGTTATAATTTGCCATCATCTAAAGTTATTTGAAAGATTTTACATATTGTTTTTTTTAAATACTTGACTTTATCACATAAGCATGTGTTCAATCAGAATCACTTTCATCAAAATAGCTTTATTGCAAATTTAAGTTGATTTATCTTTTACAGGTATGTGATACCATCCTGATGCAAGCCAAGGAGCGGTTCTCCTTCACCCAGCACCTCGTCAGCGCAACACTGCTGCATGGAGCGTTGTTCCCACAACACAGTGTGACGTTCCCTGAGTCGCTGCTTGAAACCACAGTGGAGGCTTACCCCATGTTGAACCAGGCCAAGCTCAAAACAGAACTGTCCCTCATCTATGAGAACAGTGAGTTCAAGGCCTGCAGTGGTGCAGTGCCTATGTACCAGTTTTTCATGGAGAACAACCTTCAGAGCACCTTCACAGAGACTGTCACTCTCCTCAGGATCCTCATCACCACACCCATGACCACAGCTGAGAGGTGTTTCTCTACTTTGAAGAGGATCAAGACCTTCCTGAGGAACACCATGACACAGGATCGCCTTAATGCTCTGGCTATGCTCTCCATGGAGAAGAAACTTGTCAGGGACATGCCTGACTTCAATAAGAAGGTCATTGAGAGGTTTGCCACTCAGAAGAGCAAAGTTCCTTTACAAATAACTGTCATAAAAACATGCAGGTTTCCTCACCGCACTGATTGGGTGTTTCGCCAACAAACAAGGTTCATAGGGGCATGTTAAAATATACTTGTTCTATGAGACTATATATGATATTTATATTTTATTATAATATATTCATGATATTTATATTGTATATTTATGATTATATGGTATTTATATATCGTATTATACTGAATATTATTATTATATGATATTTATATATTAATATATTGAATTGTATGAATAAGATGTCCTTATTATGTCAGTGTTGGAATAAATGATAACAATGTAACTGCAAAGTACTAATGCGTTTTTGATACCTTTTTTTTTTTGCATTGAATTATACTATTTGCTGAAATTGATTGGATGGCCCTAAAAACTCCACCAGCCGCCACTGGTCCTTATAGAGACATAGGCCTATAACGCTGATGTGGGAGTATTCAGTAACATTACAAAAGTCTTCACCCAGTCCAGCAATCAGAAGGAAGTGACTGATGGGGCTGTTAAAACAATGTTTTCCTAAAATAAAATGAATTGATTTCACCATACAATAGCTCCAGAAAGGGAAATAACAACAACAAGATAAAGCTACTGTTTCATAATCAGTCTCTCTCTTTACAACAATGGAGAACAAGCAGGCTAAGAAACCAAACTACAGTCATGTGGTCTGTCTGTCTATCAAGTCACCAAGCCACAGAGTCACATGTCGATGACATCATCATCCCTCTTCGTGTTACTCTGGTTTGTGAAACCAGAGATTTTCTACCACCTTCACCTTCACAGCACTGTAAAACCCTAAAATAGATATCATCTGGCTTTTACTGTGGTGACAGCGAGGAGCACACCGGGGTCACCTGCCGTTCATTGTCCTGTTCAGGCCTTCAGGAATAATGAATGCACATGCTACCATGTGCAGCATTTCCTTAGACGTGAGGAAGATGTGGACATTCTCAACGTTCTATAAAGCTAAGAATGCACAAGGACAGATGAAAAAGGTTTCTCCCCCAGGACTCGCACTCTCCTTTGAGATAGACTGCATAACATCCTACCGAGAACACTATGTTCACTGCTTCAGAGGGTTTTAATAGTTTTACAAGTTGTGAAGGAAACATGATATGAAGCCGGCGTTTGCAATAGAATCCAGTAAGTGAGCTGGAATCGACAGGGTTACAATAAAAAGGTATATAAAAGATCACGTTGGCTATTGTGATACCATCTGTGGCCTTGTTCTTTTTATCTGTGGTCTGATAAAAGCATCACTGACTTTGATTGTTAGGTCACAGTCCAAATGAGACACTAAATTAATTGCGTAGGAGTTTGCTTTATTTATTACCATGAGGTGTTGAGATTGCAGAGTATTGGACAAATTGGATGGCCCTACCCAAACAAAAAATCCACCAGCCGCCACTGGTCCTTATAGAGACATAGGCCTATAACGCTGATGTGGGAACAAGCAGGCTAAGAAACCAAACTACAGTCATGTGGTCTGTCTGTCTATCAAGTCACCAAGCCACAGAGTCACATGTCGATGACATCATCATCCGTCTTTGTGTTACTCTGGTTTGTGAAACCAGAGATTTTCTACCACCTTCACCTTCACAGCACTGTAAAACCCTAAAATAGATATCATCTGGCTTTTACTGTGGTGACAGCGAGGAGCACACCGGGGTCACCTGCAGTTCAAACTGAAATGTGGACCTGATGACACTAGACGAACAGTCAGGGGATCACCACAGTTATTACAGTAGAACTTAAGAACCATGAGCAGCTGAGCTACATTTAAGGTCAATTTATCCAATAGACTCAAAACCACAACTGTCACTATTGGCTGACTATTTTCAGTGGCATTCATGGTTATGTAAGAACATGTCATCCGATGAGAATAAGACCAGGTCTGGGTAGAAGAGGAATAAATCTGGGTAGTAGAGGAATAGATCTGGGTAGTATAGGAATAGATCTGGGTAGTAGAGGACTAGATCTGGGTAGAAGAGGAATAGATCTGGGTAGTAGAGGAATAGATCTGGGTAGTAGAGGAATATATCTGAGTAGAAGAGGAATAGATATGGGTAGTAGAGGAATAGATCTGGGTAGTAGAGGAATAGATCTGGGTAGTAGAGGAATAGATCTGGGTTGTAGAGGAATAGATCTGGCAGTAGAGGAATAGATCTGGGTAGTAGAGGGAAAACCCAAAATTTGGGAATTGTTAAATGGCTATTATAAACCCTAGTGACAATAATTTCATATCTGAAATGGTTACACCGTTTGGCAGTATTTCAAGTATTCTGTATTTGCTATTACAAGTTACATGCTGTCTACTGCCTGTCAAGGTCACGTTTTATCTGGACTGAAATCAAAATCTAGATAGAATAAGACCAACCATCTGCTTGGTGAAAGTAGGACCAGGTCTGTGCAGAACCGAACAAAATCTGGGTAGAATAGGACCAGGTCTAGGTAGAATAAGTATAGATCTGGGTAGAATAGGAATAGATCTGGTGAGAATAGGACCAGGTCTGGGTAGAAGAGGAATAGATCTGGGTAATAGAGGAATAGATCTGGGTAGTAGAGGAATATATCTGGGTAGTAGAGGAATAGATCTGGGTAGAAGAGGAATATATCTGGGTAGAAGATGAATAGATCTGGGTAATAGAGGAATATATCTGGGTAGAAGAGGAATAGATCAGGAACAATAAATGCACACGCTACCATGTGCAGCATTTCCTTAGACGTGAGGAAGATGTGGACATTCTCAACGTTCTATAAAGCTAAGAATGCACAAGGACAGATGAAAAAGGTTTCTCCCCCAGGACTCACACTCTCCTTTGAGATAGACTGCATAACATCCTACCAAGAACACTATGTTCACTGCTTCAGAGGGTTCTAATAGTTTTACAAGTTGTGAAGGAAACATGATATGAAGCCGGCGTTTGCAATAGAATCCAGTAAGTGAGCTGGAATCGACAGGGTTACAATAAAAAGGTATATAAAAGATCACGTTGGCTATTGTGATACCATCTGTGGCCTTGTTCTTTTTATCTGTGGTCTGATAAAAGCATCACTGACTTTGATTGTTTGGTCACAGTCCAAATGAGACACTAAAGTAATTGCGTAGGAGTTTGCTTTATTTATTACCATGAGGTGTTGAGATTGCAGAGTATTGGACAAACTGAAATGTGGACCTGATGACACTAGACGAACAGTCAGGGGATCACCACAGTCATTACAGTAGAACTTAAGAACTATGAGCAGCTGAGCTACATTTAAGGTCAATTTATCCAATAGACTCAAAACCACAACTATCACTATTGGCTGACTATTTTCAGTGGCATTCATGGTTATGTAAGAACATGTCATCCGATGAGAATAGGACCAGGTCTGGGTAGAAGAGGAATAGATCTGGGTAGTAGAGGAATAGATCTGGGTAGAAGAGGAATAGATCTGGGTAGAAGAGGAATAGATATGGGTAGACGATGAATAGATCTGGGTAGAAGAGGAATAGATATGGGTAGAAGATGAATAGATCTGGGTAGAGGAGGAATAGATCTGGGTAGAAGATGAATAGATCTGGGTAGAATAGGAATAGATCTGGGTAGTAGAGGAATAGATCTGGGTAGAGGAGAACCGGAGTAGAATAGGGTAACTAGTGCAGCCAGCACTATATTCTGTATATACCGGTAAGTGTAACGGGTGTGGTATGGACCCAGAAGCGGTACGACGGCCACACGGAATAGTTGGAACGATACTTTATTCCAGGCTGAACGCACAACAAGCAAACAGTTTTGTCCACGCATTCATCTTCAGCAGACTGGACTACTGTAACGGTGTGTTTACAGGTCTCTGTAAAAAGTCAGTCAGAACGCTGCAGCTCGAGTCCTCACTAAGACCAGGAGGGTGGATCACATCACCCCAGTTCTGAGGTCTTTGCACTGGCTTCCTGTCCAACAAAGACTTGACTTTAAAATCCTGCTGTTGGTTTACCAAGCACTGAATGGTTTAGGGCCAAAATACATCTCTGATCTGCTGCTACCTTATGAACCATCCCGACCCCTCAGGTCGTCTGGGACCGGTCTACTTCCTGTTCCCTTATGAACCATCCCGACCCCTCAGGTCGTCTGGGACCGGTCTACTTTCTGTTCCCAGAGTCAGAACTAAACATGGAGAAGCAGCGTTCAGTTTTTCTGCTCCACATATCTGGAACAAAGTCCCAGAAAGCTGCAGGTCTGCTGAGACCCTCAGCTCCTTTAAATCAAGACTGAAGACTTTTCTGTTTGCTTTGCTGCTACCTTTAATTAAACCAGGTTCAAGGATATTAATACATTTCTGCATTTTACTACTGTATTTTATTTCGTACACTGCTTTCTCGTGTTTTAATGAATGTTTTTAATGTTTTAATGAATGTTCTTAATTAATTGTTTTTAAATCTCTTTTTCTTTTGCCTTGTGTTTTGATGCTTTTAATGGTTTGATGTGAAGCACTTTGAATTACTTTGTTGTTGAAATGTGCTATACAAATAAACTTGCCTTGCCTTCTTTGGGATTTATTCTCTACTATTAAGTTACACACGGTTGAGAACTTCTGCTTTTGCCTATTTGAAACTATTAAAACGAATTTTTCCGCCAAACGTGAAGGCAGCATGCTGGTCACCATAGAAACAGGACGCCATGAGGCAGCAGAGCCGCATTTGTCTCTGCAGGACTCTTCTCCTCTTGTCGCAGGAGTTACTGTTGACGCTGACTGCATCGGTGTGAACCACAACCACGAACAGCAGCGGGACACGAAGAGGAGGAAGATGCCGCTGTTCGTAACAGACTACTCGTGGACACAGACGGACTCCACGGTCTGCCTCAGTGTTCCACTCAAAGGAGCGAGAGTGAGTAAAGTGGACATCCTGTCCACGGACGAATACCTGAAGGTAAGGTTACCGGAAGTGAGGTTCGGTACCTTACATGCTAGCTGACAGCAACACACGTCGTGCTTCTTTACTCTACTACGGTGATGTAACTCACAGGGATGTTTCCAGGATGTGAGGACATTCGGGGCTTAGACCGGCCCCTGTGCGTGTGTGCGTGTGTGTGTGTGTGCGCGTGTGTGTGTGTGCGCGTGTGTGTGTGCGTGCGTGTGTGTGTGTCTCTTTTATGCACTCTGGCACTTAATCACACCACATATATCTTAATCATTGGGAAAATGAGATGGATACCTCAAAAACTGTTGTATAATTATCTACTGTGTTTTAAAGATATTAGGAGTTAGTAATTCGTTTTAGATCGAGTAGAAACAGAATACTTCACAACTGCTATCACATGTAGTGACTTGAGTTAGTCAGAGTTATATTGACACATTTGTGTTTACAACTGTGTCCCTTAAGGGGCGGGGCTTAATTAAGTCAAATCAGAAGTTAAAAAGACAGCAAAACATGTCCAAACCTTTCCAACACACCACAAGCATTACATGAAGACTAGCAGACTAACACGTAGCAGACATCAGCACCAGGCAGCACAGTCTCAGACAAGTTCATAATACAAGCAGCAAGACAAACACGCCGAACAGAACCAGTGCAGCAAGAGGACACCCGGGATGTCAACCACATCATACGCACGCAAACATCTGCAGATGACATGCACGACCTCCTCGGGCCGGCGGAGGTAGATGGGAGCTTGTAGGCTGTGTTACCACGCTGCGTGGTGTCAAGTGATGTAACTGCTTTTGCTTAAGTAGAGATCTGAGTATTTCCTCCACTACTGTAAGTTAACATTAGTTTATTGAAATATTGAAAGTGCTGAAACGTAGCCTACTTCATATTATCAATCATAAAACATAGGCTCACGTCTTAGTCTAAACTGCAGTCTCAGGTGACCTCAAATGGAGAAAACATGATTACGTGTTGTACGAGGAGGTGCAGTGGAGTAAAGGCACCTCTTCACTGGTTCACTGGTGCCCCACCACATGCAGCTGGTGCCGCTGCCTCTCAGACAGCCGGAGTCCACTTCACGGCTGTATTTTATAATGTGTAACGTTCGGTGTTTCTCCCCAAACAGTAAATAATGTTTTCCACGTTATTTTCTGCACAGGTGCATTACCCGCCATATCTGTTCGAAGCCTTCCTCTTTGAACCCGTTGATGACGACAGAAGCACAGCAAAGGTTGGAGACGGAGTCGCAGTTTTCAGTTTGCCAAAGAGGACCAATAAAGTGTGGGAGCATCTGATGAGGACTACAAGTAAGAGCATCTCGCTGACCGTGTAGTCATTTCACGTACCATCGAACCCTCTATGCTGCAGCACACTGCATGATGTCCCGTATGCTCCAGGACCTCTTGTGGTTTCAGAGACTCACACGTTCTCAGAAGACCTTTTATAACCTGTGATGCTGCCACTGCCTGCCCGCTGACTCCTCACTACTCTGAACCTTTAGGGGCAGCTCATGCTAACACAGCTACGTGCACTCACAGCTCATGGAACGACCACGAGGTGCTGCTGTATACCTCGCTGCAGCTCAGCTGTTGCTAGGTGGGCCGACAGCTTGGTGGGTTGACGTTATGTGTGAACGTTTGGGGTTTCTAGACTCTCTGACGTCGCTCGATTCACAAATGTGTTTGAGACTGAAATGACCACATATTAATATCATCTCTACCAGGGACGAGCCGGCACCTGTGGCTTCATTTAGCTTTCTGACACACTGACTGCACAGTAATATCTTTTCCAAATATGACAATATTCTGAATTTGATACGGGATCATGAGACAGCATATTCTGTTTCGATATGCTGAATGGAGCTTTAAACGATTCTGCCATTATGCAGTGATGCACACTGCTGTTTCTGATTATTTAGTCAGGGGTGTCGAAACAGAGAGGTACACAGACAGACAGACAGACAGACAGAGAGACAGACAGACAGACAGACAGAGAGACAGGCAGACAGACAAGGACCAAGACCTCACACCACAAGAACAGTTCCTTCAGTTGTGCAGTTGGGGTCATCAACAAAGCCGGGACCACTGCCTGTGACTCCGACATGCCTCGGACAATGTCCTACTGTTACACACCCTTTCTACATTCAAATGCACTTTCCACTTTTATAATACACTTGTTTTAACGTACTGTTATCTGTTTGTTTGTTTGTTTGCCATATTTTATTGTACATTTTAATATTTTTCTATTTTTTAAATTATGTCTCGATTATTGATTATTGTTCATTGTATATTCTTATGCACCGATCACCAAGTCAACTCCTTGTGTGTGTAACGTCCTTGGCAATAAATGTTTCTGATTCTGATTTGAAGTCTATTCAATATTTAGCCAGAGATCATCAGATTGTAAGTCTCCAAAAGCATCCATAACATGAATCCACCAACATCCTGCATATGTTTCAGATGATACAGAAAAGATGGCGGTCAGAGAGAGGGCTCTGTTGAACTACCAGGAGAAGCTCTCTGCACAGTCCACGTCCAAGGCCAAGAAAGAGCACGCAGAGAAGAAGTATGCGCTGCAGAAAATGATGAAGGTAACAAACTCAGTGACATCATGAATCACATCACCAAGGGTCCACGATGACCGTGGAAATCTGCTGTGGAATCTAGAAGCACTTATTCACAGTGTGTTCTACCTGATCTCAGCTTGAAGAGGAGAAAATAGACAGTATCTACAAAACCAAGGACGAAGAGCGAGAGAGAACCACAGCAGAGCTGGCAGCATGGCAACTGAGACAGAAAGACAACGCAGAGCAAGAAGAACAGCTCAAGCTCCACAGAGACCGTCAAAGCAAACGGGGAAATGGATGTTCAGCTGTCAGGCTGGGTAAGGCTTTCCCTGTGTGATCCCATCTGCTCCCACTAGCTGCTCTTTGCACTTGTAATGAACACATTCCTGCATTTAGATCAAAGAGGCGACAGTGAAGCAAAGAGCAAGAGAACACCAGAGGACCTGCCTGCTCCGAGACTCGCTGGAAACATTCAAGTCACATTCACTCCGCGACTCTTTCCAACAGCCCTCAGAGAATCCAGAGTGCCAGAGGAGGAAGAGGTGAGGAGTGAGAAGTTCTGACCTCCTTTCTGTCATGTGCAGGGTTTCCCCTCGTCGTCAAACAGCAGTGAGAATAATGTAGAGATTCCTCTGTGCTGTACTCAACGTGTCGCCATTCACACATTCACACAGCCTTCAGGATCTAAACATTCACACAGTCGCACACAGCCTTCAGGATCTAAACATTCACACATTCACACACAGCTTTCAGGATCTCAACATTCACACATTCACACACAGCCTTCAGGATCTAAACATTCACACATTCACACACAGCTTTCAGGATCTCAACATTCACACATTCACACATTCACACACAGCCTTCAGGATCTCAACATTCACACACAGCCTTCAGGATCTCAACATTCACACAGTCACACACCGATGACACAGCCTTCGGGATCTATTTGTGGCTCGGTGTCTTACCAGAGGACACTTGGACTGGAGGAGCCGGGGATCGAACCGCCGATCTTTTGTTTCGTGGATGAGCCGCTGAGCTTTCCAATGTCCCTTTAAATGTGCATGTGGCACTTATTCACTTCAATGACAAAGTAAATCATTTCAATGCATTATTAACCTCTGGACTCCAACAGCTTTTCTGTGTTCAATGTTCAGAACATATCTCACATATTCTGAACACATTGGAGATGAAACTGAATCAGTACCAGACACCAGAGGTCCTGTCGGTACCAGGACTGTGTTTTTACGTAGACGACGGTGGTTATACTGAAATGTTCTGATCACAGTTGTTGCGGGGAACCATCCGCTGGACATCGCTTCCAAGTTCTACGCCCTTGATTATCTCTTCCATTGAAATGTTACAGTCAGCGACAATTCCTGTATCGTATGTCTTCAAATATGAAACATTCCCAGAAGATAGTGTTCCTCTAATCAAAGTTATATGTAGAGCTTGAATGCACCGTATGCTTTTTGAGTGGAATTACAATTGAACCAACAGTGGCTCAAGAAAGAAGCTGAAGCCAGGCGTGCAGTGAACGCAGACGTTGAGGAGCTGGAGGACCTGACGGAGGAGGAGAGGAACCCTGACTGGCTCAAGGACAAAGGGGAGTAAGTGAGGTCTATTTCACAGCATGTGTTGTTGTGAACCATGGGATCACTAACTCCACTCTTTCCTTCAGCAAGTGTTTTGTGACCGGGGACCACCAGGGGGCAGTGAACGCCTACAGCCTGGCTCTCAGGCTCAACAGGAGGATCCCAGCTCTGTACTCAAACAGGGCGGCCTGCCATCTGAAGCTAAAGCATCTTCACAAGGCCATCGAGGACTCCTCTACGGTCGGTGCTGTCACATTGTGCTCATCTGTACTCGACTGCATGTGGCAGAGTCCGTTGAGGTCGAGCTGCACTGCACATGTTGCTGTCTTGAAACTGTAGTCATGTTGAGTTTGATCATGTTGAGTTTGATCATGTTGAACAGTCCCTGTTATCAGTCAGATTTAGTTCCTACCGGCTTGAGTTCTTTGTACTTTACTTGGCGAATCATTGTGACAGTAAAGCTGCTTTAAGCCATCATGTACAGTAGGAATAAACATCTGCACACGTTTCTTTGCAGGCGCTTGATCTGTTGACTCCACCAGTTGCTGCCAATGCAGCTGCCAGAGCCAGAGCCAATGTCCGCCGAGGATCTGCTTTCTGCCAGCTGCAGCTCTATGCAGAAGGTTCGACAGGCCACAGACACTGTGACTGTACATCTTTGAACTTCATGTCTTGGTTATAATGATACACACACAGTTGTTGTATTGTGTTTAAAGACGTCGTAGAGTAAAGTAACAATACATGAAGCATGTCTCTTCACAATGATAAGTGAATGGCTGAACGTGCTCTGTGCTGTCAGCTGACCCACCTGTGGCGTGTTTCCTCAGGCCTACAGGACTACCAAGCTGCTCTACAGACTGACCCTCACAACCAAGCACTGCAGGCAGACACACAGAGCATCAGAGACATTATTCAAGGCACTGCAGCGACTCTGGAGACGCAGTGAAGCACAGCCTACTGTGCATGTAGTGTACTGCTGTTTACTGTCTGCTACCCAAAGGTTCAATAAATGACAGCAAAGACTCAAAGACTCTGCATATCTGTTTGATCCCTGCTGTATCCATGACGCTACAGGCTTCAAGCTGCAAGCATGTGAAGGCTACAGACCTGTGTCAGTGTGTTTACTGATGGATGTGATGTAGAGTGCATCAGTGTGAGTAGAACACCCTCGAGTGGTCAAATGTTCCACTAAACTAACCGGAGGAGCTACACCAAGCTCAGGTCTTGCATCGCAATCACATTTACCTTCAATGAACCTGTTCAACACTTCTGTTTGAGAGTGTGGTGCTTGCAAGTGAAAGTGGGTTCAGTGTGTTGCCAGAGGACACGTGGACATGGACGAGTGGAGCCGGGGATCCAACACACAGTGGAAAACGGATTGTGTGCAACACAATACATTTTCAACTTTATCTCGATCTGTCTCCATTCCAGTTTTTAAACTGCAGTGCTGTTGTGATGCACAGTATCAGCTCATACATAATATTAGGTCACCTCAGTCATCAAAGAAGAAATCAACACTTGATGCTCTATGAAGTACACAAAGGAAGTTCGACATGATTTGCTTGTTGTCTCTTATATTATATTATGATTTACCAAGTAAATCAGAAAATTGTGTCTGTTACGTCAAAGTAAATAGAACAATTGTCAACATGTCACAGTGTCCTCACACTTTGATCATTACAGCGATCGTTCCCATCACAGACACAGATCACATCCAGCTGTGTCCAGTCAGATGAAGACAATACGGTCAGTGAAGTGGACCAATCCGTCTCTCGTCTTCCTGAACATATCTCATGTCAGAGGACTCGTTCGGGCTCATTGGGCATGGCTGCAGGAGGATGCCCTCTGGTGGTCGTTGGTGCACACTGCAGCTAGGGAAGAACCAGCTGGATAAAGAGTCTGTTGTGTTTTATGCACTCTTGCACAATTTGCGTAATGTGCTGCAGTTAAGCTGCTCACTGAGATGTGGTTTGCCAGTGAATTCCAGCATTGCTGTTTTCACAAATACATTTTAAAAGTGCATCAGTGATTCAATTTATGTTTTATGTGTGTTTCTTTATGTGTGCTTTATGTGTGTTTCTCTCAATTATTTTGGTTGGTTATGAATGATATTGTAATTGTGAAATCAAAGTTGTGCCAATGTTCAACAGACGTGTGTGAATTGGATGTTAAATTGATTTCATTAGCTTTACTCTGTGATCAGGATACTCATAGAATTAGCTTAAAGGTAATTTCATGACTAAGTCCACCAGCAGGAGGCGCTAGCCAGACATCCTCCACTGTGGCCTCCCTTCCCAGAGCTCCAGCCCTGCAAAACTAAGAGCACAGATATCCCGCTACGATAACCAGAGTCCATGGGGACAAGGAGAAGAAGATGTCTGAAGTTCCACCTGGATCAAAGTCAGGCATTCATGCTGCTCCCAAAAGGCCCTTTCTCCAGTAGGCATCAGCCCACACACTGTCTCATCAGGACCAGGCTCATGCTCATCTCACTGAGCACTCGCTCAGGGTGAGGCTCAGCTGGCCACAGTATAACATCTAGTTGCTGTCCTCCGCTGTCTCAGCCATGGTCACTTTGCCCGGGGCTCTCCCCGGAGCTAGCCAGAGACATCGGTAAGCAACTGTCGTCCTGACCCTTATCACCTTCTAACCTTTAATGAACATTGCACCACATAGCTGGATGAAGTGGCACCGCCTAAGATACACTGGACCAGATTGTATGTAGTTCACATGATCTCTACCTCAAGCAGCTACAACACTGAAATGCTGCTTATGTATTGATGCTTCAGAGTCAACATTCTTATATTGTCCGATATGATCATATCAGTCACAGAAGCCATATTTCATTCTCTTTTTAGACTTGTTTATATTGATGATAATACTGAACTTCTACTTACTACGTATGATTTTGAATGCAGGACATTAACTGCTCGAGTATTTTTACATTACTTTTTTGGTACTTTTCCAAAGGATCTGACTTGTTCCACCCAAAGCATAATAATGTTGTTGTTGAGGGACGAAAGAAGATGTTTACAGATCTGGACAATAATTAGTGTTCGTGTTCACCGAACCCTCCTGATCAGAGGCTTTTATGAAGTTAACATCAGTTCGTCCACTCTCTACCTCCTCACTCTACCACACACTCTACCTCCTCTCTCTACCTCCTCACTCTACCTCCTCTCTCTACCTCCTCACTCTACCACACACTCTACCTCCTCTCTCTACCTCCTCACTCTACCTCCTCTCTCTACCTCCTCACTCTACCACACACTCTACCTCCTCTCTCTACCTCCTCACTCTACCTCCTCTCTCTACCTCCTCACTCTACCACACACTCTACCTCCTCTCTCTACCTCCTCTCTCTACCTCCTCACTCTACCTCCTCACTCTACCACACACTCTACCTCCTCTCTCTACCTCCTCACTCTACCTCCTCTCTCTACCTCCTCACTCTACCTCCTCACTCTACCACACACTCTACCTCCTCTCTCTACCTCCTCACTCTACCTCCTCTCTCTACCTCCTCACTCTACCTCCTCTCTCTACCTCCTCACTCTACCACACACTCTACCTCCTCTCTCTACCTCCTCACTCTACCTCCTCTCTCTACCACACACTCTACCTCCTCTCTCTACCTCCTCACTCTACCTCCTCTCTCTACCACACACTCTACCTCCTCTCTCTACCTCCTCACTCTACCTCCTCTCTCTACCTCCTCTCTCTACCACACACTCTACCTCCTCACTCTACCTCCTCTCTCTACCACACTCTACCTCCTCTCTCTACCTCCTCTCTCTACCACACACTCTACCTCCTCACTCTACCTCCTCTCTCTACCACACACTCTACCTCCTCACTCTACCTCCTCTCTCTACCACACTCTACCTCCTCTCTCTACCTCCTCTCTCTACCACACACTCTACCTCCTCACTCTACCTCCTCTCTCTACCACACACTCTACCTCCTCACTCTACCTCCTCTCTCTACCACACTCTACCTCCTCACTCTACCTCCTCTCTCTACCTCCTCTCTCTACAGTCTTTTCTGACGCTCATTTCAGATTGAAGGGATTTGAAAGTTGACACCTTCTTTGTGAACAGACTTTCTGTGAAGGCTGTGGAGACTACGGCCCTTTTTTGCTGTGAATTTGAAGTGCAAATTGAGGTCAACTGGTCAGACCACACAGCGGGTCAGGACCCAGTGCTGTTGGGTCATGGAAGGGCTGGTGTGAGTCACCAGATGATTCTGGAAAAAGTGGTGGTTTGATGCTATATACAGCTCTGTTATCAGCTGCTGGTTCTAACATGCTAGCCTTTTTAAATTCCTGTAACATGAAAT
Organism: Lycodopsis pacificus; assembly: GCA_028022725.1. Lineage (NCBI taxonomy): Eukaryota > Metazoa > Chordata > Actinopteri > Perciformes > Zoarcidae > Lycodopsis > Lycodopsis pacificus. The sequence goes on from CM051698.1 coordinate 3,384,219, forward strand.
GATACAGACTGATAACTTAATGCAGGTTAGTAGTCCACAAAACAGTTTACCAGCTTAGAAATGTGGCTCCACAGAAGAGTTTTTTGTCAGTCCACTGATCCAAGAAGATCAGAGCTCCAATCCTGCCAAACATGCGAGTGTGATTGTGAAGTAGCACTTGAGGACCTCGACCACACACCCTGCCCTCTGTCAGCGGACACAATTGTAATCTGTAAACACCCCGCAAAGCCGCTTTTCTGATTTTCTTATTCCAAAAATGCTCTGTTTTTTCTAATCTCCTAATCAAATGTGCCAAAAGCTTCTCGAAGAATTACGAATGGTTAGAATTCAGCATCAAAAGAACGGCATCACTGAGTGGCTGTGATTGGTAGAGCTGCATTGTGGCAGAGCAGTCAGTGAATGACTGTCCGTGAATCACTTGGCTGAGCGTTTGTAAAGATAAACACAATTCCATCACAGACGAGCAACAGCGTTGAAGTGTTATGACAAAAGATGAATGCAAGTCTTTGGAATGGAGCGCATGCTGGGAATCTATAGAAGACTTATCTGTGGTATTTTGCCCTCAGAGGCACCACACCAAAACATTTCTTCTTCTTTTTATATAATATTTACAAATTTGTATTTCTGCAAGTTTGACTCCATCACTGTGATTCGGTGGTTGAGCGGGTCGTCCTTTAGTCAAAGGATCGGCGCTCCAATCCCCGGCTCCGCTAGTCCATGTCCATGTGTCCAGTTGGACTTCACCCCACATGTCTCACAGGCTGTTCCTGCAGTGTGTGAGTGGGTGTGAATGTTAGTCAGTCCTGATTGTCTGGTGATACTTACATGTTAGCCCCTCATCAGTGTATGAATTGGTGTCAATGTGTGAATGATGACATGTAGTGTTGAAACGCTTTGAGTAGTCAGAAAGACTAGAAAAGAACTATACGAGTACAGTCCGTTCACCATTCAGCAGTGGCGGGCCGTGCATGTTATACCTGGGCCTTCACTGCTGTCCTGCGTCCTGCAGCTCAAACACAGCTACGCTTATTTGTTTGGTGTCAAAATGAAGCCAACACCTGTAGATGAGTGCGTCTCCTCTCTGCTCTGACTGCAGCGCGAGGCTTCTGTGAGATACCCGCCTGTGAGTGCTTAATTTGGGGCGGCGGAGGTGCTCACGGCAGCTCCGCTGCTCGTTCACCACAGAGCAGAAGGTCCGAGTTTTAATGAGTCAAAACACCACAAAAGTCTCCAAGAACACCACAACAAGTCTCCATCAACACCACACAAGTCTCCAACAACACCACAACAAGTCTCCAACAACACCACAACAAGTCTCCATCAACACCACACAAGTCTCCAACAACACCACACAAGTCTCCAACAACACCACAACAAGTCTCCATCAACACCACACAAGTCTCCAACAACACCACAACAAGTCTCCATCAACACCACACAAGTCTCCAACAACACCACAACAAGTCTCCAACAACACCACAAGTCTCCATCAACACCACACAAGTCTCCAACAACACCACAACAAGTCTCCATCAACACCACACAAGTCTCCAACAACACCACAAGTCTCCATCAACACCACACAAGTCTCCATCAACACCACACAAGTCTCCAAGAACACCACAACAAGTCTCCATCAACACCACACAAGTCTCCAACAACACCACAACAAGTCTCCAACAACACCACAACAAGTCTCCAACAACACCACACAAGTCTCCAACAACACCACAAGTCTCCATCAACACCACACAAGTCTCCATCAACACCACACAAGTCTCCAAGAACACCACAACAAGTCTCCATCAACACCACACAAGTCTCCAACAACACCACAACAAGTCTCCAACAACACCACAACAAGTCTCCAACAACACCACAACAAGTCTCCAACAACACCACAAGTCTCCAACAACACCACAACAAGTCTCCAACAACAACACAAGTCTCCAACAACACCACAACAAGTCTCCAATAACACAACAAGTCTCCAACAACACCACACAAGTCTCCAACAACACCACAACAAGTCTCCAACAACACCACACAAGTCTCCAACAACACCACACAAGTCTCCAACAACACCACAACAAGTCTCGAGATTTGTCGCTAGTAGCTTTTGACAAAACAAGTCGCCATGAGGGTTTGGAAAGTCGCCAAGTTGGCAACACCGGCACCAACTAAATATGTCCCCAGAGCAACATTGGACGTAACAATGGTTCCTATCACATATTAAACCAAACAAAAATCTTCATAAAAACAAGTTGTACAAATAATAATATATAAACAAGCATCGTAAAGCTACTGC